>QEPC01001041.1:8702934-8723590 GCA_003113815.1 Sphenodon punctatus | reverse complement strand
CATCTTCATGAATGTTAGACCCCTTGTCTCTCCCTCTGTTCCCCTTCCTAAGTCTCTCCCCCAGTTCCTGTCTCTCAGATTGTAAGCCCTAGGGGCAGGGACCATGTCCGTAAAGTGCCAGGTAAACTGCTGGCGCTATATAAATGTTTGTTAATAATAATAATAATAATAATAATAATAATAATACCTTCAAATGGTGCCTCTACCCAGCCCACAATGGTGCCTTTTACCCCACCAACCCACTGTCCTGCCCCCTCTTCCCCACAGCCAGCCCACCATCTTTCCATGCTGCCACCCCCACCCCCACAGGCCTGCCATGGTGCCTTTCCCTCCCCTGCCAGCCCACCATCCTGCCATCATGTTTCTTGCCCTCGCCAGTCTGATGTTCCACCATGGTGCTTCTTTCCTACTCAGGCCACCATCCTGCCATGGGGCCTTTCCCTCCTCCCTACCCTGCAGGCCCACCAAGGTGCCTTTCCACTAGGAATGAAACAAGAAGCATTTAGACTTGTCGTGAGAAATACTGAGAATCCAAGAACTGAAACTGTCCCAGGACAAATGCTCAGTATTTCTCATTGAAAATTAATAAATAAAATTTCTGTGCATACACAAAATGGCTGCTAGGTCATTCTGTGCATGCTCAGCCCTTTTCCAAAATGGTGGCAGTAGTGTCACTGCCATTTTGGAAAAGGGCAGCTGGTCTGTGAATGTGCAAAATGGCCACCACATGCACAGACTGCCATTTTGCTTCTACTGCCATTTTGGAAAAGGGCTGTGCATGTGCAGAATGGCCCTACAGCCATTTTGTGCATGCACTGTGATTTCCCCCCTCCCCCCCCAAGTTCTCATTGAGAATTAAGCTGAGATGCTGCAGGTTGTTGGTTCATTCTCAGTTCCCAGAACAAACCAAGTTAATGAGATTTTAAAAAAACCCTGAGAATGTACTTTCAGCCCTACTTACCACCTACTTTCCACGCATTCTGTTCACGTCTGGTGCTACTGTGTCCTGGGGAGTATCCTGCTGCTCTCCAATGCTCTCCTGACCACCTCTGAACACAGTTTAAAAAAAAAAAAAAAAAGCCCACATGATTAGATAGCAATAAATGGAAGCTTTCTCATGCAGCTGTCACTACCCACCCCATAACTTACCATAGTTGCCTTATTGTCATTCTGAGCCATAGTCACAGCAATGAAAAGATTGTAGAAGTCACTCTGGAGAAGGCAACAGGGTCTGAAGAGCAAACATTGGGCACATGCTGCAAACCAGGATGAACTAGACAATGCATATTTGAATTGGTGCGTTTCAGGCTTTTAAGGTGAATGTTACATGCGTGCCAGTGAGAGCAAGAGGGGAGAGAGGGGCAGGAAGTGGTAACTCCTTGGAACTCTCTAGGCTTTTCACCCATGGTATGGTACTGGTGGACCTGTATGTGCAGGAGGCTGCAGACAACCTAATTGATGGAAACCTGACACATGGGTGCACATTAGGCTGCATTTGCCTGCACGGCAGGCTCTGCATGCTCCAGGACCCCACCGTGAGTGGGGGCTGCATGTCAAGTAGTTGGTGGCCATGTGGTCATTGGGGTAGAACACCTAAAAAATGGGCAGGCGGACACCCGCCTGATGTGGGTTATCGTCTCATTTGCTAACACCCTTAGACTGTTGTGGGAATTAGGTATTTTGCATATAGATCAATTGCTATCAGAGCTGATTTCAGTCCTCAGTGTTAAAGTGGTTTTTATGACATGTATGGATATATTATCCTAAAAGAGCTTCTACCAGAAGAGCAGCTTGAGTTTGCTTGGATAATGCTGCCCCACACTGGCCTGAGAAGAAAAGGCCTGAGATAACATCTACTGTACTAAACTTCAAGTAGATGCAGTTGCTCTTACAATTTAATAAATTAATTAATTAATTAATTAATTTTATTTAACATTTTTTTACTCTGCACCCTCCTGCTAATAGCAGCTCTGAGTGGCTAACAATTTACCATATTAAAATATATAACATACAATAATATAACACAATATATATACTATAAATATAACATAAATTAAACATAAAAATCTACACCGTGGAGCACCACAAAATACAAAAATCTTCCCACCCTAACCCTCAACCCCGCACCCTCACCCATCTCCCTCACCAAAGGCCTGGTGGAATAGCCAGGTCTTACACTATCTTTGAAAGGAGGGGCGGTCCAGAGCCACCCAGGCCTCTACTGGAAGGGAGTTCCACAGTCTTGACACGACCACCGAGAACGCTCTCTCCATAGTCGTCCCTCGAGATACCCAGGGGACTTAGAGAAAGGCACTCCCAGCTGACCACAGGAGTTGATCCAGAGCCCAGGAAGTGAGGCTGTCCCACACATAGGTAGAGCCTAGGCCATATAGGGCTTTATAGGTAAGCACCAACACCTTGAATCAGGCCCAGAAGACTATATGCAGTCAGTTCAAAGAACAGAGCACAGGTGTAATGTGCTCATGGCAACTCGTCCCCGTAAGCAGACGAGCTGCCACTAGGGATGTGCAAAGAGAACGCGGTTTGGATGTTTGGCCGTTAGGTCATTCGGTTTGGGAACTGAGTTCCGGTTCGATCATTCAGTTCAGCGGATTTCAGTTTGGCCGAACATTCGGAAATCGGTATCAGTATCAATATTGGTGCCAAGATCGATACCAATTTCGAAGATTTTATTTTCAGTATCGGTATCGTTTGACCCTGAGACACTAATAAGTTGGTTATTTTTATGTCTTGTTATATTGTTAATGTTTGTTTTTTAAAAAGTTATTATAAAAGTTATATCTGTTACCAGCTGAGTTTGACCTGTCCCATCTTTTACCTCTCTGTGTTGCCTTATGGGCAGCAGACCAGCCTCTCCTACTTCCCTTCTCGATGTCTGCCAACCCAAAGAATGCACACAAACATTTTATATATATATCAATGATATCAAAGGCAGCCAACAGATCTAACAAAATCAGCAGGGTCGACTGACCCTGATCCAATTTCGGGCAGAGGTCGTCAACCAAGGCCACAAGCGCAGTCTCAGTGCCATAACCTGAATGAATGCTGGACTGTGAGGGATCAAAAAACTGATGTGGTCCAGATGCTCCTGCAAAGGGAAGACTGGCCAATAGCTGGCCAGGGAGTCAATGTCAAGTGATGGTTTCTTTAGCAGAGGCCGCATCACTGCCTCTTTTAGGCAGCCCAGCACTCTGCCCTCCCAGAAGGAAGCATTGACCACCCCTGCCAGCAACGGCACTAGCATCTCCCTGCTGGCCTTAACCAGCCAGGACGGGCACAGGTCTAGTTCACAAGAGGTGTCTCTGACTGCCCCAAGAACATCCTCCACATCAGTGGCTAACACCCACTGAAACTGATCCCACAAAACTGATCCCAGATGGGGCTTCCATAACCTCTGGTTCTCCTATTGTAATAAGTGTGGTGTCACAGTCATGATGAATACAAATGATTTTTTCCCCATGAAGTAATCAACAAACATGTCACAGCAGGCACTGGAAAATTCCAGTTCTAGGACTCACCAGTCCCCTCACCACCCAGAAAAGGTCTACTGGATGAGACTTTGCAGATGCTATGAGGGTAGCAAAGAACCCCTTCTTTGCTGCCTGCACAGCCACAGGATAAGCTCTTAAACTAGCTTTATGTCGCAATCTGTTGCCTTCAGCATGCGAACGGCGCCACCATCGCTCCAACCGCCACCCTTCCCACTTCACCAGCTGCAAATCCTCTGTGAACCAAGGGGGCCTGCAGTGCCGATGCTTGGGGAGCAGACTCCTAGAAGCCGTTCGGTCAATGGCTTCAGTGAGCAAGGTGTTCCAAAGAGCAACGAGGTCATCAGGTGAGTGGTCATCAAGCTCAGAGGTTAACTCCCCAAGAGCATTCCGTACCTCTCTGGTTCCATTAGTCTCCAGGGGCAGACCAACCAAATCAGTTTCACACCTCTCCGGGGGCAGACATGTGGTGGGAGACAGGCCCATAGTAGGTAATGATTCATCCATGACAAGGGCACTGCTGACACCTCCCCCACCAACGTATCCCCCACCTCAAGGCCGATGCAAAAAATCAGGCAGAGGGTATGTTTCCCCATCATGCATTGGGCTGATGACTACTTGAGACAGGTGCAAGGTTGCCATGCCAGTCATGAACTCATGCTCTGCCTCTCCAAGACTGGCGTTGGTGTGAATACTGAAGTCCTCGGGGACTGCAGTACCACCTCTGATACCAGCTCCGCTAGAACATGTAGGGATGCCGCCGTACAGGTAGTTGCATGGTATACTAGCAGCACCCCCAATCTGTCTCCCACCAAATCAACCACAAGATGGAGGTCCTTGATACCTGACATAAGCTGCACCAGATACCTCCTAATGGACCACAAATCCCTAAAAACAATGACTACACTGTCCCCTCCCTCCCCCCCCAATCCCTCCGGCCGCGGCAGTTAACACCATAAGAAGCAGGAGGAGGGGTGGAAAAGGGCCATTCTTACTAATCACACTTGTTACTTATGCTTCTTTTGCTTTTGTCTGTTACAAATTGCTTTGTGTTTGAGGAAAATAAAACCAGGAGGAAGGACTGAGTTGATATGAAAGTTCCAAATACTACAGTATCATTATCAAGAATACACTATCAAAACAGACAATTGCATTAGGCACTCAAGGCCCCATCACACAACACTTCAGGACATATTCCATGGATTTTAAGGGGAGTTCTAAAAGTGAACAGGCTAAAAATGCAGAAGATAAGGTCACCATGAGGCCTGCCCCAGCAATAATGAGTATACACAGGAGGTAGCAGTTATCATAGACAGAGGCGGTAGTTAACTTTAAGTTCTTTTTCATATGTGTAACATAACTCTTATTGCTCTGTTTCATGAGAACTGGGCTACGATGTGGGAAAGCCACAAATGCTGATATATTTGGAGAAAATACTTGCAGCAGTTTGTATGTATGAGGTGAAAATATAGTCTCGGTTCTCTCTTTTAAGAGATGGATTGAATTATATTGTCAACATATAACCTTTTCTTTCTGATATTCCACTACCTTTGAAATCTGCACGCAAGATAGAAGTCATCATATGTTACTGTCACTTTGCAAGTGTGGTAGTCTCATAAGGCCTTCAAGATATTATATTACAGGACCCAAGACGTCCCCATACTCTTCTTGCAGATTTCACGCCACACGTCTGGAATATCTTAGGAAAAAAATATTGATTTATGACTCAAGTATCAAAAAAATAATGATTTATTACAGATGCTCAGAGATAGTTGTCAGAGACTGAGAGTCATTGGCTTTTGGTTGGTAATTCAAATTGTGAAAGCATATGGGAAAATTATAGCCAAAGACTAGGAATGGAAACCTATGGAAAACCAATGGAGATGGGAGGGAATGATGATCCAGTAACAGAGATTGAATGTAGCAGGAGGGGCACTATGAAAACACACAGAGTCATGGAAAGGAAACAAGTGTAGGACGAGTGAGTGATCATTGGTCATTAGTGTAAGGTAGAAAACAGGTCAAGTAGAATAAGAATAATGAAGCTCAACACTTGTAATGGGTGAGAGTGACTTTGGTATAAATACTGGACACTTCAATGAAAAGGCTCAGGGGAGCTTGCAAATAAAATATAAACATAACATATAAAACATATGTAAACGTATATTAAAAAGTCAATGACCACTAAGGGCTTTGGGAAAGGTTGGATTACCTATAACCTTCATAACCTAGGTTATTCTTGGGACTTTTTCTTGGCTCTCCTCCCCATTAAGGAGGCAAATTGCTTGCTTAAACAGAGAATCACTGATATAGACTTGCAGTTAACCAGGTCATTGGCCATCAGCTCAAAGGCTCTTTCCCTGGTACAAATACTGGCTGCCGTCTTGCAAAGGTTGCAGATATTTCTCTACAATCCACTTTCCAGTGCACAGACAAGCCTTTACAGCACTTCGTAGTCAGTCAATGACATGAATGGTTGTGCAGGGTCAATATGCTGGGATCGACTATCATGATAGGCTCTGTGTATTTGGAGTCGAGGTTGTGGAGGAGATGCAACATTATTTATTATCATGGCCAATGTACAAATATTGTCGTGACCGATTGTTTAGGCTTCTTAATATCAAAGATGATTGGTTAAGTCAACCATTAAGGGTACTTTGCTATCTTCTGACTGATTCCAGTGAACAAGTTACTAAGGCTTTTGCTGTGTCTGCAGCAAAAGTCAGAGAGCGTTGGGGTTAGAATGTTATTGTCATGGTTTAAAATTTACCTTGATGTACGTCTTGTGTTTTTTGTTGTGTTTGTCTTTTTATGTCATGGCCAGCAGGCTGGTACATAATTTAATAAACTTGAAACTTGAACGATTAAAAAGTCCATAAAAACTAGGAGTGTGCATGTCATTTTCGTTATATTAATAACAATAACGAAAATGACCAAAAAAAAATAATGAAATCAATAACAATAACGAAAGTCGTTATTGATTTCGTTACTGCCTGGCAGGTGTTTTTTGGAGGGAAATGTGGAGAGGGGAGGATGGAGTAGACATCTCAGAGCCAGAAACAGTGTTGAACTCTTGAACTGGGAGGGGAAGGACCTGGTGGATGTATCTCTGGCCAATGAGCAGTGCAAGCAGATCCCAGCAGTTCAATGACACCCTGTGATTCCTCAATGCCTCTACCTCCCAGAATGAATCAGGAGGGCTCTGGGGGAGGTCACTGCAACCCTTAATATTGTAGGGTTGGACTGCTTCACTCTGTTTTAGTTCTCTTGCTTGTCAGGATGCATTTGCAGAAGCTGTTGGTGCTTGCACTAGAAATCCTTATATGTTTCTAGTGCAACATACATATATCCCTTATTCCCTTCCCTACCACCAAATCCTTATTTCTTAGGTACAGAGAGAGATAGAGAATAAAAATATATTAGAGATACCTCTGAATTTTCCTTTTCCCTTTGCCTGTCTGTCTCCCCCTGTCCATATGTTATATAGATATAGATATTAGTTGTATATATAGAGATTAGATATTTAGATGCTAGGCTGTTTTATTACGTATATTAGGATTATAGGATAGGAACATTTTGTATTATACATAGGTTAAGTTTAGCTTTGAGTCTGTGTATATTATATAAATCAGGGGTGGGGAACCTCAGGCCCGGGGGCCAAATGTGGCCCATGGCAAGTTTTTATGTGGCCCCTTTTCCACTTCTTGGATCTGGCCCTTCGATCCAGTTCTTACTGCCAATCACTGAAAAACTGAGCACAAGGGAATAGAGCAGAGATGAGGTCATGCAGACAAGGACAGGGGACAGTTCCATGGCATAGATCCATGATTTGGACCTTCCTTTCCTTGAGTGCATCCCTTAAGCACCCCCGCCCCAACTTCTGTGCGGCCCTCAGAGCTTGTGCAAGCTTTTAACATGGCCCCCAGTAGGGAAAAGTTTCCTCACGCCTGATATAAATAAAACTACATATTGTGTACAATATATATTATTGTGTGCAGTTCTTTCTGTATCACGGTGAGAAGGGGAAGGAGTTCAACTTCTGACAGCAATTCTTCATTGGCACACAAAATTGATACCGATACCCAAAAATAAAATCTTTCTTTGAAATCGGTACCTATACCAATAACAACAACAATAATGAAAAACATTTCATTATTAACAAAAATGAAAACAACACATTTTGATAGTGAAAACGATATCAAAAAATGAAAAATGACATGGGGCCCTGGTGCACACCCCTAATAAAAACAGTAAAAGACAAAAACAATCCCAAAAAACCCAACTCTCCAACACCCCCCCACAAACCCCACCCAATATCACCTCCCCATTTCCCACATCCACACACACACCCTCACAACCCTACCCCAAACTCACCCACCAAACCCCCTATTCCTGCCCTCCAAATGTCTTTACAAACAAAAAGGTCTTACACCACCTCCAGAAGACACTCAGACTCGAGCTCAAATGATCCTCTGGGGGAAGGGAGTTCTATAACATCGGGGCATCAACCAAGAATGTCTCCCTGCGAGCCCTCGTCATACAAACAAGACTAGCAGACGGTACCCACAGGGAAGCGCTACCAGCCAATCGTAGGGGGAGCAATGGGGTGTGGAAGGACAGGCAGTCTCTCAGATATGTGGGGCCCAGATCTTTTAGGACTTTAAAGATCAAAGCCAGCACCTTGAATTGTCCCCAGAAAGCTATAGGGACCCGGTGCAGACTACGGAGCACCAGTGTAACGTGCTCCTGGAACCTCAGCCCCAAATGCAGATGAGCCGCTGCATTCTGCACCAACTATAGCTTCCAAACAGTCACCAACGGAAGCCCCACGTAGAGCGCATTGCAGTAATCTAGCTTTGAGATGATGAAACGATGGATGATGGTGGCCAGTTCCGCATCAGAAAGAAAAGTCCGCAGCCCCCTCACCAGATGGAGTTGGCGAAAAGCACTCCTGGTCACCACTGCAACCTGACAATCCAGGCACAGGAAAGGGTCCAGAAGCATTTCAAGGCTACAGACCTGATTAACCAGAGGGGGCTGGACTTCATCAATAAGAGGAGTCCCAATCCCCTCTAGGCCAAAAGGCCGGCCAACCATCATCACCTCAGTTTTGTCTGGATTCAGCTTCAATCAGTTCACCCTCATGCAGTCCACAACAGCAGCTGGGCATCGGGTAAGTACCAAGACTGCAGGGTCTGGGTCAGATGAAAAAGAGATCCAAGTCAGAAAGAAAAGGCTGCAGCATTCTCACCAGATGGAGTTGGTGAAAAGCACTCCCTGGCCACCACTGCAACCTAATCATCCAGGTGCAGGGTGGGATCCAAAAGCATTCCAAGGCTGTGAACCTGACTGAACAGAGGGGGCTGGACCCATCAATAATAGAAGTCTCAATCCCCTCCAAGTCACAAGGCCTGGCAACCATCATCACCTCAGTCTTGTCATGATTCATCTTCAATCGAGCTTGCCCTCATCCAGTTCCTGACTAAAGCCAGGCATTGGTTAAGCATCAAGACTGCAGAGCCTGGGTCAGATGAAAATGAGAGGAAGATCTGGGTGTCATCATCATACTCATGGCACTTCACCCCAAGCCTCCAAATGACTTTGCCAAGCAGCCTCATATACACATTAAACAAGAGGAGAGACAGAATGGAATCTTGCAGGATGCAACCGGGGAGGTCCCGATAGGACGATGAGCAATCACCCATCACCACTCTCTGGGACCTCCCTGACAGGAAGAAGAACCACTCAAGAGTGGTCCTGTGCACCCCTGGCAGGTCCCGCAGTCGTGTCAATAACACGTCATGATCAACTGTATTAAAGGCTACTGGAAGATCTAACAGGACCAACAGGGCAGAACTCGCCTTGTCAATCTCCAGGCACAGGTCATCAACCAAGGCCACAAGAGATGGACAGAGATGTGGGATGGTGGTGTCACAGCTCCCTGTGGATGGGGATCGTGGCACAATCCTCCACCCCCCATCCATACCCACACCCCCCACAGTCTCAGTGGCTGCCATACTCAGGACAAAAGTCTGACTGAAATGGGTCCAGGAACTCAAGGATATCGGGATGAGCCCGGAGCTGTCAGGCAACCACCCATTCAATAACCTTCCCTAAAAAGGGAAGGATAGCTGGCTGGGGAGTCAGCATCCAAAGATAGTTTCTTAAGCAACAGCTGGACAACTTCAGTTTAAAGAATGTCCAACACCCTACCCTCCCAAAGGGAGGCATTGACAACCCCACTCAGCAACAGCCCCAGTGTCTCCTGACTGGCTTTCACCAGCCAGGACGGGCAAGGACCTAGTTCACAACTGGTAGCCCTCACCACCCCAAGCACCTCCCTCAAGTTGGTGGGTGATACCAACTGAAACTGATCCAAATAAACAGGACAAGACTGAGATTCCATAACATCAGACTCTGATTCTGCAGGTAAAATGGCAGCACCCAATTTGAGGTGAATATGAGCAATTTTATCTGTGAAGTGATTAATAAAAATGTCACAGTAGGCATTAGGTGACTCCAGTTCCAAGCAGAGGCAGACTGGATTAAACAGGCCCCTCACCACCCAAACAGCTCCACCTGACAAGACTTTGCAGACTATATGATAGCAGAGAAGAAAGCTTTCTTCTCCACCATCACAGCCACATCATAGTCCTTTAAAATGATCTATTTCACAATCAGTCATCTTCAGCGTGAGTCGAACACCACCTGTGCTCTAACCGCCTACCCTCCCATTTCAGCTGCATCAGGTCCTCCAAATACCAGGCAGGCACCGTAGCTGCCTGTGCTGAGCTGAGCTGAACTGTGCTGCCGTAGCAGTGAAAGCGGATGCCTGGGTGCAACTGTGTCGATGACCATGTTCAAGATGTCATTCCACAAGGTGACCAGGCTGTTGACAAAGTAGCTGCTAAGGTCAGTAGGTAAATCCCCTAGAGAGTTCTGGAAACCAATTGGATCCATCAGTCTCTGAGGGGTTCCCCCCTTACCATACCTCCCCATGTCCAACACAACTCCAACAGCTGCCCCCCGCCCAGCTCCATCCAAATAGGCTTCCCCCTCCAGCATATGATTCTCAATCTCCACCACCCAAAGTGGCCCACAGGGACCCTCAGAGGTGGATAGCCAGCGAGGGTCTCCTGAGCCCAGTATCCCCAGAGGTGGAATCGCAAAGGCAGCAGGCAGAAAAGCACCCTCCTCCCATGCACACACAACCCTCCCCTCTCCCCCATACTAAACGCCCCCTCTCCATACCCAGTCCATAGTCCTGATCCCTTATGCCTACACATCCTCCTCTCACAAGGGGATCGTGGCACAATCCTCCACCCCCCATCCATACCCACACCCCCTCATCTTACTAGGGAGCTGTGACACCACCATCCCACATCTCTGTCCATACCTTCCCCTCTCTCAGGGGCGTACTGGCACAATCCCCCATCCCCAACCTTCCACAATTAATACCCTTTCTCTTCCACAAGCCCCAGCCATTCCCTCCGCCCACATCAACCAAAAGGCCCCCCCAAATTAAAGCAATTTTAGAACATCATCATCTGCCCTGCAGGTTCAGGTATGTGTGCAGCTTGCGTCGTTTGCTCACACATAGGTTGCATGCACACCATAGTTCCCATAGCGGGGTTGTGGCCGATGCGAACACATTACTCCAGTGCTTCATTCTCTGCACTGGCTGCCGATTGTCTTCCGGACCCAATTCAAGGTTTTGGTGCTGACCTTTAAAGCCCTAAACGGCCTGGACCCCACCTACCTGCAGGATCGCCTCACCCACTAGATCTTGAATCTTGGATCGGCCTCTGCGGTCAGCCAGGGGTGTCCTCCTTGAGGTCCCCCGGGTTTCCCAGGTGTCCACCATGAGGGCATTCTCTGTGACTGCACCGCAGCTGTGGAACTCCCTCCCATTGGAGGTCTGCCTGGCCTGGCCGACCTCCCCTCTTTCCACAGACAGTGTAAGATGTGGCTGTTCTGCTGGGCCTTTGCCGAGGGAGATGGGATGGGTTAAGGAGGAGCTCTGTTTGGGTATTGGGTTTTTTAATTAATAATGTTGATTTTAAATTGTTTTTATTATATGTTTTTAGAATGTTGTTAACCGCCCCGAGATGCTTGTAAGCAGGAAGGGGCAGCATGTAAATTTAATTATAAATAAATAAAAATAAATAAGTGGACAGTAGACCTCCTGCTGGATGCTGTTGGCTGCTGCTCCAACGTACTTGCCAGCTTGTCCGATGGAGTGAGGGACTGGAAGCCAGTTGGGGTCGCCCCCAGCAACAGCACCTGGATTGGGGCTTGGATGAGTGCCCAGAACCCCTGCATATTCTTTCCCTCCCTCCCGGTGGCAGAGGGAGAGGGGGTGGGATTTGGGGCGCTCCCTGCATGGCTTCTGCCCAGGCTGCCAGCATCCTACAACTTGAAAGGTGGCACGCCTGCCAGCAGGGCCCTTAGGCATGGCCCTTGGTGGGGTCTGGGGGGACGGGGTGATATATTTTGAGGTTAGAGGGGTGGTGATTGGTGGGAGGATTTGGGGGGGGGATTTTATATTGTATTTTGTGTTTGGGAGGGGGCTGGGGCTAACGGGGATTATTGTATTATGTTTGGGGATGGGGTGAATTTTATGGTAGTATGGTGAGGGAGGGTGGGGGAAGGGAAGGGTTGGAGAGGAACTGGGTTGGGGGCGTGTAAGTTGTATGGGAGGTGGTGGGTGGTATCTCCCCCACTACCAGGGGGGGCAGCCAAGGGAGGGGGGGCAGGCCAGACGGGGGGGTGTGTGCAGCCATAGGGGTTGTGATGGGTCGAGGGAGATATGGCCCCTATTGGGGGGATAGGAGATCAGTGAGGTGAGACAGGTTCTTGTTGCATGTCCCACTCACACTACCCCTCAAGCAGGTGGGCAGGTGGTTCGGGGCAGAGGGCGCCCAACCCTGTACTGATGTTGTTGAATGCGAGATCAGTGGTCAATAAAGCAACAACTGTTCAGGAAGCAATCCTGTACTCTGACGCCGATCTCGTATGCATCACTGAAACCTGGCTGGATAATGAGTCGGGGCCTATTTTGGCTGACCTTGTTCCATCTGGATATTCCACGCAGCATCAGCTGTGGTTGGAGGAACGGGGGAGTGGTGTAGCCATGATTTTTAAGGAGAGATGGTCCATGAGGAGGTATTCAGTACAATCCATATTGGGTATTAAGGGTCTCCATCTTGTGTTTGATTTGGCAGGAGACAGATTGGGAGTGCTGCTTGTATACCATGCACCTACCTGTGCAGCTGCCTCCCTGCATGCTCTAGCAGAGTTAGTGTTGGGGGTGGTGTTGAGGTCCCCAAAGATTTTGGTCTTGGGGGACTTCAACATCCATGCCGCCGCCAACCTTGGTGAAGCGGAGTGTGAGTTCATGGCCGCCATGACAACCATGGGCCTGTCTCAGATGGTCAGCAGCCCAACACATCAGGGAGGACATACCCTGGACCTTATGTTTTGCACCGGCTTTGAGGAAGGTGTTCCATTGGTGGGGGAGATATCTGCTGTGCCTTTGTCATGGACGGATCATTACCTCCTGTGGGCCTCTCTCCAGGCGCATGTCTGCCCCCAGAAAGGTGTGGAGCTTATTCAGATGGTCTTCCCTTGGAGGTTGATGGAACCGGACTGCGCTGGGTGAGTTACCCTGTGATCTTGATGACCATCTCATCGATGACCTCATTGTGTTATGGAATACCTTGCTGGCAGAGGCCATCGATCGGACAGCTCCTAGGTGTCTGCTACTCAGGCATAAGCACCACAGGCGTCCTTGGTTTTCTGAGGAACTGCAGGTGCTGAAGCAAGATGGGTGGAGGTTGGAGCAACGGTGGCACTGTTCACGTGCTGAAACCAACAAATTACATCATAGAGCCAGTTTGCAAGCCTATGCCGTGACTATGTGGGCAGCAAAAAGGAGTTTTTTGCTGCCCTCATAGCATCCAAAAAATCCCATCCAGCAGAGCTTTTCTAGGTGGTGAGGGGGTTGGTCAGTCTGGCCTCCCTCCACCTGGGAGTGGAGTCATCTGCAGCACACTGTGACATGTTTGTGGATTATTTTGTGGATAAAATCACTCATATTCACCAGGATTTTGAAACCGCACTTATTACACTAGGAGAACCAGTAGGGATGTGCGAACGTGGTTCAGATGTTCAAGTTCGGGCCGAACTCGGCCTGTTCAGACAACCGAACTGAAAGTTCGAACAGCCGAACAGTTCAGAAAAGTTAGGATGAGTTCAGATGAGTTTGAGGGTGGGAAAAACGTGACTTTGGGTGGGAAAAACATGTCTGGAAGGGAGAGGCAGCTGAGGAGCAGACTTCCTGGCACCAGGGGTGGAGACCAGGGTTGGTTTCAGGGCCAAATTATACTGATACCGGGGGGAAAAAAATTGATTTCGGTATCGATAGCACTATTTTTGGGTGTTCGGCCAATTTCAGCCAAACCGAACTCTGCCAAACCGAACAACCGAACTCAAACTCGGGTTTCGAACCGAACGACCGAACATCTGAACATCCAAACCGCGTTCTATTCGCACATCCCTAAGAACTGGAGGTTATGGCAGCCCTGCCTTTTCCGATTTTATTGGATCAATTTCAGTCGGTGACACGCGCTGATACAGTGGATGTCCTGGGGGATGTTAGGGCCACCTCTTGTGAACTGGATACATGCCTCTCCTGGCTTGTTAAGGTCTGCCAGGAGACAATGGGGCCGTTGCTGCCTGGGGTGGTCAGCGCCTCCCTTCGGGATGGCAAAGTGCCGGGCAGTCTCAAGGAGGCAGTTGTGCAGCCTCTGCTCAAGAAACCATCGCTTGATTTTGACTCCTTCGACAGCTATCAGCCTGTCTCTAACCTTCCCTTTTTAGGGAAGGTTATTGAACGGGTAGTGTCCCGACAGCTGCATGGACACCTTGACTGTGACAGTTTTCTTGATCCCTCTCAGTCTGGATTTTGTCTGGGGTATGCCACTGAGACTGCACTTGTGGCTTTGGTTGTTGATCTTCGCCAGGAATGGGATCGGGGTCGTTCAACCCAGTTGATTTTGTTAGAGCTGTTAGCTGTGTTTGACACTGTTGATCATGACATGTTGGTGACACGCCTGTGGGACTGTTCAGGGGTGGGCGGGACTGTCTTGGAATGGTTCCTCTCCTTCCTGGCCAGACGAACTCAGCAAGTGGTGCTCGGTGATTATTTTTCATCACACCACGACCTCTCGTGTGGAGTCCCGTAGGGTTCTGTTTTGTCCCCTCTCCTGTTCAACATGTATATGCAGCCACTCAGTGAAGTGATTAGGAGGTTCGACGTGCGGTGTCATCAATATGCTGATGACACTCAGCTGTACCTCTCATTTTCAGCTGACCCAGGCCCGGCAGTCTCGGTGCTTACTCGGTGTCTGATGGCTGTGGGAGATTGGATGAGGGCTAATCGACTGAGGCTGAATCCTGATAAGATGGAGGTGCCGTTGGTAGGTAAGACGATGGAGGTGGCGGCCCCTGTCATTGATGGGGTCTGCCCTCCATTAGTCTCCCAGGTTCAGAGTCTAGGGGTGCTCCTCGATGCGCAGCTCTGGAGGCTGTGGTGAGGGGTGCCTTTTTCCAATTACATCTGGTGCAACAGCTTCAGCAGAGTGCTTTCGACTCTGACCTGGCTACCATCATCCATGTTTTCATCACCTCTAGGCTGGACTATTGTAACGTGCTCTACGTGGGGCTACCCATGGTGATGGTTCGGAAATTGCAGCTGGTGCAGAATGCAGCGGCCCATCTCCTAGTGGGTATGGGTCACCAGGAGCATATTACGCCAGTGTTCTGTTCTCTGCACTGGCTGCCAGTAGTTTTCAGGGCCCAATTCAAGGTCTTGGCCTATAAATCCCTAAACAGCTTAGGCCCTACCTATGTGTGGGACAGCCTCACCCCACAGGTTCTGAATTGACACCTGAGATCATCTGGGGGTGCCCAGCTCAAGGTTCCCCGAGTCCACTGGGGGGCCACATAGGAGAGGGCATTCCCGGTGACTGCACCATGACTGTGGAACTCCCTCCCAGATGAGACCTGGTTGGTCCTGGACTTCCCCTTATTTCAAAGAAGTTGTAAGGCCTGGATGTTCTGCCAGGCATTTGACTTGAGAGAGGGGTGATGGGGTGGGGGGAGTGGGTTAGGGTGGGTAGGGGTGGGTTATTTTATTATCCTCCTTTGTATGTCTTGTTTTTAGTTATTGTTGTTTTTAGTGTTGATTGTAAGCCACCCCGAGCTGCCTGCAGCAGGAGGGGCAGGGTAGCAAGACTTTTAAATAAATAAATTAAATAAATAAATAAATTAGGTTCACATGGTGAGGTTAATGCAGTTATTAGGGGTGGGAATTCTGATTAAATCTGTAATTGCACAGAATGGGCCATTATTAATTAATCCAAACTGAACTGGAACAGCATCACAAGTCTGTTTTGATTCGGTTCTAAAGTAAAACATTATTTTTTTTACTGTGCATGAGCAAATTGGCCAGTGGACCATTCTGTGTATGTGCACCTGTGGCAGGGCTCTGCCACAAGATGGTGCTTGCCCTAAAAAAAATCCTAAAATGGCTGCCAAACAGGAAGCAGACGTTGAAGTGTTTGGCAAGAGGCCAGCACTATAAAGAAGAGTCAGTTCTGAAGGAAGGGAAAGTCTGCTACTGACTTGTGAAGAATGAAGCCTTCTGAAGACTGCCTGGAAGGTTCCTGGCCTGGACCTGGACCAGAAGACTGGAGGATCTGGTATGAAGGAACGTGAGATGAAGATCCTGGTGTGAGTTGAGTTAGCTAGCCTGGCACTGTATGTGTGACTAAGGTAAGTCTACTGTTGACTATCCAGAGGTTTTGTGCCTGGAATATTTATTTATTTATATTTATTGGCCACCCCCCATGCCTACGGCATCCCAGGGCAGCTCACAACAGGTAAAACAATAATAAAACATATAAAAACATCAAATATAAATGATTTTAAAAACCCCAGCCCACCCCCTCTACCCTAGCCTCCCACCCTCCCCTCCAAAGGCCTGGGAGAACAGCCAGATCTTACAGGCTCAGCAACTGTGTAATGAATAAACTGTGTTGATGTGTATACTTTGGGCCTGATCCTGCAAATACTATCCATTGTTAAGTGGGACCCTGCTATGAATGGTGGAGAGTGCAGGCACACCTTGCTGGCAACTAAGCCAGTGTTCCCCAAAGGCGGTAAGATTCTGAGCAGGGAGTGTTGTGGAGGATTGTGTCCAGAAGAGGATTGTGCTGTGCAGAGAGGGAACACCCAGAAAGAGACTACAGAGACTAAAGAAGAGTTATAAGGGTTTTGGAGCTTACACAGGAGAAGAGGCTTCAGTGGGCTGGAGCCTGGAGGTTCGCCCAAACCCCACAGCAGAACGTGTGTCCCTGGGAGCAACAAAAGGGCAAGAGGAGGACTGTACCCTCATCGGAGGCAAGCTGAGACCCTATGGAATTGGGTAGAGTCAGAACTGCAGCAGCAGACCAGTGACTTGCGGAAGCAGTGTACCCCATGAGCATGGAGGAAGCTGCGTTAGAGACAGGCAGCGTGGGAAATCAGGTACCGGGGTGTACCCACTTGGGGAACTCTGAAATAGTGCTGTTACTGTGGGCAGTGGGGACACTTATAAAGAAGGTCCCCCTCTCAAACTAAAGGAAGTTATCAGTGGTGGAGACCCTTGAAACTTTGTTATAGCTGTGAGAAAGAGGGATATGGTTGAAGATATTGCACCTCTATGATTCACAAGAACTGTTGGACTTGTAATAAGCTGGACATTTGGGAAGGAATTGCCCTGAAGGAAAGGGACAAAAGACTGGGGAAAAGAGAAAAGAAAGTAATTTTTGGCCAGCTGTGAAGGAACAGCCTGGGAATTAGGGGTACAGGAACCAGTAAAGAGAAGGATCTGCTGGACTTGTAATAGAGAGGGGCATCTTAAGCGAGTTTGCTCTGGAAAGAAGAAAAAGTCCCTTAGAGACAAGAGAAGGGAAAGACTGGGTGTTGAGCAGGAGGCTCAGTCAAGACAAGTAGACACACCTGGGGTAACGGAGAAAGAGACCCAGACAGGACTAACATTAGAGACCTTAGGGAAATGGAGGAAAATAATATGAGACTGTTGTAAGGATCTTCCTGATAGAGTAGATAAAGTTACACAGACTGACCTGACTATGAAGCTTATTAATTATTAATTATTATTATTATTAACAAACATTTATATAGCACCAGCAGTGTACCTGGCACTTTACAAAGTAATAAAATAGACACGGTCCCTGCCCCTAGGGCTTACAATCTGAGAGACAGGAGCTGGGGGAGAGACTTAGGAAGGGGAACAGAGGGAGAGACAAGGGGTCTAACATTCATGAAGATGCGAGGTCTCAAGTGCACGTACTTGGCTTGGTTACGATGAGAATGACAGCAGGCAGGTCCATGTTGCAAGGATAAGGGTAAACCGATCGTAGGTATAGGAATAGTGGCTCAGCAGGATAAAGAGTCAGACAGAGCAGAGCGAAAGAGGTGAGTTTTAAGGAGAGATTTGAAGGTATGAAGGGAGGGGGCAAGGCGGATGTGGACAGGGAGGGAGTTCCAGGCATGGGGGGCAGCAAGTGAGAAGGGACGAAGGCGCTTAGGGGAGCAGGGAAGGCGTGGAAGGGTGAGAGAAGGGACAGAGGAGGAGCGAAGTGCACGGGCTGGAGTATGGAGGGCGATAAGTGCAGAGAGGTAGGGGGGAGCAAGGTTGTGAAGAGCTTTATAGGTGAAGACTAGGAGCTTGTGCAGGATTCGTTCAGGAAGGGGAAGCCAGTGAAGCGAAGAGAGGAGGGGCTGCACATGGTCGAAGCGACTGGCGAGGTAGATGACCTTGGCAGCAGAGTTTTGGACAGAGATGAGGGGAGAAAGGTGAGACCGGGGAAGGCCAGTGAGAAGGAGGTTACATGGAAAAGCACATGGATAAAAGGGGTCAAGAAAGGGAGGAAATGGCCCTCACAGTGAAAGGAGTTGTACAGGAGAATGAGACACTAAAAGAAGAGACTAAGAAGTTAAAAGAAAAACTAGACTGGAATATAGAAAGAAGGAAGGCACATGCAATAGAGATAAATAGGCTTAGAGCAATGATAAAATAATATGAAGCCTCTGAAAACTCTGGCAGTGAGGAGAAAATTGAGGGTTTGGTAATAGAGAAAGCACCACAAGAGGTGAAAATAAAGGAGATAAATAGTCCCCCTGAACAGCTGAAGGAAGCTGAATCCAGGAGCCCTGGAGCTGTATATAGGGATATAATAGCTGAGGTAGAGAATTATTGGATTGCAAAAGGAGAGGGCATGGTTAGATAGATACACTTTACTTATCAGGAGGGTTATTTAATGGCAAAAGACTTGCTACTGAGGTGAAGGCAGAAAGGCAAGGAAGAAAATGCTGGGAGAAAGTAATGAAAGTAAAAGGCTACCTCTTATGGCCTGTAAAGGCTTGTAGGGTCCAGGGTGGGGTGTTGGGAAAGGCATGGGAGGGCCTGCACCCCACTCCAGGCTGCATGTACAGAGAAGGGGATTGAAGGAAATCCTAAGACTTAAGTGAATGCAAAGACTGAAGGAAGATTGTGCACCAGAAGGAGGATGTCTTTCCGGTAAGGAAGAAAGTGATATATTATTTTAAAAGTCCTGGATGTGTGGAAACTCTCACCACCAGATTCCTCTAACAAACAGAATTGTGTAGTGACTGAAGGAAGTCCTCAATAATGCATTGGGGATAAACCTATGTAAGATATAACCCCTGGGAATGGAATGTTGACCTGAATGTTTATTGCTTGGACCTGACAAGGCCTGGAGGGTGCCGGGGGCGGGAGGTTCCAGAATGGTTTGGTGGGCCGACCTCCCAACTCCATGAGGGGTAGCTGAACGAATGAGGCTGTAGGAAGCCTTCAAAGATTGTACGCTGGGTGGAGAACAACGTCCTTGGCAGAAGTTAGGGGGATGGAGTCCTTGTCATGGTCTGACCATTACCTCCTTAAGGTGTGCATCCTGGCGCATATCAGTCACCAAGAAGATGCAGGACTTTTTAGATCGGTCGTCCGCCGGAGACTTGGAATGCTCTGGGAGAGTTTTCCCTGGACCTTGACACCCGCTCAGTTGACGATCTCACACCTTCTTGGCCGAGACCATTGACAGAGTGGCTTCCAGGCGTCCACTGCCCTCCTGAGTCTCCCACAGGTCTCCTTGGTTTACTGAAAGCCTGCAGTGTTTGAAGTGGGAGAGCAGGCGGTTGGAGGGATGGTGGTACCAGACTCACTATGAGTATGATCGATCGCAGCATAAGAGCAGTTTAAAGGCCTATGCTGTGGTAGTGCAGGCAGCAAAGAAGCAGTTCTTTGCTGCCCTTATTGCATCTGCAAAGTCACATCCAGCGGAGCTTTTCTGGGTGGTGAAAGGTTTGGTCAGTCCTGTCTGTCTCCGCCTGGACCTGGAGCAATCCAGTGACTGCTGTGACCGGTTTATCGAGTACTTTGTAGATAAGATCGCTCGCATCCGCCACGATTTCAGTTCCGCAGTTATTGCAGAACCTTGGCGCTATGGATGCCCCATCCTGTCCTGTTTTGTGGGATCAGTTTCAGATGGTATCGCCTGCTGATGTGGAGTCCTTGTTGGGATCTGTTTGTGCCACCACTTGTGAACAAGATTCTTTCCCGTCTCCTGGCTGATGAAAGTCAGCCAGGAGACGTTACGGCCATTGCTGGCTGGAGTGGTTAGTGCCTCCCTTCGGGAGGACAGGGTGCCTGAATCCCTAAAGAAGGCTGTGGTTTGGCCCCTGCTCAAGAAACCATCTCTTGATGCTGATGCTCCTGCCAGTTATTGGCCAGTCTCTAACCTTTCCTTTTTAGGGAAGATTATTGAATGGGCTGTGGCATGGCAGCTCTAAGAACATCTGGACTGCACCGGTTTCCTTGACCCCTCTCTCCGTCCGGGTTTCAGCCTGGGTATGGTATGGAGACTGCATTGGTGGCCTTGGCTGACGATTTCCATCTGGTGTTGGACCAGGGTCATCAGACCTTACTGGTCCTGCTAGACCTTTCGGCTGCATTCGACACAGTCGATCATGAGGTGTTGGTGACCCGCCTGTGGGACCGTGCC
>QEPC01001041.1:8677586-8702746 GCA_003113815.1 Sphenodon punctatus | reverse complement strand
GCTCTACCTCTCTTTTTCCATCGACCCAGGCCATGCAGTCTCTTTGTTTTCCCAGTGCCTGTCGGCTGTAGGGACTTGGATGAGGTTGAGCCATCTGAAGCTGAATCCTGACAAGATGGAGGTGATGTTGGTGGGTGAGGGCTTGGGGGACCTGGGAGTGGTTGAATCTCCTCTTGTGGGGGGCGGGTTTCACCCTCCCATGGTCTCGCAGGTATGGAGTTGGGTGTGCTCCTCAATTGACGGCTCAGCCTGGAATCTCAGGTTGTGGCCGTGGCGGGGAGTGCGTTTTGGCAGTTACATCTTATCCGGCAGCTTCGGCTATATCTCTCAGACTCTGACTTCGCCACTGTCATCCATGCCTTCATCACCTCGAGGATGGATTACTGCAATGCGCTCTACGTGGGGCTGCCCGAGAAGCTGGTCCATAGGCTGCAGCTGGTGCAGAATGCCGCGGCCTGTCTTCTTACTGGGGCGGGCCGCAGGGAGCACATGACACCTGTGCTCCAGGCTCTGTACTGGCTGCCTATAAAACACTGGGCGAGGTTCAAGGTGCTGGTTTTGACCTTCAAAGCCCTTCACGGCCTGGGCCCTGCCTATCTGCAAGATCGTCTCACTCTCCATGTGCCCGTGAGACCCCTGAGATCGTCCGTAGGGGCCTTTTTGGAGGTTCCCCGGGGGAGACGGGTGGCCACTGATGTGAGATCTTTTTCGGTGGCTGCCCCCGTGCTGTGGAATTCGCTCCCGGAGGAGGCTCAGTTGGCCCCCACCCTCCTGTCATTTCAACGTTTGTGTAAGACCTGGCTGTTCCGCAAGGCTTTTGGCGAGGGGGAGGGTTTGGGAGGGAGGGGGAGTTTTATGATTTATTTTAAAATTTGGTTTTTTGTGTGTGTATGAGTTGAAGGTGAATAATAATATGAATAATGAATAATTCATATGAATAATACTCAGTGGAATGGGCTCAGCTATAAGGCTGGGAGGGCGGTAATGCCCTAGTTGGGGTGTTAGACTCCTGAGTCACAGAATTGGCTTATTGGTGACAAAATGAGAAATTGTGCGTATAGATGAATATTGCTAAGATATAGATGATATCTTATCAATATAAGAAATAGATGCAAAATAGATGATATAAGAATAAGAAATAGTGCAAAATAGATAATATTGATGACTGGTAAGCCAGTCCAACCTGTGGTAGGACTGTCTCTTTGAAGAGGGAGGTGAGAGACAGGGCTCTGCCACAAGATGGCACTTGCCATAAAGAATTTTGAAAATGCCTGCCAAACAGGAAGCAGAAGTTGAAGTGTTTGGCACATGGCCAGCACTATAAAGAAGAGTCCGTTCTGAAGGAAGGGGCAGTCTGCTACTGACTTGTGAGGAGTGAACATCTCCTGAAGAGGCTGCCTGGAAGGTTTCTGGCCTGAACCTAGACCAGAAGACTGGAGGATCCGGAAGGAAGGAACCCGAGATGAAGATTCTGGTGTGAGTTAAGATAGCTAGCCTGAGACTGTGCGTGTGGCTAAGCTAAGTCTGCTGTTGACTAACCAGAGGTTTGGTGCCTGGCATATGGACTGTGTAATGATTAAACTGTGTCGATGTGGAGCCCTTTGGGCCTGATCCTGCAAACACACTATCCATGGTCAAGTGGGACCCTGCTACAGTACCCTTTTCCAGGAAAAGGGTAGCCTTCTGTGAATGCACAGTAGCCAGTTTGCACATGCACAGACTGGCTGCCCTTTCCCAAAAGGCTGTGCATGTACAGAATGGTCCAGTAACCATTTTGCACATGCGCAGCAATATTTTTTTACATTATTTTTTATTTTAAAATTACTGAACATGCAAAAAATGGCTGCTGGACCATTCTGCACATACACAAAATGGTAGTGGTGGTATCGTCGTCATTTTGGAAAAGGGAAGCCAGCCTGCACATGCACAGTGGCCATTTTTCACATGCGCAGACCAGCTGCCCTTTTCCAAAATGGAAGCGATGCTACTACCTCCATTTTAAAAAAGGTTGCGCATTCACAGAATGGTCTAGTGGCTATATTTCACATGTACAGTCATTTTAAATATATATATATTATCTTTTAATTTTTAATTGTTTTAAACACAGATTTGTAATACAAATCCATATTTAAAACTGATAACTTTGGGAAACAAAACAAAAACAATCAAAATAAATTTTCATCCCAAGGACCAACCCTAGTAGTTATAGACATCGAATGGAGTTTTTCCCACATTTCTTTGAAGGGCCAACTCCTAAGTACATCTGAATGTCTAGAAGACTTTACGCCAAGAATCTTGTGATTCCTAAGTGGCCTAAATGCACGCTATATGTAGTGCAAGTGTTACACTTGACTTGGCTCAGGATCTGAGTCAGTATTTATTCCAGAATTTGTTTGGAACTAGGGATCTCTTTTAGATTCCAAATACATCCTCTTGAAAGACCTGCTTTCATAATTAGACCCAGATTTCAGCCCCTTCATCCAGGTTCGGCAACTCCTACAAGATTCAAGAGTATTTTTTGTCATCTTCTCCCTTGGCTAAGGGTCAAGTTCAAATGAACAAGTGACTCCTCTCTCACTACAGTTATACCACCATGGGCTGGCAAGTTGTCGGAAATGACCAGAACACAATAAAAACTGAAAATAATTCTTTCATGTGTGTTTTATTCTCATAAAAATGTTACAAGTTATTTGATACCATCAAGTCTCCCTTGCTTCACCTGTTGATGCTTTTTGTGATAAAGGCAAGATCAATAAATACTTTCTAAGACTGAATCTAAAGGATAAGAGAAAAGTGAATTTAAATCATTTGACATTTTCCTGGCTCTGCCATCATTTTCCCACATATGAAACAAGTTAGTTAGTGCTCTATTTTGAGCCTTCTCCTCCTGCCATAAAAGCCAATGACAAAACTCCCAATGTATTTTTAAAATTCTATTTTCACAGTCTTTATTTCCTTGTGTGATGTGAAACCTATATGTTCCCACATAGATTTGGTTTACATATACGTTCATCTGGGGATAGTTCTGGTGCTTTAATTTCTAATGTAGCTATTTGTGCAAACAAAAAAAAATGAATTAATTTTTTTTAGAAATGAGGAGAAAAAATGAAAAATGGTTCAGAAAACCAAAAGATGCTGTGAACATGAGGTGTCATTCTAAGGAGAAGTTCACAAACCATGGGTCAGTTCCAAATGGGTCACAATCCTGACTGATATGTCATATACTGCGCATGCTTTTGCTGTTGTGTGGGTCATGAAGTTATACTGAAGTCTCAAAATGGAGCTGCAAAGGAAAAATGCATGGTAACTACTGTCCTAGAGTATCTACTCATTTATTTTTATAAGACTGCAAGAGGGAGGAGCCCTAGGGAGACAGGAACCCTGCTGCTGGTCAAGCGGGAGTCCCTGCCCGTGTCGGGCTAGTTGTCTGAGCACCGTGGCCGGAGGGATGGAGCGGTGCCTCCTGAGGGCCTGAAGGAGCTCCAGGTGTCAGCTGAATGCCGAGCCCCGCCCCCTGCTTCTGGGCCCAGGGTACAAAGCTCTGCCGTCGCCTACAGCTGCACCGTGGGCACGCACCCGGGCAGTGCGCCTAAGGGCTGCGTGCGACCTTAGGCACCGGGGCTGGGGCAGCTGGCTGACTCTGCTGATGGAAGTCTGTCCACGCCTTGTCACTGTGATCGGCATTCGTCGGCAGTGAAATGTCTCGCAAAAGATCTCGTCCGGTGACCTCCGAGCCTCCTGATCAGGTACTGGTGTCGAAACAGTTAAAATTGGATTATTTCTTACAACCATTGTCCACGCCAAGGGCTCAGGACTCGGCCCTTTTGTCAGCTACAGATGGTAATAATGATTCGCCAGGTCTGTCTGGTGTTTTTTCTGATTCGTTAATTTTGGCCCAGTCCTCCCCTGCTGAGGGGCTATTTGACTCATTACCAGCTGTAAATGTTAGTGACTATGACCTATTAGTCAAGCAAAGTGCAAGGACTGGTGATTTATTACCTCTAATGTCTAACCAGCTGGAGAGAATTCTCAAGGCCATGGAGTTGCAGAGGGATTTACTGTATAAACTTGTTATCTCTGTTCAGGCCAACTGGCAGAGTTTGAGTGTCACAGAGCAGGTCAATGTCAGTATTCCAGCCACTATCAAGTCATCTGCCTCCCCTCCTCCTTCTCCTCATGCTGTTGCTTTGGGGGGGAGGTGTTCAGAGGGCCCCTTGTAATTGTGCTCAGCCCTGACCTACTCTGAGCAATTCAGCTCTTAGAATTAATACCAAGACTGTGGCTTTTAGGATTTTTCCTAAGCTTGATGGGTTCCTTCCCTATTGGGCGTCTAGGGGGGCCATTCAGTCTCACTTAAATTGACTGTTAGACCTACACCTCCCTTTATGGCAGATTCTATTGTTTCAGATGCTCCCAGTATGGGATAGATCCCTTAGGATGGTGGTGGAGCTTAAATCTCCTGGCCCGGCCAGTAGGGTACTGGCTGCAGCAGGGTATTTGCTCTCTTGGGGGGTTTGGGTTAGTAAGGTTGTTACTTCATCTGGTACTGAACCCTTGTTGCCCTCATTCAGAGGGACAGGGCCAAATAGGGATCCTCCTAATAGGTTGGAGCAGCCGTGTATAAATGGCCCAATTGTTATTCATTTGCAAGCTGGGAGTGGCCCACCTGCGGTGGCGGATGGGCCACAGAACAGCTTGAGGGCTATTGGTTCACGACTGCTGGATATAGCCAATGAAGGTACCCCACAGGATGGGTTAGGGCCTCTGAATTCTACCTCTGCTACCTCAGCTGTGACACAGCCTCCACCACCAGAGCTTCGAGCCACGGCCATGGAGACATTGCCATCTTCTGCACAGTCAAAGGGAGTTCCCAGAGCCCAGCAGTCCCCTGAGGCTGCTATGGAGGTTAAGCAATCAACTCCTCAAGCAGCAGCCTCTATACTATTGGGGTTGGGTTCTCTGGACCCCCAGGCAGTTATTGTCCCCCAGACATCCCCCACCTCCGTTGGGATTCGGGAATCTATTCGCAGTCTTATTCAGGGCATAAAACCCATCAGCAAAGGTGCTTCTCAGTCAAAACCCAAGGGGAATAGCTGAAAGGGGGAAGGGTCTCCCCCAGTTAGAATAGCTATCTGTTCCTGGAATATCGCTGGGTGGAAGACTCGAGATAAGGATGCTTTTTTTTACTCTTATTTTGATAGTTATCAGGTTGTGCTCTTACAGTAAACCTGGATGAGGGAGCCGGTGGAATTGCCTGGGTTTAGCTCTTTTTCTTTGCCTGCAACAGCCATATTTTCCAGGGATCAGCCTCAAGGAGGGGTGACATGTCTTGTTTCAGCCGAGTCTAAGCTGCAGGTCCTGGGCAACTTTGAGTGCCCACCCCTTGCAGAGGGGTTGCCCTTAAATGGGGAGCCCAGTAGTTTGTGGCTATCTCAGTATACATCCCGCCCATTCATTCCCACGGCTTTGGCCGCTCTTTTTGGGGCCGGCTCGAAAAGATGCTTCTTGAGATTGTTGATTTGTTCCCTCAGGCGAGAATTATACTAGCCAGGGATTTTAATGCTCGGGTAGGCTTAAACGATGAGGCCTTGGGGGAGGTCAGTAACTTGGGTGTTCGTCCATCTCCACCGAGCCTCTTAGCCAGGTGCTCTCGAGACCCTGTTGTCAACCAAGCTGGTCTCACTTTGGCTTGTATTTTGGTGAGTTTCAATCTTTACCTTTTGAATGGCTCTACCCCAGGGGATTGTGCGGGGGAATTTACATTTGTCGCCCACCAAGGGGCTAGCACAGTGGACCTAGTTATGGTCTCTCCGTGCGTTATCCCCTATCTTGATAAATTTAGTGTGGATTTTGCCCACTGTGGGGATCATCACCCAGTGTCTTTGGCCATGTCATCTGGCACTAGTGCACCCGTTTTAGATTCCCCGTCTCTTTTGGAAGAGGGGCAGTGGCTAGGATCAGGGCACCGTGGACTCCAGAACTACTTTAATCTGCTCGGGCAGTTCTGGACAGTCCCTTGTGTTACACTCTGCATAATAAGATCCTGACTGCTTTGTGTCCCCAGGGGGCCGTAGCAGCTTTCAGCGAGATTGTGAATTTGTTGACCCCTGCCCTCTACAAGCTTAGTAGCCCAGTGGAAGCTGTTGGTAGATCTCAGACTAAGGTCCAGTGTTGGTTTGACGTGGAGTACAGGACTGCTAAATTCAAGTTAAGAACCCTCTATTATTCCCTGAGGGCTCACTGGTCTCAGGCATCCCAGAATAGTTATGCTCTGGCTCGACAACAATATAAAGTAATGGTGCGTGTTAAGAAGGCTGCCCATCGGGAGGCCATGTGGGGGCATTTGGTGGTGGCGGCCCGGGGTGGCCAGTCAAAGTCCTTTTGGGGCATTGTCAATAGGGCTACAAATACAGCTAGGGCAGAGATGGGGCGTTCGGTTCCTTCGGATGTTTGGGAATCTTACTGTCGGTCGATTTTCCCTGCCCCACCGAGTGATGTGGATGCATTTAGCTTACCCCCTGATCTCCCCGAATGGGAGGCAGTTGCTCCCGAGCTTGTGGCTCATTTGATAACCAAACTTAAATCTAATAAGGCTCCAGGCGCGGACTTTATCCCTGCGGAACTGTTAAAAGAGCAGGTTACCTGGTGGGCCCCCCTGCTGGCAACTCTCTTCACGCATATTAATCATTGTGGTATTCTTCCTAAGGGTTGGGGTGATGCCATTATAGTACCAATATATAAGGGTGGGTCTCGGTCACAGCTGGGGAACTATAGGCCAATCAGCCTTCTTAGTATCATTGCCAAGCTATATGCTAAGCAATTATTACTGCATTTAGAAGGCTGGCTGGCCGAGGAAGCAATCGTACATCTGGAGCAAATAGGGTTTCAGGCCCAGCAGTCTATGGTGGAGCACTGTTTGACCCTAGTTTATTTGGCTGAGAAATACACCAAAGGCCATAGAGGCTGTTTTGCGCCTTTGTGAACTTCAAAAGGGGTGTTTGATTCTGTCGATAGAACGCTCCCCTGGGAAAAACTGAGGAAGTCTTCTATAGATAGAAGGCTCCTCGCCCTGCTGCAAGTTGTCCATAGTCATTCCACACTGGCAGTTCGTACAAACCATTATGGTATTTTGTCCAATCGGTTCAGAACTACCTCTGGGGTGCACCAGGGGTGCGTGTTGGCCCTGGCACTGTTTAAGATTTTTCTTAATGACCTGGTCCCTTTATTGTCTGCTCCTAGCCTGTTTCCCCCGAAGTTGGACTCCCATTCGGTTGGTACTTTATTGTACGCCTATGATGCGGCAATTTTGTCGCAAACAAGGGTCAGCTTGCAGAGGTAACTTAACATTCTTGATACCTACTGCTCAAGGAATAGGCTTCAAATTAATTATTCCAAAACAAAGGTCCTGGCGTTTGGCCGAGCCAGGAAAAGGTACTCCTGGGTTATTAGCAGCACTCACATAGAACAGGTATGGAGTTATAAGTATTTGGGGATTAGGATACAGGCCTCTTTGGCCTGGAATTTACATTTTTCAGCGGCCAGAGCTAAGGCTGCCGGATGTATCCTCTCGCTATTACGCTTCTTTCATAAAAGGGATGGGAGCTTTTTTGCTCCTGCTTGTCAAGTGTTGGATGCCAAGCCAAGGGCACAATTGATCTATAGGACTTCCATTTGGGCCATCCATTGCCCATCTGACCTTGCTCCCCTCCAGATGAGGTTTTTTCGATCTCTTCTAAAAATCCCAAATGGAGTTCCTTCAGCTGCTGTACGCCTGGAAACGGGGCAGGTGGCCTGGAATGTTTACCCTTGGCATCAGGCGATAAGCCTGTGGATTGCCATTTATAGGGTTTCTTCTAGGGGCCTATTCATCTTTTTGAAAGCAGACACTTTTGCTAGCACCTGGGGGGCCTGGTCCGTGCTAAGATTTCTTCACTGGGCTTGGATGTGGTGGATTTATTATCTAGGGATCTGAGGTCCGCCAAGGCATTGGTTTTGACAAGACTTATCGATGTTAGAAGACTCTGCCACTGTTTCAAAATTTATCTTTTTGACATGTATGTTCCTCCATCATTGGGCCCAGGAGACCCTGTGAAATTTCTGCATTACCCACTCGATTGCATTGCCCACTCAATTGCTGGAGGGCCGCTATTACGTGAAATGCATTACCCACTCGATTGCTGGAGGGCCGCTATAGTGGCACCCCGTGGCATTTAAGACTTTGCCCCTTTGACAACGAGGAGGCTGAGGGCCCGGAGCATATCCTTTGTGCTTGCCATGTATATGATCCACATAGAGAAACCTGGCTGTCAGGCTTCTTGGGCCGCTTGCCTGGGTGTACTGAGGACAAGTTGTCCTGTTTTGTTCTGTCAGACACCACCGGGGAGGTGACCTCGGTGGTTATGTCATTTTTGGTTAGTGCCTTTGATGCTCGGCAAAAGTTTTTGACCTTTCAAATTTAATTGTAGTATATTCATCTGTGTTATGGCTTATATAAGGGTGTACGGCCCAAGCCACTAACTAGCGCAATTTGTTATTATCTTTCTGCCAAACGGCCCAGCAATGCTAATAGGATTGGGAATGCTATGACCCCGTAGATCCTTAGTAAAGTATTGCTGTTGCTTGGTCCTCCGATTAAAACACTCATTGAGTAAGCTAGGGGTACGGGAGGGGGGAATACTTCAGATTTGATTTTAGTTTGTAGTTTAGTTTATACCTATGTATCTGACTGGTTTATGCCTGTTTGTGGTTTTTGTTTTTGTATTGTATATTGTTGTGTTGTTTGTGGACTAGGACTAAGTGTCATGGCCTGAATAAACGAAATGAATGACTGCAAGAGATAGGAAATACTCCTAATGATCTGAGTTCAAGGTTCATCTCTTTCTATCTCCCCAGCTCTGCAATTCTGAGGAAACTTACCCCAGCATAGTCCCCAATGGGGCCGATTTGATGGTCCGTAAATCCTGTACACACCTCCCCTCATACAGCACAGTGTGCCAGCAATGGAGGTGTGCGCGATTTCTATGCGGGAGCCACAGACCATCAGATCGGCCCCATTGGCTTTGAAGCGGAGTGGGAATTGCAGTCCAAGCCAATTATTGATATATGCCACACAAAACCCAAACACCACTATTGTACATGTTCTTCTCAAGACTTCATTTCAAATTTTGTTTTAAAAGAGCATTCACAGGTGAGGAGTAAATAATCAAGGATAACTCTAACAACTGTTTAGTTGTTTCCATTGTATAGAAACTGGGGAGTACAACTACTTCCATTGTATGGAAACTAGGGAGTACAATCCTCTATCCATAAAAGTCAACAATTGACTCCAATTGACTTTAATGGATGGAGGCGTATTCCCTGGGAGTCTCTCTCAAAAAGCCCATAGGCAAATGGAGAAGACATGACGTTTTAGGCAACAGAGACTTTTCGGAGCATAGGAGTTTTCAGAGCGTAGGAGTTTTCTGGCATCAGATTGAGTTTAATTAATTATAGGCCAGATATAATAATACAGCTGTCTAGCAGAGAACTTTGAATGTCATAATTGCATACACTGACGAAGTATACACCTGCTCACTTATTTATTGTGTAGCTCATAGGATCCCAAGACATAACAAACACATAACAAAATTACAGTTGACCTTCAGAGATACAAACCAAGATGTATCTGTTTACTCAAGCTTTTGCTTAATGAAGGGGATCTGAGAGGGTTGGCATGGAGTGTGATGGGAGGAGAGCTTTTTTGGACTGTTTTTCTGTCAACGTACTTATGATTTGATTGTTTTAAACTATTACACATGCAACTAGAGGGCACGATGTTCGTATTTTCTGTCAACTGAAAAATAAATTAAATAACAAACCATCATAATAGCATGGTTTCAGGAAGGATGAAACATAATATTTTGTTTCATAGGAGCCCAAGACTCCTATGTCTTGGGAGCATTGCTTTAGCTATGCTTTGGAAGCTTTAGAATATAGCTTTAGAGCATAATAAGGTGTAGAAAGGAGGCACTTGAAGAATACTGTATTCGTTCTCATAGAAGACTACAGCTTTCAAGTGAACAAGAGAATACTCTTCTGGCCTAAGTGTGTAAAGCAAAAATTACTGCTTCAGTTCCAGAGGAAACCATCTGAAACTATGCTGCCCACAATCCACACTCCAGAATAGTCCCACTGGCACTGAATAGACAATTTACTCCAGAATAGTCCCACTGGCACTGAAGCCCAATTTCAATAGAACCTACTCCAGGGTAAGTGGCTTGTGGATTGTGGCCTCTGATGGCAGTCAGATGATTACTCCAAGACTTCAAATGGACAATGAATTTGACTATAGAAAAATATAGACATAGGAATGTAGTAAGATCATAAGAACATAAGTCGTGCGATACTGGGTCAGACCAATGGTCCACTGAGCCCAGCACCTGTCTCTAACAGTGGTCACTCTCTATCGCTTGAAAAATGAAAGGTCGCAATGGTGCGATCCAGCACCCGACAATAAGAGGTTACTTTCCACAAACCTACCTGGCTAATAGCTGCTAGTGGACCTATTCTCTATAAACCTATCTAACCCTTTCTTAAGCACAGCTATACTACTGGCCTTAACCACATCTTCTGGCAACAAATTCCACAATTTGGCCTTTTTTACATGGGCGGCACCCATGTATTAACACCCAGAAATCTGGGTATTGATGTGTGGGTGAGTCTTGTGTAAAAGCTGGGGCAGGTGGGGGTGAGAGGGGCATGTGTGCATGCTCCCATGAACACTGACTTCCACCCATCGCACATGCATGGAGCAAGCGGTGAAAACGGCGATTGCTCCATGTGTGTGCGATGAGTGGAGGTCGGTGTGTGCCCGTCTACACCCTCCCCACCTCACCTATCCAGCCTCTCTTCATAGGGAGCCATTCCATACCCCTTATCATTTTTGTTGCCCTTCTCTGTACCTTTTCTAGTTCTACTGTCTTTTTTAATATGGGGTAACCAGAATGGCACACCATATTCAAGGTGCGGGCACACCATAGATTTATATAGTGGCATTATTATTATTATTATTATTATTAACAAACATTTATATAGCGCCAGCAGCGTACCTGGCACTTTACAAAGTAATAAAATAGACAGGGTCCCTGCCCCTAGGGCTTACAATCTGAGAGACAGGAGCTGGGGGAGAGACGTAGGAAGGGGAACAGAGGGAGAGACAAAGGGTCTAACATTCATGAAGATGCAAGGTCTCAAGTGCACGTACTTGGCTTGGTTACGATATTTTATATTTACAGCTTTTTAAATTATTTATATTGTTTTATGTATTTTTAAATTGTTTTCATTGTTGTGAGCCACCCCAAGATGCCGTAGGCATGAGGGGGCGGCCAATAAATGTAAAGAAATAAAATAAATAAAATAAATATTCTCTCTCCCTTTACAAATAATTCCTAACGTTGTTTTTTTATGTCCACCACACAGTGAGCTTAGAATTTCAATGTATTCTCCACAATGACTCCAAGATTAGAGCGGAACCGAATACTACTTTTGGGTACTTGAGCTGAATTTTGAAGTTCTGGGCCAGGTACCCAGCAGCAGTTTGAGATTGCCGGCAAAGCTTCAGGGCTTCGCCATTGAAGTGCCAGCCATTGGAAATTCCCAGAAACTTTGGCACAGCGGAACTTTGGAAACTTGGAAATCTTCGGTGCCAAGTTCATGCCTCAACATGTTACCATGTGCAGCAGCTGCAGGCTTAATTGCCTAGCCAATCAGGGCATGCAGAATGTGCATAACACATCCACCACCCCATCCTCCCCCCCCCCTTAATTCCCTAGCCAGTCAGGGTGCACAACAACCTATGCAGTCCAGACATACATGGGAGGTACCCATCATTGATGGAATGCGTCCCTCCTTGGTCCCTCAGGTTCGGAATCTGGGGTGCTCCTCGACTCCCAGCTCCACCTGAATGTCCAGGTGGAGGCTGTGGCAAGGAGCATATTTTGTCAGCTACATCTGGTGAGGCAGCTTCGGCCATATGTCTCGGACTCCAACCTGGCCACCATCGTCCATGTTTTCATTACCTCTAGACTGGATTATTGCAACATGTTTTATGTGGGGCTACCCATGGTGACAGTTCAGAAACTGCAGCTGGTGCAGAATGCAGTGGCCTGGCTCCTTACAGGAACTGGGCACCGGAAGCACATAACACCAGTTCTCCAGGCTCTGCACTGGCTGTCTATTATCTTCCAGGCCCGATTCAAGGTGTTGGCTCTTACCTATAAAGCCCTTTACGGTGTAGGCCCCATCGCTTTGACCATGTGCAGCCTCTCCTCTTCTCTCTTCACTGGCTCCCCCTTCCTGAACGTATCCTGTTTAAACTCCTGGTATTCATGTTCAAAACACTCCACAACTAAGCTCCCCCTTACCTCTCGGACCTAAACTCCCTACGCGCTCTCCGCTCTTCCTCTGTCCCCTCCCTCACACTCCCTCGTTTCTCTTGCTCACCTAACCGCCTTCGACCCTTCTCCCTCGCTGCCCCCCATGCCTGGAACTCCCTCCCTACCCACATCTGCCTTGCCCTCTTCCTCCGCTCCTTCAAATCCCTCCTCAAGACCCACTTTTTCCTTGTCGCCTTTCCCAATGCCTCCTAGTCGTTCCCCATATATTTACTGTCTGCCCTCCTCTGCAGACTGCTGCAACCAACCTGATTGTAACCAAGCCAAGCACACGCACCTGAGACTTCGCATCCGCCTGAATGTTTGTTTGTCTTCTCCCCTGTTTCTCCCACTGTTCCCTCTCCCTGTCTCCCCCTCCTTGTTTTTTAGATAGTAAGCCACAGGCAGGGACCACGTCTACTTCTATGTTCTGTACAGCGCCAGGCACATGGCTGGCGCTATATAAATGTTTATTATAATAATAATAATAATAATTAATAATAAGTCAGATGATGCTAAAAATAAGACTATTCATAGATAAGAATAAATGCATGTTTTAATACATGGTTCATGATGACTTATTTATAAGGCATTCCATTTCTATTTAGATATTTATACTTGCTCTTGTACATTTAGGTCAGTCAGACTTTAAACATAAGATTTTCTTTTTGTCATTCTATATTTTAGACCATTTGAAAAACAATTCAAATATATGCAGGTTTTTTAAATATTCCATGACTGACTGGCATTTTCAGGGAGAATGATGTTAGCAGATTTAATGGAACCCAGTCCATTTCAAGAAGTTTCCTGTAATTAAGTTATGTATATATTTGAAATGTAAGGGAGAAGGTGGGTCTAGCTGAAGAAAGTGTTTAGCCAGTCACCAGATCAAAGAAAACGTGAGTGCTGCCAGCCCTCACACCGTCAGAGGAAATTACATGAAACAGTCCCTTCCCTTGCTGCTACAATGATTGAACAGATGTGTTAATTAGAATGAAGAAAGATGTTGTAAGTAATTACTGTGGCTCCGATTGTGCCTGGGGGATGTGTGGAGCAGCCACATTGCCCCCCTTCAGAAGCACTGCGAGGCCTTTCTCCCTACAGAAGACACATAGCAAGTCAGAGGTGTTTGTGTTTTTAGCACACAGACTGTACAAAGTAAAGCTAAAATGAGCACTCACAAAAATGAGTAAACCCATCGAATCCACACTACCCAATCCATCTTATGATGGACAGGTTACTATGGGTGTTCAAGTGGTACCCAAATGGGTATCTGTTTCAGCTCTTTCCTCCCCACATCCTCCTTTCCACAGGCTTACCAGGGTCCCAGGAGACATGGCACCAGGAGGTGGGTGGTGTTATCAGTGATCTTCTAGGGCCAGGGGGAAGGAGGGCACAGAAGTAGGCAGACAACAGGAGGGGCCTGAGCTGGCTGGAGCATGCGTAGGCCCCAGAAATCCACTCAATTGTTCTGTTTTGACTTTTTTCATATTTCTGTTTGTTTTTCTTGGCTTTTTAGGTATTTTGGTTTACATAATTTCATCAATATTTGCACTATTATGCAAGCACAATTGCTGAAATATGATATAACCAAAATGCCAAATTGGCTGGGAAAACAGAAATAACCAAACCAGAAACATGAAAAAAACCAACCAAAAAAACCAAAAAAACAGAACACCCAAAAGATCAATTGTGCAAATACCCATTTCAACTTCCAGATAATGTTTGAGCACCCAAAGGGCTACGTGAAGAAGTCAGTAACGAAACTCACCACCACTTTCAGTCCATGGTAACATCAGTGCCACCTTCTCTGCCCTGCTCCTGCTTGTCCCATCTCTGACGCTGGCCAGCTTCTCACCCTGGCACACACCGCATCAGGCCTGTGGGGACAACCTAGGGTGGAAGTGAGGAGAATCTCCATATGTGGAGAATGTGTTAGAGAGAGTGAGCAAAGAGTGAGCCTGCACACAGGTGCAGCTTGGGCTTGGCTCAGGAGAAAGAGACAAGATGACTAGAGAGCACAAAGTGGAGGTGAATATTTGAATGTTGAATGGGGTTCTTATAATTTAAATGAAGGATACTACTACCAGGTCTTCGAAGTCCTCATGCTGGGCTATAGTTCTATTGGGATCAGACTTCCTTTTCTCATGGACACCCATGTCTTCCTATAAATCTCATTGTTAATCATCAGATTGAATTGTTTTATTGCATAAGGGAATAAAGACATTGATAGTTTAACAAGGTATGTAAGCTTTAGTACCCTGTTCTTTGGCAGAAAAGTAGGTATGTAGACATCTTGAACAGAAGAAGGGTTCTCAAAGCATAGTTTTGCACTTCTGCCTGCCTCGTCTGAAGACCACTTCAAAATTCCCATTGATTCAAGGAGTAAAGGCTACTTTATGACATATAAACATTTGCTTATAGAATCATAGCATTAATGGATCCACCTTTTTTTCACATAATTTTCATCACTGTCTGGGACTTTTTGTCACTTTTCAGGACTCTTTGTACCTTTCCGGGAATTTGATGACAGTTTCCAACAGAAGCAGCACTTGCCGAGATTTCTTGTTTCAGGCCTAATCCACAGGCAGGCCCTGTTCCTCCTCTCATTCTGCCAAGGTAAAGAGGAGGCACAAACCCTGCTCCATATCTGAGCAGTGGAGCAAAGACTGTACCCCCACCAGTGGAAATGACACAGACAAGTTTTGTTTGAATGAAAATAGGCAGCATCCTTTATTAGCAAATCATAGGCATCCAATTATCAAACAAAAAGAGGCTCCAGTGCAAAGAGGGTGTAGTTCCCTAGCAAACTCACCCGAGGGCATGATGACAAACCCCAGTCCAGGACACAAGAAGGGGGAGAGGTGACTCCCAACAACACTGGCCAAGTGGGTATAATTGCCTGCTAACCACTTCCTGCCCCTAACAGGCAAGGAGGGGTGGAGGAAGCATGCTCCACCGTTATCCAGTTCCCCAGCCTAAATAAAGGTTTTGCACACTGCCCCCCTCCAAGGGTGAAACGCCATGAGACCTTTTGTGTCCGCAAGGTCACCCCTTCACTTCATCTCAAAGGGACGAGTAGTTACTAATGGTATTCCAGACCCACACATTAAACATTATGCACTGGAGCTAATGCCACAAGGGGCGTTCAACTAGCATTCAGCTAGTTCAACAAGCTGACCACTATCCACACCCAACCTTTGATTGATGCCAAACCAGTCTGAAGCTCCTGTAGGTATACACCATTTCACTTCTGGGATATAAGACCCAATCACTCTTGAAAAGATCCCCTCTCTTGTACAGGATCCCTGGATCCCCACATTGCCCTGATGTGTGCCCCTGTCACTTTATTTTCTTTTTGGTGTGTGCAGTTAACCTGGTACAGAGCCCCATGCCATACTAACCTAGGGATAATGATCACTGACTTCATCTGCAGCTAAAACCTTGAAAATTCCACAACATGAATAAAACGAATGAGATTAACCCTAGACCTAACTGCTCTGGTAAGTCATTCTCACCCAAAGGGGTCACAATAACATCAGAACTAATCCTAGAAACTTTGGTCTTTGACTCATCTGAGCCCATCTCATCCCCCCAAAACTGAACCAAGTAGTAAGTAAGTAAGTAAACTGAACCAAGTAACATTGGTCCTCGCCTCCAGGCTGAGATTTGGGGTATACCATCGCTGACACTCCCCCAGGTGGGCCCAGAAGACAGTGCTGTGCCCTATTATCCATAACTTCTGCACTCAAAGAGACAGGGCAGCTGTCCCTAAACAAAAAACACAAAGAAGAAAGTTAACCATGAAGTATAATAAACAGATGGCTTGTTGCAATTCAACTGTATCATCCCAGGGGCTTCTGGACAAACATAATGCTTATAAATTCTCAACCTCCAATGCCCTGTGGCTCAGATGTCCTGTTCATTAAAAAAAAGAAAAGAAAAGAAAAGAAAAGAAAACCTGCTGCTGTAGCTGCTGCACTGATTCTGAAACAATGAGACCCAAATTCCTCAGGGTGCAGACCCAAACCCACAAAGCCATTCCTGAAACCTGCTATGAACTGATATCTCATGAGGGATGAAGCATCCGAATGCACAAACAGAGGGACTGAGCCATATGGCCTGATCAACAAGTACTCCCGCATCTGCTCCCCCTCCCCCCCCTTTCCCTCTGATCAGTCCTGGAGTGCCTCAGGGCCAACGCTAACTCACACCCATACCACCACTTTGCTAATTCTCAGAGTAGCAAAAAAGGCTAACAAAAGGCAGCCTTGAGCCAGGGCACCTCTGTCAGATATAGGCATATGAAGTGAGACAAGACTAAAGGGCCTTGAACATCCTAGATATGAATGGGCAACGCAGGTCCAATGACACTCCCTGCTCCATAGTCCAGTCTTTAAGGGTTCAGTGGACATGGAAACCACCACATGGATCAGGCTTACATCAGAGCCTGCTATGGAAAGAGATTACCACCAAACGGCCAGCAATTGCCTTCGACACAAGTCCACACTGCATACTCTAACACCTGCTCGTTGGATGTCAGGGATAATGGCAAGACCCTCGCTCAACCCCAGGTACCTGTAAGACTCTATGAGCCTGAAGACCAGCTGGTACATGACAGCAGAAGCCAAATTGTACCTGGTGAGGAGCTGGAAACAATCTGGAGGGGAAGGCCGGCCGTACGGGAAATGCCTGGAATCTATCTGCTAGAATGCTCCCCTGGATCAAAGTTCTAGCAGGGAGAGGGTCTGGAACTGGACAGTTCAGTCAGCAGGTAGGGCTGGAGGATGAGAACAGGCTAACCAAGCAGGGGATCTGTTCAGTAGGCAAGTCAGACTGTCAGTGATAGACTGGTTGCCCTAGCTCCTGTATAACAGTCTTAAAAGGATCGGCTCTGCCCCTATGGTCCTAGGGAGTTCCTTGTTGGACGAGAACAGAGCACATGACTGGGCGGGCTCTGACACTGCCTGCCTGCTGGTGCTATCCTGGGACAGAGGATGTGGCTCAGGGGGTTGGCACCGTTATTCTGCTATTCTGGCTGGAGGAGAGCTTCTTAAAGGATCAGGCAGACGGATGCCTGCAGCGAGGGGTGATAGGCCTCCCACCAAGGGTGGCCTCCCACAGGAAGGTGACGGCTTATCTGGACAACAATGATGGAAAGTATGGACCAAGGTGGGCACATAGACCCGTGCTGTTGTCCTCCCAGTCAATGAGGTATTTGAGATAGCCATGGTGGAAGTGGGACATGCCAGATGAGGTATTCCTCTTTGCCATTGTGGGATACAGTTTATGGAGGTGGAGAAGAATGACTAGGGAAGGGATCAGGGAGACAGTTGTAAAACGTGAACAACTGGGTAGATCTGTAACTGGGTGGCAGGCAAAGTTACACCATGGGATTGACACAGTGGAGCACCATGAAGGGACTGAGGTATTTGTGGTCTAGTTTGGTGGAAGGTCACTGTGAAAGGTACTGGGCAGCCAAGATCCATACTCTATCCCCTAGCTGGTACTCGGGGGCCTCTTGGCATTGACAATCAGTGATCTTGTAGGAGTTTCAGGTAGGTGGAGATTAAGTTGTAGGTCGATGTGAACAGAGTGCAGATGGTCGACCCAGTCCACAGCTGCTGGAGTTTCCAAGGAAACTAGCAAGTTGGAGTGGAATCAAGGATGCAAACAGGGGGGAAAGGGTCTTTGGCTTCTGGACGAGTAACAAGAATTGTTACAAGCAAATTCAGCTAGAGGGAGGAGTTCAGTCCAGCTATCCTCGTGATACGAAAGGAAACAACAGAGATACTGTTCTAATACTTGTTGTGTCCATTCCACCTGACCATTAGTTTGTGGATGGTAAGCTGTTGAATGGAAAAGGGTGAATTTTAGTAACTTAAACAGGGCATGCCAGAACTGGGATATGAGCTGAGACCCCTAGTCAGAAATTATGACATCTGGGAGCCCATGCAGATGAACAATGTGATCGTAGAACAGACGGGCTGTGTCTATGGCAGAGAAGCTGCTGTGTCATCTTTGTATAAGTGTCTACTGTTGCAGACCACGGTATTCCCATGTGAGGGTGGTAATGCCTTGATGAAGTCTAGCAATACGGTGTGCCAGATGTGGGGTAGTAGAGGTGAAAGTTGTAAAAGACCAACTGGTTTTGTCTGGGTGTCTTGGTGCCACATACATGCATACTCATGAACATCTATGTCCATGGAGGGCCACCAGAAATATCACCAGAGGTAGTCTAGGCTTTTCTCCTGGCCAAAATGCCCTTTCCATGGGGAGTCATGACATAAGTGCAGGGCTCCTAGCTGGGCAGTCTTGTCTGGTAAGTGCAAACATCCATGATGTTGAGGAGCCAGGTCATGGGACCATAAGAACTGTCCTAAGGCGGAGGGGGTTGCCACTCCTGAGAAATGCTGATCGGTGAACTCACCCTTATATATCTTTTCCCTAGTTACCTGCAGCAGGTGTTCCCCAAGAGGGGCAGGCACTTCCATATAGGGGATCATAGATCCCAAGAACTGCCATGGGTGCCTGACCTCCACCTGTTGGTTGCCCCGCTGGAGGGGGGTTTGCACCCTTCTTGCTGTGGTCCTGCCACAGCGGCCTCATTATACCCTGGCACAGTCCACCAAGAGTCTTGTGTATTGAGGGGGAACCCAGGGCCCATTGTGGGTGAGGGGTGGGAGGCCTACCTATCTTCTATTGAGCCTCATCTCCATAAAAGCCTTGCTCCCCTTCTACATTGATGGGTGGGAGTAGGGTGCCCAGAGCAGAGGAGGACTGTGCAGTACAGGTCCAGGTTTGGGAGCTGCACCATGGTTCTGCCTCTCCCTTCCAGTAGAATGGGCCTGGGTTTGTGACTTGGGAGGCTTGCCTACTGGCGTGTGCTCTTGCACCAGTTGCTGTTCATGGTCTTGTTCTTGCCTTTTTTTTCTTGCTTGAGGGTCACCATCTTCACACCCAGATCCCATAGAGCAGCAGTCAATTCTCTTCTTGATCCTGGCTCTGGCTCTGCCTCCTCCTGATCACCCCTGACCGAAACCCAGGGCCTGCAAGGAGTGGGCTGATCACCCTGCTCCCTCCAGGCAGAGGCAGCATCATATCACTTCCAAACTCCCCTCGTCACTCTACGTTCCACAAGAGGTGGGGTAGGTGGGACCTTGACCCTGTTGTCCCTCAAGTGCTAGAAATCGGGCCTGCAGGTCCTGCACTGCTGCCCCAATTCCTGGTCAGTGATATCTCCCGTAGGTTGTGGTGGAGTGATCCTGGGTCTTGACACTGTCTCTTAGACCCCTTGTGAGGCACAGTTCAATCTCCCTCTTTATATTGTATTTGTTATTTTTATTTTATTTATTTATTTTCTTTCTTACTTACTTATTTCAGTCCCCTCCCCCACTCCAGTTAAGATCTGAGTGTGGCCTTGACTGGTTCCAGCAAGACCCAAAGTGAGATTGGAGGGTGTAAATAGACTCCAAAGAAGGCCCTAATACACACACCCCAGCCCACGTGTTCAGCAAGGAGTGGGGGGAGGACAGTTTACTAACACCCCATCACCTACTGCTGCCTGAGAGATGGGGGAGGAGGTTCCAGAGATTCAAGGAGAGGAGATCTGCTTTGTCTCCACTCCAAGACCCAAAGATGCCACAGCCTGCTGCAGGCTGGGCCTTAAGTAGTGAGGTGCTCCGCGTCTCACAAGAGCACCCGTGGCCCACACACAAGTTGGGAAGTAGGAGCCGAGTTTGCTCGGTTCTCCCCAGAGCTCTCATCATCTGATCCCAACGCTCCCCAGGATCATTTGGAGCTCATCGGGTGCACCTGGGGATCCGCAGGCACACCCTGTTCATCCTCTTATTCTGCCGAGGTAAAGGAGGTGGGCACAAACCCCGCTCCTTGCCCAGGCGGTGGAGCGAAGATTCCACAATCTACTGTATTCCATTGCCCGGCTTTTCTTGCTGTTAGAAAGTTGTTACTACTATTTAACCAAAATCTATCCTTAAGCATTTTGAGTGAGCCCATTCCCTTTTTGCTATTTTGTTTTCTGTGGCAGCAGAGAACAACTGTTCTCCAATTTTTTTGTGTCATCCTTTGAGAAATTGGATACGGTAACCATAAGGTGACTGCTACCGTATTCTTCTTTCTCCCCCTCCTTTAGACTTCTCTTCTTTAGTCTAAACATACCCAGTTCATGTTACAGCTACAGAACTGAAGCAAAGATAGGTATGATAGATAAATCAAAATATTTTTCCTTCCACATAACTCCTTCCTCAGCATAATTCAAGTGTGCTTTTTATTCAGAGAAAATGTTTTCAACAAAGAAGGATGAATCATTATTTTATAGACTTTAAAGTTATCTATCAGCCTGTTCTTGGCAACCTAGAAATATGAATGATAAAAATGTGCCAGATAAACTGAAATAGGATCAGGTTCCATTGGAAAAGAAGTGTTTGAAGGTGATAGATGGATGATCGCCAAAGATTTCAGTAACTCAAAAACATTTCCTGACTGTGGGACACAGGGTGGGTGAGAGTTATACAGTGTGACTATATTCTTCTGATGAAGCATGACTGAACACTTCCTATATTCTTGCTTCTTATGGAAAAATAGTTTTCACTTACCAGAGAGTAGCTAAATTATAGACTATATTCTATGGTGACTAACACACTTAACAAATGCATGTTTACATGGAATGAATAATGAATATATATTTTTCTGGTCCTTATGAAGGTTTTATTAGGGAAACATGGCTAGCCCTGGCAATTATGTAGCCAATAACTGCCTCATCGTATTGCAAAACTCTTATATCTGTCTGAACACTGAACGTCATGCCTCTTTAGCACAAAGATATGAAGTTACTTGGAAGGTGACAAGACTAACTACCAAAATTAATTCTGCATCAGAAGCTTTTGGACACAGCTTCAGTTCACTTGGCCATGCCATTATTCCTCAACACCTGACATGTAACTTGCTGAGTATGGCTCATACTTTGTAGCCAAGAGTAGTTGTTTCTAAGAAGTGCATGAGTAAAACCCTGGCCCTTTCTCAGCTTTAACCCTTACAATGGGTGTTTGCAGATGGCTGGGGATAGGATCCTGCTGGAGCCTGGAGCTGCTCCCACCCCTGCGCCTGCCCCCGTGAACTGCTCACACAGCACCCCTCCAACCCCGCACCATAGAGTTGTGGGTGTTCACCTGATGCGCTAGGCTGGTGCCCATAAAACCATGGTGCTGAACTGGATAGACAGGTGCAGCAATGGATGGATGGGCATGGAGGTACACCGTGGGTCCCCCCAGCAGAACAGCATTTGGCCTCTCCCCCAGGTTTGGCTAGCCTGTTTCACATAGTGTGCTCTGGGATCTTGCAGAGTATGCTGTGTTGGGCTACCCCAGAGCTACCCCAGCCTGGTCCAGGTTGCACATCTGGGGGGGTGCCCTTGAAACGGGCTGGTAAACCTGGGGGTGATGGAGGCATCAGTGGGCACCCCCAGGGCTTCTGTCCATCTCTTTACACCCAATGAAATAGCTCAGCTGGGTAGCTGCACTTTAAAGAGGAATAGCCTCTTGTAATAAAATTATTCAATATTATTAAATCATTAAAATAATCTTTTGTAATAAAATTATTATATCAGAAGCCACTTCTAAAAACCTGTGCCTTTCCCCTCGAGAAACTCATGATTGAGGAGTAAAATTGTCATTTTCAGATCTAATCCTTTGGCTTTTTAGTGCAGATGCAAATCTCATTGGTATGAATGGAACTTGCCCTGGCACTAAGGGCAACAGTGCTAAACAGCTGCTAAACATGCTGCCCATCTCTGTTGTGAAAGTGACCCTATTACGCCAATTGGCTGGCTAGACAAGGATCAGCACTCCATGAGAAAATGAGACAGAAACTCGATGGTTTGCCCAAGGCTAGTCAATGGGTGTAAATGGATGCAGAGGCTGCCTTCCCCCATAAGTGCTCTGGGGGTGCACCCCCAAATCTGCCGACTTGGGTCTGCTTTAGACAGACTGTGACAGGGCCCCATAATCTGCAAGACCGTGGGAAATTATCTTGGCCCCTGGATATGAATAAGAGGGGTGCCCTGCTACACCCAAACCTTTTATGGGGTTGAGTACCCCTATTTTTATACCTGACCTCCACATACTCCCCTACAGCCAGGTCTGGACCCACCAGCCGAGAGCTTCTCCCACCAAGGGTGGATCCCTCTAAACAAAAGTTATACCCAACAACAAATGTTCAAATGTAGAAAGAGCACACCTGAGTCCAGCAATTCTGTCTCCCAGTGGAGGTGAGGCCTACTCTCCCTTGAGCAGCCTGGGTCTCAAGTAGTTCCAGTCAGGGGCCTTGGTTAAGCCTGGGCTGGGCTAGGCTTCCAAGCCCTGGCAGTCTGGATCTTAGAGAGCTCTGTCTCTCTTTCTGCCTCCAGCCTACTGTTCTCTAAGTCTTTCAAGCCGCCTTTATATAGGCCTAGGCTGGGACTTTAGGTTTGGCTCTTAAAGGAATATCATCTCCTTTCCCCCCATTTTGTCTTAACTATATACTAGTTTGTCATTTCTAGTACGCCATCTCATGGCAGCACTCTGTCACACAGACCTAGCAGGTTCCCCATGTCACGGTTTACCTGTGCGTTGCACCCCGCTGCCCCCTGCCCGCACCATGGAGTTGCGGGCAATTGCCTGACACTCTAGGCTGGTGCCCATAACTTTATGGTAATGTCATGGACAACAGCCATCTGGGCACGTAGCTGAAGCATGAGTCCTCCCAGCAGCTGGATAGCAGCTCCACTTCAAGCTGGTGCCCCAGTTTTGGCCAGCCCACTCTGCCAGAGGCCCAGAGTGCCACTGGCAGCAGGGATGCCCCAGAACAGAGGCAGTCTCCTCTAATTAAACATCTGGTGCAGACATTTTTAAACAACTCAAATCAAACAGACCAGCAAGCCTGGGGACAAAGGGGGCCAGCATGGGCAGAACTGAGGCTACCATCCATTTAAAAGCACCCAACGATGAGGCCAGAATTTGAACTCAGGATTCCCAAGTCTAGTGTACTTACTTTCTACTGGACCACAACTGGCTCCCTGTGTTTAGGCTTTTACTATAAAATAATAACGCAGACAATTTAAATACAGGAAATAATAAGTCCTACTATTGGCACAATAGGTGTTTTTAGGCAGACGGCAGATGGAGTTCTATTATACTTCAGTTAAATAAAGCAGTTACAAACCAAGTACACATTAATTTAAACCAAACATAAAACTCTTTTTGTCTTCCATGTACTTTTACATCTCAAAAAGTGTGGATTTTAAACAGCCACATAACTCAACCTTTATTGCTTTGAAAATATATATCTGCTGTAACTCTAAAGCAAAGCAGATAATCCTCCTGAGATTCACTGCACTGTTTATACAATATTCCCGGGCTGTCAGATTCTATTGTAAGAGGATCTTACGAGGTTTTTTTGTTTTTTGTTTTGCATTTCAGAATATCAGTCTTAACAACTAATAAAGTTCAAGGTGTGAAATATTAAATCATGCTTGTTATAAGTGCTCCTTGAGCCTTGATGATTAAAAGAGGGCCTAGAGGGTTTCTCCAAATCCACACTGCTGTTATTCCTGTTTTTATTTCCTGCTAAGAGATATTTTACTTTTAATAAATTATGGTTCTGCTTTTCCACCATTTTTGTCCAAGGTAAAAGTGGGTGAGGAAAGGTAAAAAGTAAGGAAAAATTGCTTTACAAGAAATTACCTGTTTCCTCTCCTTGTTGGGAGAACAGGAAAAGTTGCCCTCAGATCTTTTGGTGACATGATGCAATTGCATAACATAACCTCATTTAAAATTTGCTCATAATAGCAAAGTAAGCAATTCACTTAATATAACAGCAAATACTGCCTTGCCTGCTTCGAACGAGTTCAACCAGGCAGCAACAAATCTCCATTAGGCCTTGCAGGTACAAGGTCCTAGCCCAGAGTTATATGATGATGATGATTGATTGACAACGATGATGATGAGTATTATTTTAATATTTATATACTTTCAGTGTCAAAATGCTTTCCAGTCCTGGTTCATCTGTTCTGTTTTAGCTTGGTTGTCTATAAAATGTAATATGTTAATGTAATACTGACATCATTCAATAGGGTCATGTAAGGCCAACAAATTCTACACAACATCTTCAAATTCAAATCAAAACAAACCCAGTCATTAAGGTTCCCATCTAGCTCTCATTGTATATTCTCCTCTAGTAATTTGTCCACAAAGGTGTCAAGGGTTTGTTACTGCTACTTGATAACAGATATAGGGTGTTTTCAATTATGATGGAACCACGGATTTGACCCACGTGGACACACATGGTGCCATCACGTCTAAAGCCAGTCAACATATGTTGGCTCGGGCCAGAACCCGGGTTTGCATGGGCTGTGATGGTGCTTAGCCCAGGCTGTTCCCTGGGACCATCCCCATGGAACAGCCCGTGCTAATCACTGCCAACAAAGGACTCCGTACTGGGGTAAACTGGGCCAAAATGCGGGGAGCTGTTTTCATCAATCACCTACCTGCCTTGCTGCTGCGGGGGCTTGCGAAGCTCTGCCGCCGGTGGGGGGTGGGTGCTCCATTGCTCTGCTGCCTGGCTGCTCCGCTGCTGCCCACGCCATCACAGACGCTGCTTGCTGACCTGCAGGGGGGAAGATCCAGCTGTGAGTTGGGGGACTAGGGGGGAATCGCAGAGGCCAACCACGTGGGTTGGCCTGTCCCCTCCCCCCCC
>QEPC01001041.1:8606091-8660991 GCA_003113815.1 Sphenodon punctatus | reverse complement strand
CCCCCAGTAGATAGTTGCCTCCCCCAGTAGATAGTTGCCTCCTCCCCCCCACAGTAGATAGTTGCCCCACACACACCAAGGTAGCTACTCGCCTGTAGCTACCACACGCACACCCACATCAACACACCTCATCCTCTGTTGCCAGTGGTACTCTCTTCTTTTTTACGGCCGATATGAGTGGTTGAGGAATGAAGAGACCTACCAAGAGTGGGAGTGCTGGAAGAGGCCAGCTTCTTCCTAGGCAGCCCACTCAGTCTAGCACGGAGACACCTGAGGTAGGGCCACCTGTGGCCCCCACCTCTCGCACACCAGCTTCAAGTGCGTCCAAGGTTACGGGCTCTGGATGTGTCTTGAAGACTCCAAAGAGGCTGGGATGGGGGGAGGGTGCTTCCTCCTCCCTGGCGCTGCTTATCAGTAAGAAGAAGGTGGCTCCTCCTTCCTCTGCTAGTGCAGTGGTCCATCCACCGGCTACCTCCACTGCTGCTGCTTCTGCTCCTAGTGTGCAGCTCTCCTTTGCACAGGCACTTTCCCTCATTCAGAAGTCTGCTTCCCTGACCTCGCCCCCTTCTGACACGCATTCTAGCGCACCCACTTTCCCGTCCTCTCCCTTTACCGACATGCAGTCTAGCACGCCAGCACAGGCCCCGCCCACCACACCCACACACACTGCTGCGCCAGCTACCACCACCCCTCCCGCAAGGGTTATGGCCACTACCTTGGAGAGGGCAACCACCACTCGTGCTGCTCCTGCCTTCCCAGGAACCAGCACGAAGAAGATCACATCCTGGGTGTGGTCTCATTTTGATATCTGGGTGGAAGATACCCCCAAGGTAGTGTGCGTGCACTCCAAGGCCAAGGTCAGTCATGGTGACACAGATCCCAACAGATATGGCACCTCTGGCCTTTGCAGTCACTTGAGATGGCACCACAGGAACATTCATGATCCTACGGAGTGCCGTTCCAAGCAACAACATGGGGAGGTTCCAGTTGCAGAGGGTGTGGATGAGAGTTCAGAGGAGGAGGAAACCTCTTGTACTCCCACTGCACCTGCTACTGCTGGGCCGTCTCATGACAGTTCTACCCCCACCATCCAGCCCCCAAAGAGGAGGAGTGCTAGCCGCTCCACCCACCCCACCCCTTCATGTTCCTGGCCCTTGTCACAGCCCAGTGAGCCCACTGTAACTGTGCTCTGGGAAAGGAAGATGCTGTTTGCATCTAGCCACCCTCGGGCTGCAGCCATTACCAAGGCAATTGGGGAAGTAATTGCCCTGGATGAGAGGCCATTCAACCTGGTTGAGGGTGTCAGTTTCAAATGGCTGCTTCAGATGCTGGAGCCCTGTTACAGTGTCCCCTGCCACAAAACCTCCCGCTCGAAGGTTATCTCATCTCTGTATGGGAGGGTTAGGTCCCAGCTCCGTGTAGAGTTCTCCCATGTGGAGGGGTCAGTGGTACATTTTACCATGGTTCTGTGGACTAGCCAGAGTGCAGTCCATGCCTATTTGTCATTGACCAGACACTGGTGGCAGTCATCACCAGTGCCTGTCACCGGCGCAGCGGTGGGCAGCAGCAGCAGCAATAGGGGAGCAGTGTCAGCTGGAAAGCATCGGTGGGCATTGTTGCATGCCCAGGTGCTTGACAGCCAGCACACGGTGGACAATAGTCTCGATGCGGTGAACGGCATGCTGGATAGGTGGGTCCACTGCCAAGGTACAAGCATCGAGGTCGGTTACTTTGTAACCAATCATGCCAAGAACATGATTGCAGCCATTACTCATGGTGGCTATACTCATGTTCACTGCGGTGTGCACCTCCTGAACCTTGTAGTTCAGGATGCCTTGAGTGTAACCAAGGGCTTTGAGGCACTCCTTGAAAATGGCAGGAAGATTGCTGGCTTCTTCCATCGGTCAGTTTCAGTCAGCCAGGCACTGCGAGAGAAGCAGGAGGCGTTAGTCTCACCACTTCACCGGCTGGTACAGGATGTGTCCACAAGGTGGAACTCCACCTTTTTGATGCTGGAACGTCCCCTGGAGCAGAAGGAGGTGCTGCATTCCCTTTGCTTGATGTGGAGCATTGGAGCAACACCACTGACAGGGGAGGACTGGACAGTGGTGGAGCAGCTGATGCAGGTTCTGGAGCCATTTCACCAGGCCACTGGTGAGATTAGCATGGAGGTCGCTACTCTGAGCCAGGTGATACCACTTTTCCTGATCCTGCTTCGACGTATGCGAGTCATGCTCTCTCGCACTGACCTGCATGGGTCTGTGAGGGCTCTGGCAAAGAAATTGGTCATGAGCTGAATCGGCGTTTCGACACTTTGAAAGCGAGTTCGCCGCATTTCCTAGCCATGCTACTCAACCCACGGGTCAGGAAGAACATGACCTCCTACGTCGAATTCTTCAAAAGATTCAGGGTCCAGCTTGTCGATGAGGTGCAACAGTATTGCCCGGTGCAGACGTCCCCGCTGCAAGGGGCAAGTACTGTTTCTACAGGGGTTGCAAGTGCAGGCCGATCCACCTGGTGGTTTTCTGGGCTGGCGGACTTGGCGGAGGAGGAAGCAGATGACGGTGGTGCTGTGGAGCAACAGGATATGGCAGACACCTTTGTGTCTCAATATCTTGCCGAGCCCTCCTCCCTGTTGACACTGACCCCTTGGCCTACTAGTCCCAGAAAATGCAGGTGTGGCCCCCGCTTGCAAAGGTAGCATTGTGGTACATCTCGTGTCCTCCAACGAGTGTATAATTGGAGTGGGTATTCAGTGTGGCTGGAGACATCATAAGCCCACATCATTCCAAGCTGGACCCAAAGACTGTGGAACAGTTGGTCTTTCTAAAGACCAACCTTCCCCTTCTTGGGTTCATGGAGGGCGATACTCTTGATGTGGGGCCTGACGATGTCTGATTGCCCATTCCAGTGGATATCATCTCCTGCTACCTTCACTCCACTGAACCTGTGTCCATCCTGACAAAATTAAGGCAATTCCATCAGTCTGGATATCGGTTAGTGGTGGCATCGGCGAGCTTGCAGCAGCAGCCCTTGGTTTGCACTTAAACCACAGCATGGCAGCATTCCCAGTCCGACCACACCACCAGGGAAAAGTAGTACAGAATTAGTACTACTTCCTTCCCATTCACATTTACAGATGAATGATATTTTCGTCTGCCACTTGGGTGTCTGCCGACCGGTCCCCCAGAGATTGCATTTTTATTCCCTCCTTCAACCTCATTCCACCGGGAAGGGCAAGGAGGTAAACTTTTATTCAGAGCTCTTTTCAGAGCTGTTTCAGAGCCCCACTCGAGTTCTGAAGACAAAACAGAAGAGCCCAGAAACTATTCCTTGATTATTGTGTGGATGGTCAAAAAATGCAATATAAAATATATGTCAAAATCTTTAATATTCTATTGCTAAAAATCAAATTATTATAAACAAGCTGGATATGGTTGACATAAAAATTGTACAATATATATTTTTATGTGCCGTCACAGACGGCAGTGCATAAATGCATACAATAAATGAATACAATAATCCTATTGATAAAAGTCCAAACGCGTTTCAGGGATTCCTCCCCTTCTTCAGTGGACAATCAATAAACTGATTCCAGACCTGTGTGGAGCCGCAAAACACCCTGCACAATCTCTTCATGTGCAAATGTTGCCTCAAGCGCAGTGCACAATAAATATAATTTTCATGTCCATCAGCCAGCATGAAGCAAACACGAGAGGGGATTGAAAGAAACAGGAGATCCAGCCTTTTGCCCCCCTAGGAAAGCACAGCATACACAAGACTGTCCTGGAGTGAATCAGGAGGTTGTTCCTCTATCCGCTGCCAAGATTGCCTGCAGGTAATTGATTGATTTTGGGGCAATTTTTGCAATCTCTGCCAGATACTATAATGGCCTTTGGTTCACCTGTTCTTTTGCCCATAGGGGAAAATTATATCTATTGTGCACTGGGCTTGAGGCAACATTTGCACATGAAGAGATTGTGCAGGGTGTTTTGCAGCTCCACACAGGTTTGAAATCAGTTTATTGATTGTCCCATACGCAGACACTTAACATTTGCCCGCCACAACCCCCAGGAAGAGACGCAGTGGGCATTGGAAGGGTGGAATGTCTTCCTGGGGGTGAGGGTGCCCCCCCCCACATGAGTCAACCCAGCTCCCATCCCATATACACAGTCACACACACACTGGAGTGGAATGTCCCAGCAGGGCCCTTTCCACTCCATCAGCCCTCCCATCCCATCATATACATGCCCCAGCAGGACCTTTTCCACCCTGGCAACCCCCCTCCCATATGCAAAACATTGCCCGACCCCACCCCCAGGAAGAGGTGCAGTGGACATTGGAAGGGCGGAACCTCTTCTTTGCCCCCACCCCACCCCACACAAGACACCCTAGCCTTGCAGTGGAATTCCAAGCCAGGCAGAAGAGAGAGCTGCAGCAGACAATGGAGACAATGGAGCAGACAACGCACAACGGTGTCCCCTTTCCCCTGTTCCCCACTGGAACCCATCTTCCCCTTCTTCTTCTCATGCACCCAAACAAAAACCTTTCCCCTCCTTTTTCTCCTCTGTCCTGTCCTTCTGTTCCCTTTAATTTCCCCTCCCCCCCCAACCGAACTGTTTTCAGGAGGGGCGGGGTATAAATCTAAGAAAGAAAGAAATAAGAAATAATCTCTTCTGATTCGACTTGTTGCAGGACTGGGAACTAACTAAGTCCTCCCCATTCTCCAGGCCTGAAGGAAGGCTTGTGTCCTGAAGCCTACACCTTCAGAAGACTACTGGTGGCCAAGGAGGGCACGAAAATCGAGGATTCAGAGGTTCAGGATAAAGGTAGGTGATGGCAATATGATCTATTTTGGGGGTCTGGTTGTGGGGGGAAACTGTTGGAATTCAAGGACTGTGAGATCATTGCATTGATTAGCCCAATGCAGAGTTTACAGAGGAGTGTGAGTAGCTAATCATTAATAAGCAGGCAGGAAGCATACTTAAGATTAAGTAGCTTTATTAAGAAATACATGTAGGATAGGAAAGGCCTACATCTATACTAAGTCCTAAGACTAGGTGTGTTCAGGAGGGAAGTAGGAGAAGCTCTCTGAATATCTCTCAGACACAAAGAGATAAGAAACATCCTGAGGAGAGGAGACTAACCAATCAGGTCCTAGCAGGAGTAGAACAAAGTGGATGGGGGAGGGGTTCCCTGATCTGACTGTCTCTACTCCTGCTGTTTCTAGCAAACAAGCAGGATAAGGTGCTTAGGGGAGATGTAACTAAGGAATGTATTTCCAACACCCCTTCTCATCGTCCCGTGCACCGAATCACTTATGTGCACTGCTGACAATTCCCAATGCTTCTCGTAGCCTCTGGAAATTGTCTCTGGGTAGCGGTTTGGTCAGCACATCCGCTATCATTTCCTCTGTAGGACAATAAATCAGTTCAACAAGTCCTTCTTCTTGCGCTTCTCTCACATAGTGACGCTTGGTGTTGATGTGCTTCGACCTTGGCTTTATCCTTTCCATTTTCGTAAGCTGAATGCAGCTTTGATTGTCCTCATACATCTCAGTTGGCTTTGGTTCGTCTATTCCAAAGTCCTTTAGTAGTCTGTGTAGCCACACTACCTCTTGACATGCTTGAGTGGCTGAAATAAATTCTGCTTCTGTGGATGAAAGGGCAATTAATGACTGCTTCTGGCTAGTCCAACTGATTGCTCCGCCTCCATACAGAAATACATTTCCACTCACAGATTTGCAGTCAGTCTTGTCTCCGGCCCAGTCCGCATCCATATATCCCATCAATCTGGGGTTCTCGCTTGCTGGTAGTTTTAAGTTTAAATGCATTGTGCCCTTCAGGTACCGTGCTATTCTCTTGACTGCTATCCAGTCCCTTTGGGTTGGTGCACTTACTTTTCTGCTTAGTATTCCTACAGCAGCGGCAATGTCTGGCCTTGTGACGGTGGCTACATACAACATTTTGCCAATTGCAGTTCTGTACTGGTTGTCCTGTGGTAGGGGCTCGTCGTTGCCTTCCTGGCTTAGGAAATTTGTTTCCATAGGTGTCCCCACTTCATTAGCCTCTGTCATGCCTAGGCATTCTAAAATGTCCTTTATCTTTTGTTTTTGATTGAGAAGGAAACTTCCATCTTTTTCTCGTTCTATTTGTATTCCAAGATAGTAAGTGATACCTCCCAAGTCTTTCACCTCTATTTCTTTGTTCAGATTCCTGACGATTTCATCACAATCTCGTTTGTTTTCATGGCATACAATCAGATCATCCACATAAGTTAGAATGTATGTCCTCCTTTTATTTCTGAACCTTGAGTATAGGCAGGGGTCAGCTTCTCCCTGTATGAACCCCTCCTTAAGGAGCAATTGATTCAATTTTTCGTTCCAGGCTTTCGCTGCTTGCTTTAGACCATAGATACTCTTTTGAAGTTTGCACACAAGTTCCTCCTTCCCAGGTTCTTTGAATCCCGGCGGCTGCTGCATGTAGATATCCTCTTTGATATCACCATGTAGGAATGCAGTCTTCACGTCTAAGTGCTGCACTTCCATTTTTCTTGCAGCTGCTATGCTGAGGAGTGTTCTTATTGTGGTGTGCCTTACTACTGGAGCAAAGGTTTCGTCGTAGTCTTCGCCGTATTTTTGGGAATATCCCTTGGCCACTAATCTCGCTTTGTGGCGCGTGATTTCCCCTTCTGCATTATGCTTGGTCTTGAAGACCCATTTGCATCCAATGGCCTTTTTGTTTTCAGGTAGCTTTGTGAGTGTCCATGTTTTATTTTCATTAAGAGACTCAATTTCTTCCTTGGCAGCATCTCTCCATTTGCGCGCCTCACTGGTTTGCATTTTTTGAATGTCTTGCCATGTTGAGGGCTCCTGTGGTTCCTCCACTTTTGCCGCGTAGGAGAATCTCGCTGCTGGCACTCCTTTGTTGTGTCTTTCAGAACGTCTCACTTCTGGTTCTGGTTCTGCTTCAGCTTCAGTTTCAGTATCAGCATCAGTGTTATCTTCTGGTTCCAGTTCTGGTTCTGCTTCAGTTTCAGTGTCAGCATCAGTGTTGGTGTCAGTGCCCCCTTCTGGTTCAGGTTGATTGAACATGGTCAAATCAAATGAAACTTCAGCTTCCTCTTTTATCTGCAGTTCTGCAGTCTTTTTCTGTCTTGATGAACTTGGCCTCATTAGGTCTGGCATTTGATCAGTGCTTCCCTTTTCATTTTCATCAAAATAGACCACACTGCTTATCTTCACATTTCCAGTGTCAGTGTCCATTACTCTGTATCCCTTGCATCCTTGTGCATAGCCAACAAGTATCCCTTCTTCACATCTGGTGTTAAGTTTGGTCCTTTTGGCCTTTGGGATATAAGCATAGGCTTTAGAGCCAAACACTCTAATGTGCCCCACACTGGGCTTGTTCCCATGCCATAGTTCATAAGGTGTTGCTTTTGCACCTTTGGTTGGGAGCCTGTTCTGCAGGTATGTGGCAGTCATTACTGCTTCCCCCCAGTATTTGTTTGGCAGATTCGCATCCAAAAGCATACATCTCGCCATCTCTATGAGAGAGCGATTTTTTCTTTCTGCTACTCCATTTTGTTCTGGTGTATGCGGGATGGTTGTCTGGTGTTCAATTCCTTTTTGCTTCAAAAATTCTTTCATCTGTTTTGAAACATATTCACCTCCATTATCTGACCTTAGGATCTGAGGTGATCTTCCAAACTTATTGCTGGCTCTTGCAACATATTCCTTAAATTTCTCCAGCACCTGACTTTTCTCTTTAATCAAGTAAGTGAACGTGAACTTGGAAAAATCATCTATGAAAGTCAATGCATACTGGTTTCCTGCAATTGTTTTTGTCTTCATAGGACCACAGATATCACTATGAATGAGCTGTAGGGGGTGCTGTGTGACTTCCTCCTTGCTCTGAGGAAGGAAGGGCCTAACTCCCTTTCCTTTTATACAGAAAACACATCTCTCATCTTTAGTTGCACATGAGTTCATTTTAAAATGTTTAACTAGGTCTGGAAGTGCATGCAACACATTTGTGTCATGATGGCCTAACCTTCTGTGCCATTTGCTTTCACAGTTCTTATGTCTGCAATCTCTTGCAACATTTATACACTCATTCTGTTGCAAGCAATCCACTTTAAACAAGCCATTTGATTCCAGTTTTCCTCGCATAAAAAGCTTCTTTTCCTTTGAAATTCTGCAATATTTCCCTTAAAAATGCAGTGCAAAACCTTTCTGTATAGCATACTTGACACTTATAAAATTATGATCCAATTCTGGGACATATAGAGCTTCTTCAATGGAAATTTTCATTTGCTTTCCATCTACCAGATTGTATAGAAGTTCAGCACTTTCTTTTCCTTGGCAATAACCTTTCTCTCCATTAGCCAATTGTATAGGAGTTCTATAGGTCCTAGCTAGAACAATAAATCTGTCTTTTTCCCTTATCAGATTTTAGTTGCTCCAGAATCAACAAAGAAATCATGTGATGCAGTCTCATTTTCTTGTCCTTCCACGCTTTCAAGCTGAGAGGCTCTTTCATCAATCAAGTTAAAAGCTCCCTCATTTTTTTTCTTTTTCTTAGGAATGCTGCCTTTGTCCTTTGCAGAGAAGCTGGGAACTTGCTTAACTGGATTTTCTGCAGTTTCTTGCTTTGTGCATTGATATGCAAGATGCGTAGTTTCTCCCCATGTGAAGCAACATTTTACTCTTGCAGATCGTTGCAATTTTACAAAAGGCTTCTTATTTTCAGCAGCCTTGCAAGCAAACTCTGAAGGGATGTCTGGCTGTGCATTAGTTTGAGCCATATTAAATTCCTCAAGTTTCTGAATAACAACATCCAAAGACTGGTTATCNAAGAGACGCAGTGGGCATTGGAAGGGTGGAATGTCTTCCTGGGGGTGAGGGTGCCCCCCCCCACATGAGTCAACCCAGCTCCCATCCCATATACACAGTCACACACACACTGGAGTGGAATGTCCCAGCAGGGCCCTTTCCACTCCATCAGCCCTCCCATCCCATCATATACATGCCCCAGCAGGACCTTTTCCACCCTGGCAACCCCCCTCCCATATGCAAAACATTGCCCGACCCCACCCCCAGGAAGAGGTGCAGTGGACATTGGAAGGGCGGAACCTCTTCTTTGCCCCCACCCCACCCCACACAAGACACCCTAGCCTTGCAGTGGAATTCCAAGCCAGGCAGAAGAGAGAGCTGCAGCAGACAATGGAGACAATGGAGCAGACAACGCACAACGGTGTCCCCTTTCCCCTGTTCCCCACTGGAACCCATCTTCCCCTTCTTCTTCTCATGCACCCAAACAAAAACCTTTCCCCTCCTTTTTCTCCTCTGTCCTGTCCTTCTGTTCCCTTTAATTTCCCCTCCCCCCCCAACCGAACTGTTTTCAGGAGGGGCGGGGTATAAATCTAAGAAAGAAAGAAATAAGAAATAATCTCTTCTGATTCGACTTGTTGCAGGACTGGGAACTAACTAAGTCCTCCCCATTCTCCAGGCCTGAAGGAAGGCTTGTGTCCTGAAGCCTACACCTTCAGAAGACTACTGGTGGCCAAGGAGGGCACGAAAATCGAGGATTCAGAGGTTCAGGATAAAGGTAGGTGATGGCAATATGATCTATTTTGGGGGTCTGGTTGTGGGGGGAAACTGTTGGAATTCAAGGACTGTGAGATCATTGCATTGATTAGCCCAATGCAGAGTTTACAGAGGAGTGTGAGTAGCTAATCATTAATAAGCAGGCAGGAAGCATACTTAAGTTTAAGTAGCTTTATTAAGAAATGCATGTAGGCATTGTGTTGGCATTCAAACTGTTGGCATTGCTGAATATGTGGTTGTCAAGGCTGGTCAATCCTGTAACATCATTGCAAGTAAGTAGTACTGTCCCCAACCCTCCCTGTCCTCAAGGGAGTCCCTCGACCACAGACAACACGGCAACTGGCCCCTCTGTAGTGCTGCATGCCCCGGGGGGATGTGAGGCCAGGGGTCAGCTCCACTAATAGTGGAAGTGCTGGGGCTTGGAGTAGGGGCCATTGTCTCTCCGGTAGGGTTTGCTCCCTGGCCCTCTCCGGCGACCTTTGCTCCATGGCCCTCTGCCAGGGCTTTGCTCCCCAGCCCTCTGCCAGGGCTTTGCTCCATGTCCCTCTCCGTTGGGGGGGGGGGTAGTTGTTGGATTCCTGGGAAGGGAAGTGCCTCAGGTTGAAACTTTTGAAAAAGTTTCCCGAGCGGTAAGCCAGAGTCGCTGGAGCCAGCGGGGCTGCCCCAGGAGGCTTTGCTCCCTGGCCCGCTCCAGCAGGCTTTGCTCCATGGCCCTCTCCATGGGGGGTAGTTGTCAGATTCCTGGGAAGGGACGTACCACAGGTTGAAACTTTTGAAAAAGTATCCCAAACGATGAGCCAGGGTCACTGGAGCCAGGGGGGCTGCCCCAGAGCTGGAGAGAGAAAGGTAACTCCCTCTGCCAATGTGTTGCCAGTCAGAGATGCCCCCTGCTTCCTCCCAAACACAAACTTGCGGGCAAAGGTGAAGCAAGGGCCCTATGGAGTGCCCCAACAGGGCCTTTTCCACCCCATAGGCCCCCCATCCCATACACACACTGGAGTGGAGTGCCCAGCGGGGACTTTCTTGGGGGCAGAGGCAGGGCCTCCCCATGAGCCACCCCAGCCCCCCTCCCACACGCACGCACACGACACACAATTGTGCAAAACTTTGCCTGCCCCCACCCTGAGGAAGAGGTGCAGAGGGCATTGGGAGGGCAGAACATCTTCCTGGGGGTGGGGGCTATGGTCAAATGGGGAGAGAGAGAGGGGGTTTAATTTGTGGGGATTAATTTGGGATTGTTGTGTTCGTTGTGTTGGCTTGGCATTGGAACTGTTGGCATTGCTGAATATGTGGTTGGTTGTCAATTGGAATGGTCAACAACTATCCTGTAATTTCAGCTTTCTTTTTACTTTTTTCTCTCATTGATTTCAATGGGAAAACTTCCCCATTGATTTCAATGGGAAAAAACCCAGTACCGGTATACCGGTTTTATTCCAATAATCTGGTAATCCGAGAACCGATATCCGGTAAAACCGGTATCTGATATTTTCAACCAAATCCCATCCCTAGCAGTCACAGATCACATAGTTTCATTTTTAGCATTTTCCTTGGAAACCACTTCTTTGTGTCAAAAACAAGCCTTATTTTACTGCTCTGGGCACATTCTAACATCCAAAGGTCCCTTTAAGGCCAATTTACCAAAGAATAGTATTCCAAAGGATGTCATAGGGGAGGCACATGTAACAGAATAATCATAATCTTTCCTTTATAACAGATTGTCCTGGTTTGCAAATTCTTTCTCCCTTCTTGCTTTCTTTGCAGTTGCTATCTATCCACCCTTAATATTATAACTTTAATATTGCGATTCATTACCACTCCAACTCATCCCACTTAACTCTTTCCAGCTGTAATCCGTTTACATTGTTCTTGTTTCATTCTGTTAGTTCTTCTATGTTATAATATTAAATTCTACCTATATATATAGTAGTACGTCTTTTTTCCTATTATGAAGTCATTTACATTAACCTTTCATAAAGTTGGTCCAACACCTCAGATGTATTACTTTTCCCCACATCCATTTGTTTCCATTAGGTACTAATGTCTATATATGTTTTTCTACACATTACTGCTCTGTCACAAATGCCAATAGCCTGTACTTCACTTTGCCTATTAATTTCTTACACTGAGCTGAGCTGCATCACAGGCCAAATGAAGTACACCACATCTCTCATAAACTCATGCTGGTGATTGCATACTTTCACTCTGGCATCCTAGAGCTACAGAAAAAACTTTGGGGGCTTTAATTCAGTGCATCAATACAAGGCTTCAATGAGGTGTGTGAGGGCTTGCCTTTTCTTAAGATGCAGGCGCATTAAAATCTTGCCTGATGTTAGATACATTCCCATTGTAAAATGGGAATAGTAGTGCATATATTACATTTATGTAATAGAAATCTTGCCTTACAAAATAGGGCTTATAGGGGCAACTGCTCAGGAAAGCACATAAGTACCGACCACCCATCTACACAGCAAGCTCCCTGACTGAACTGACTGAGTTGGTCTCAGATGTGGTCGTGAGGTCACCCAGTCTTGGGTGACTTCAACATAAACACTGAAACTAACCTTTTGGGACCAGAGTGGGACTTCATGGCCTCCATAATGACCATGGTTCTATCCCAAATAGTATCTGGCCCAACACATGAGGCAGGACACACATTGGATTTTTTGCACCAGCTGGGAAAGAGGAGTTCCAATTATTAGGAGGTGTTGTTATAGCATGCATTTTTACACACACCTTAAAGTGCTGGTCTTTCAATCTTCTGGGTTTACAAGTCCACAAGTAAGTTCCAGATGCATTCTTCACTCACACACTGCCCTGAGGCAGTTCCTGGATGCATTCTTCACACAAACATTGCCCTGAGGCAGCTTAAAATAGCCGCAGCTGTAGATGTGAGGGACTGCCATGGAAACCAAGTGACCACAGCTGCCTGGAGCAAGGCAGTTTACCAGGAGAACATTTTACACACAAAAGTTCTGGGAGAAGTTCTGTGCAGAAGTTCAAAGAACCAGATGTTTAAGATCTGGGTGAGTGATTTAGACACACAGAAAGTTCAGGATGCAGCAGCAAACATGCAGGAAAAATGTGTGTGTAAAAACACCCATTGTTGTGGTCGAACCATTCCCTTCTGAAGGCTCAGATCCCTGCCTACCTATGCTCCTATCATTTTGGTGGACCAGTTAGGTTGGTCCTCCCCTGGGAGACTAATGGATCCAGCTGGTTTCCAGAACACTCTGCAGGGTTTACCCACTGACCTTGATGGCTACTCTGTTGACAACCAGTTTATCTTGTGGAATGATATCTTGACACAGTTGCACAAAAGCGTTCTCTCCCACCACTATGACAGCTAACAGAGAAGAAAAAATTCTTCTCTGCTGTCATAGTATCTGCAAAGTTTTGTCCTGCAGAGCTGTTCCAGATGGTGAATGGCATGGTTAATCCAATCTGTCTTCACCATGAACTAGAGTCATCTATTGCCCATTGTAACATTTTTATTGATTACTTTGCAGACAAAATTGCTTGTATTCACCAAGTTAGGTGCTGCTACTTCATCTGCAGAATCAGAGTTTGGGGTTGTGGAAGCTCAGCCTTGTCCCATTTGCTGGGATCAGTTTCAATTAGTGTTGCCCACTGATGCAGAGGATGTACTTGGAGCGATACAGGCAGCAAGTTGTAAAGCAGATCCTTGCCCATCTTGACTGATGAAAGCCAGCTGAGAGATGTTGGAGCCATTCCTGGTGGGGGTTGTCAGTGCCTCCTTTCAGGAGGGTAGGTTGTCAGACACCCCTAAAACTGTACTTGTCTAGTCCCTGCTCAAGAAACCAGCTTTGGAAACTGACTCTCTCTGTCTCTAACTTTCCCTTTTTAGGGAAGGTTATTGAATGGGTGAGATTTGGGCTCATCTCAGTGCTACTGGGTGCCTGAACCCATTAGGGGGATACACACAGATAGGAGGAGGCCTCTTGTCCCCTCCCCTAAAAAAAAAAAAAAACTCAAGCAGGGAAGTTCCCCACTGAGCTGGGCACCGTGCAGGCTGGTGAGAAGCCGGGAGCAGTCAAGAGCCCAGAGCAGAGGACCAGCAGCCCAGCCGGTGAGGTGAATCAGCCTGGGACACCTGGGACCTGGGTGCCAGGATTGGCGTCCTGGGATGTCCCAGGGCATCCAAAGAATGCCCCAGTAATATCTGCATTTTCGAGTACTGGGTACTTGATGGGAGGCCGGGTACCCCATTAGGTGCCTGGTGGGTTGCCCGAAAATGCTGATATTACCTGTCGGTAGCTTATGTGCTACACAATGCAGCTCTAGTCCTCATAGCCAGCACTTAAATCCTTATGGAAACTTGGCAGCAGGTTGCACTGGCTTTCTTGTAGCATTCTGTCATGTGGAGCATTCTTCAGGTGCATGCCAATGCTTTATAAGTATTGGGGGTTGGATTTGCTGAACAAATGTTGTAAAAAAGGCATAATCTGCCATAGAAACATCCCACCAGGGATCCAGACGTGTCTGGATCCATCAGTCTCCTGGGGGCAGACCAACCTAACTTGGCTATAAGTTTGTTTTCAAAGATTATGATGATGATGATTGATGATGAATTCAAATTTATGCGCCGCCCTGCCTGTAGAGGCTCAGGGTGACTCACAATTCATAAGATATTAACAATAAAGTCCAGACAATTAAAACTCCCACCCTCTCCTCAAACCTCCCACCCTCCTCCACAACCCTACCCAAAAACTCAACCAACCCCTATCCCCGCACACCAAATGCTTTTTCAAATAAGATTTTTTACACAGTCTCCAGAAGAAGCTTAGACTCAGGCTCAAATGAACCTCCTGGGGAAGGGAGTTCCACAAAAGTGGGGCAGCAACCAAGAATCCCCTCTTGTGCACCCCAGTCCCACAGACAAGGGTAAGAGATGCAACCCACAAGAGGGCACCCCTGGCCGACAGTAGAGGCTGCGATGGAACATGGTTTTGATCTTTAAAGCCCTAAATGGTTTGGATCCCATATATCTGAAATACCACCTTCCTACCAACACCTTGAATTGTGCCTGGAAAGCTATAGATAGCCAGTGCAGACTTTGGAGCATCGGTGTAATATGCTCCCGGTGAGTCCTCCCTGAAAGGAGCCAAGTCGTTACATTCTGCACCAGCTATAGCTTCCGAACAGTCATCAAGGGCAGTCCCACCACGTTGCGATAATCAAGCCAAAAGGTGATGAAAGCATTGATGACAGTGGCCAGATCTGGCATCTCATAGACAATAATAAAAACACAAATAACAATATTTATAAATGAACAATAGTATATAAATAACAATATATAAAGAAACACAAACACAAAAATATAAAAAACAGAACATTAAGAGCTGGAGCCAAAAAACCCAACCCCCTAACCCCAACCCCCCACCCACCAATAAAATCACAGCGGGTGTTAGATGACTCCATGTCCTGGTGGAGACAGGCTAGGTTAACCAGACCCCTCACTACTCGGAACAGTTCCACCAGACAAGACTTTGCAGATGCTATGGTAGCAGAGAAGAAAGCTTTCTTCACCACCATCTCAGCCACGACATAGTCCCTCAAAAATTATCTGTGCCGCAGTCGGTTGGCTCCAGTGTACATTGAGTGCCTACCCTCCCGCTTCAACCACCTCAAGTCCCCTGTATACCTTTGCTGACAAAGGGGTAGGAGTGGATGCCTGGATGCAACCGTGTCAATGGCCCATTCAAGATGTCATTCCACAAGGCGACCAGGTCATCAACAGAGCAGCTGTCAAGGTCAGTCTCCAGGGGCGGACCAACATAACCGGTCCCGATGAGGTCATAGGAGGGCCGGGATCTGGGCCTTCAAATAGTAATGATCTGACCATTCCAGATGGTTAAGTTTGCATGAAACCAAACCAGCTACTTGAAAGTGGCATGAAGATAGATACCATTTTACATCTAGTTGGACATTTGTCATTGCTTGAAGAAACACTGCAGGATGTCAGCCCGCACCGCTGGGCTTCCCTGCGGGGGGACTGCAGGGCCATGAACCTCACCAGGGGGCCTCTCCCCCCCCAAGGTGATTAAGCCACCTTCCCCCCGGGACTGAAGTGGCGGCGGCGCATGAGAGGATCCCGAGAAAGCGGGTTGCCAAGGTAACCCGCTGCCGCACTGACAGCGCACAGCCCCAGCCATCAGACTCACATGACCAGGGATCGCCACCTGTGCCGTTGCAGTGCTCCGCGTGGCTACAGGCACATCAGGAGGCAGAGCCTAGCACATAAAAGACCAGCGCTGTGAGGCACACAGCGCTGGTAATCAGAGCGGAGAAACCGGCCATGAGCAAGCTAAATAAACCTTTGTGATATTGTGTGTGTGTCTGAGTGTGTGGCCTACCTGACAGTGCTTGTGTGACTGTGTCCCTTGTCCCTCTTCCCTGTGTGTGTCTGGGTATTCAGGTGCTGTGGGTGTGTGCGGTGCAAGGCACACACCCCCTCCGGGTTTTCCTTCCCCATTTCCTGGCAAGCGAGAAACCCCATCCCCCATTCACTATCCGTGCCTGTGCCAGTACCATGCACTGTGATTTCCCACCAGTTCAGCACTCCTCTTACAAGTTCCCCCTCCCTGTGTGTGAGTATACATAGAGTGTGTGGAAGGCACAAGGCCACACTCTCCTTCATATGCTCTGCGCCCTATGATGATAGAGGCCTGACCTGGTTCAGGTCACAGGGCCAACCTTCTATCCTGATGGGCATTGTTTCCCCCGTAGCACCAAACAGAGCAAGAGTGTAGGCCCAGCCTGGGTGCGTGAAAGCCGCGTGGGTGGCCCTTCCTTCCCTTCTTCCCTTGACCCCCCTTCCCTCTCCCACTAACACAGGATTAATGTTCAGTACCTCAGATTTCTAAAGACATTTCTAACAGTCTTGGAGGTTATGGTCTTATTTGTTCCAAATGTACAAAGTGGCAGTGTTGTATTTGCCAACATTCCTAGAATAAACTCTTAAGCCAGTGGATCTCAGACTTTTTGCCTGCATTTGGAGGCTTTGCAGGCAAAGTATATGAAATTTCCCATTCCCATGTGCAGATAGTGTGACCCCATCTGAGTTAAACTTTCCTTGCAAACTGGTGTGCTCAAAGACTAACCAGAATGAGTTGGAAAGAAGGCTCAGAAATGTAGGCTTATTTCATGATGTTTCTAATGCAATTGCTCCCTTTTCATTCATTTGTGCTGAAAATCTTCAGGTTGTAAAAATGTTTTAGAATAAAATTCTCAGTGAAAGATTGATTAATAAACTGTACATGGTATGCTGTCTATGGGTGAAAACAATCCTGCTTGTCAGTTTGGTGGGGGCGAGGGGGTGCTGTGAGAGAAGCTGGTGGCTGATGGTGGGGAGACTGTAAGCATTGCCTACACCTGTAGCTGTTATCTGCCCCCTACCAGGAATCCTATTTCAACAGCCCTAGAAGCCAGAAGGTGTTGACGTCTGAAGGATGACACCAAAGGACACTGGCCGTTTGGTGGCTGTTTGTGGCTGGTGTGGCCGAGGCTGGGTTATCTTGCTAAGGAGGAGCAGCCTATAATCTCTCAGGAGAAAAAAACTCCTCAGGTGCCCAAACAGAGTGCTTGAAGGGGATTGCTTAGTAGGGGTGTGCAGAGAAAATAAATTCGTTTTTTCATTTAGATTTTGTTATTAAAATCATTCATTTTCATTATTTTTTCATTATTCATTTTCATTATGTATTGAGGAAATCTGCTTGGTGCTATGGAAGCTGAAATCAGTTTGGTGACTGCCAGACTGGACGCGTCGTCTAGAGCAGGTCAGCAACATAGGATGTGGACCAACATACCCCTCCCATCTGTTACGCCCCACCCAGTTTGGCAAAGAGGCAAGGTCCGAGGATCTGGTCCAGAGGAGCACACTCACACCAGCCTACCAAAGAGATGATCAGGTGGGCCTCCAGGCTAGGTCAGGTGAGCACGCTCCTCTGGGACCCCCGATCAGCTGTTTGGTGCATGCACCCATACAGGGTGAGTGTGCCCCTTCAAGCCCCCCAATCATCTGTTTGGCACACTCACCCATGCTGTGTGAGCTCACTCCTATCCCCTCCCCCCAATCAGCTGTTTGGTGGGCCAGGGTGAGCATGATCCTCCAGGCTACCCCATGACCCCAATCAGTTGTTTGGCAACAGGGGCCCAATTCTATTGGGCAGCAAGGGTCCATGAGTCCTGTCCTGTGTAAACGACTGCTTGGTTGATCTGTGGCATGGAGGGACTTGTGACAGAAGCCCTCCCCCCTGCTCAGATTCCTTGGGGGAGCTGCTTGTTTGAATTTCCCTCCCCATCGGTGGCTGTGGTGGTCAGGGAATCAGACTCGCTCATGTCTTGTTTGTTTTCACCTTATGAGATTATGAAAGTTCAAAGAAGAAATAAGATTTCCTTGGATTTATTTGTGTCTGGAAATTATTCAGTGAAAGACTTTATTGTATTGTATTATTGTAACTTTATTAGGAGCTTTATGAGTTGATCACATGGACCTAGGAAGCCAGAATTCAAATCCTGGCTTAGCCATGAACTCACTATACAGCCTCAGGCAAGTCATTATCCCCCAGCCTCAGGTCCCTATCTTCACAGGGTTGTTGTGAGGGCAAACTAGATAAGGATTGTAAAGCACGTTGTACACTGATAACACTATATAAATTGTATATATGTATTCGTATATAACTCCATCCAGAAGAGGAGACTTTTTTCACTCGACAGTTCTAAAATTATACCATTCTGCAATCCAGTCCTTGAATAAGCCTCTTTGATGTGCAAATGCAAACACCAGTTATTCCATCCATATGGCTAGCAAAGCTTCCTGCAATGTTTATATTGCTGAGTCTGCCATCCTCCATCTCTTGTCACCTAATTCAGGTCTGTTTTAAATCAAAGTCTAAAGGAATTATTGGATTAATGTTGCTTGGCTGATGATATGCTTGTGTTAATTCAATGAAATGTTTAACTTATTACATGCCTATCTGGGATTGGCTTGAGGGGTTCTGCTGCCATAGGCAAACCAGGAAATATTAACTCTTATTAGCCTGCCTGATTCCTTCTGGCCCTCAGCCATTTCATATTCACATGCTTGTGTTTATAATAAAACAGTATACAAAGAATAAGTACGCATTATATAAATAAATAAATAATAAATATTATAATATAGTAATATAATATATAAAAGTATTATTATAAATAATACATTAAATAAATAATAAGTATGCAAAGCTCTTTATAATCATTATTTTCCTGATCCAGTCAAAACATCTTGTGAGGTATGCATAGCCCCATTTTACACATGACGAGCTGTGACTGAGAGACAGGGACTTTAACCAGCAAGAACGTTGCTGAATCAGAATTTGAACCCGGGTATCCCACGTTTCATGCACGGTTTTATGCACTGGACAGCACCAGCTGTCTAAAGTCTATGTCCCATTGTTAGCAATTTTCCCTTTTAAAATATATACTCACTTATATTCCTGGTTCATTCAGCATATTACCCCCAAAGTAGCAGTAACAATAGTAGTAGTAGTAATTTGTGATATTTATCTATTATGTACCACTGTACCACATTCAAAGAGCTTTGCTGAAAATAACTTTAAGTAGGCAAGAGCTATTCCTATTTTTACATAAGAGAAAACTGAGGCCATGAGGTTAAAGAATTGATTCAAAATCACAAAGAGAGCTGGTAGTAGAGTCCAAATTAAAATTCAGACGTTTTATCCTATTCCCTAGCCCATGCACCTTTCTTTCTCACTAGACAATTAACTTCAGGAAAGATTGCTATGTCTCCCATAAATGAATGTTTTACATCATGTCCAACGCATTCAAAGATTTTTAAAATTATTATTATTTTGGTTCCCTGCTTTGAGTTATTTAAAAGGTTTGCATGATACATTTGGATTTTGGAAACCAGAGGATTGAGAGAGCACTATATTCTTTAATTGACTTCTGGACGAATAAAGGACATAGAAAGCTTCAGAAGTTGAATACAAAGCCGGTGGTATATTTGAATAACAAATCCTAATCCACAGTTGTATCGCACACTCACAGTTCAGTAGGCACTAGTCCATCTGGATTTGAACGTTTTGTTGTCTGTCTTCACACCCTACTTGGACATTGTTGCAAAGAAAATAAAATACAATCTGATATTTTGAAATCTCACTAGATGAGACAGCAAGAGACATCAAATGTCCTGTGAGTGAAATAATAATCTGAAGGAAGATGTAATGGAAAAGTAGTAAGTACCACTATAATGTCTCTCCTCTGTGTTAAACCTACTGTATATAGGATTATTAACATTCAAATGTCTCTGGTAGAACTATGAAAATGCAATGCTTTCCATACATGGAGAATCAAAGAGTGCATCTGGTTTCTTTACTTGTCTGTGTTGTTTGTTTTTGATGAACTTCGGAACTACTGACTCACATTCCCTTTGTTATAGTTGCCTGCTTTCTTTATCTGTCATCATGAGTGCTAAGATGGTTTTGCTGAAATTTTAGCTTCTTGACCTTAAAGTTCTTTTATGAGTTTACTTTATTGTATTAACGTTTAAATAATGTGTTTGATGTTTTGACATGGGCTACTATCATGAACAATCATCTTGTTCCAAGGCACACATGAAACAATCCAAGCAAAACTGAATTTTCCTTACCTTTCTGGCATAAATGACCTAGGTGGAGTTGCCAGACATCCCTTATTTTAAGAGAATGGCCTTATTTCAGAACCCTACAGCGTCATACAACACAATGGACCTCCCTTATTTCAGGACACCATGGAATCATAGCGCCTCTTATTTTGTGAAATTTTGATCTAGCAATTTTGATTGGCCCTGATGGTGGAATAAAATTAACTAAACTGAGCAATCACAGCGAAAACTGTTTCCATCAGAAACAGATCATTCTGCTATACTCATGCGATGAGGAAACTTACTGGCTTTTTTGCTATTTTCATTAGATCTTGTTCAGTAATTGCCATTGTTCGGTACTTTTCTCACTTCTTCCTAGGCCAGAGCAACCACACACCATGTAATGTTCCTTACATGCTGCTTAAGTTTCCTGGTGTATAATCACAAGTTCATTATATAACTTTCAGCATGTTCCTTATTGCTCCTTGTAAACTGTGCTTTGATTGATGTATTTCAAGGGCTAGCCCTTGTTTTCTGCATTGTGATGCCAAAAACTGATATAAAGTGCTGAAAACTGACAAAAATACTGTAAACTAATGGATGGAAAATACCATAAACTAATGAAAATACTGCAAAATAAGTACAGATGAAAAATATCAAAAAAACATGAAAAATTGGTGAAAATACCAAAAGCGAATGAAAAATTGGAGAAAATACTGAAAACTAATGAAAAACTAATGTCAATCTCGACAACAGCAAAAATGCAGACTTCAATCGATAGTGAGGAAATACCTGCAAACAGTTGCAAACGCTCCCAAAAGGTAGGTATTTCCTGATAGTACGGGAACAGTCATTCTTGCCTCAGCACCATTAAAAAGTTAAAATGGTTAAAAGTTATTACAACTGCTATAGGATATAGGAATGTTTCCTATATGGGAAATGTTGAAGACAACATCCACAGAATTAAAGAAGAGAACTTTTTTTATTTATATGAAATAAATATATAGATTGTCCAGCTTATAGCAAATTGTTTGAATGTAAATACACAGAATTATGGGGTAGGGTTGTGGGTGGTGGGGATATAATAATTTTTTTTGTATTTTGTTAGCCCGAGTCTGTTGATTAGGGAGGGACTTCCATGTATGTTATTTATTATAATAATCATAATCATAATAAATTTTAAAAGTTAGTGCAACTGCATGACCATTTCCACTTGAAAATGACCATTTGATGATAGTTGAAAATATATATTTCATGGACCAGTTAATCAAAAAATGATCCAAAGTGTTAAGCACTGTTTCTGGAATGCATTCTCACATGGCATTTGCTTTCTGCGTCAGGGTTAAATTTAGATAATGTAGGGACAGAAACCCAAAACAAAATTTAACATGACAAGTACATCTACAGTTTCAAGTTGCAAATTCACATAAAAAACACTAGTTAGACACATAACTAGCACTTTGAATACAAAATCCTTTACCAGTGACAGTGTAATAGGCCCTGTAAGTGTACTTATTCACAATTGGGAAATCTGGGACTTGATGGGAAAGCGATTAAAGATGCATATGTTAAATATCCAGGGACTCCTTTAATTGTTGGTGGAGACTTTAATACCTGTATGGGTAATCCAGTGGCCGACGGCAGCGTGATGTGCTTGGAAGACACAGTAATACCCCCCTTTAATAATGTTCGTGCTTCAAGGGACAGGGTGTCCTGTTCTAGCGCCCCTGTTTTCCAAAATTTGCTGAGGGAGCTGGATTTGGTGATCCTGAATGGCCTGGTGCCCGGGGATTTAGAGGGCGAATTTACGTTCCACTCAAGGCAAAGGGTGAGTGTAATTGATTATTTTTTGATCCAGAAGCATCATTTATTGGATGCTATGGAACTAGGGATTCTGTCAGTGGCAGAAACAGAGCACTCCCCCCTGGCCCTGAGGATTCAAGCATTCTTCCCGGTGGTGCAAGACTCTCAGTTGTCTGATAAGGAGCCACCCTCCAGCCAGGGAATTTTGGGCTGGCGGTGTAGAAAGTGGTCTCTGGCTCTACAAGCGACTTGTAAGAAGCTTTTGAATTCGTAACCCTTGTTGGCCCTGTGCCAACAAATTTCCTCAGGTAAGCCAAGAGTTGCGATACCAGCATATGAGATCTTAGCTGACCTGTTTCGGACGGTTCTGATAAACAATGGCCCTAATATGACCACTATCCAGCATCTAGGAGGATGGTTCGATGATCATTGCTGCAGAGCTAGAAAAGTCCTGGCTTATGTTATTAGGCAGATGAAGTGGACCCCTTCAAATGAAAACAGATGACGGGTGAGCCTTGAGAGGAATGCCTATTGCTGCTTATTAAGACGGAAAAAGATGACGTATTGTAAGTCCAAATGGGCTCAGTTACATCAAGCCGTAGGGGCAAAAGACACTAGGAAATTTTGGGCTCTGATATCAGGTGCGTTATGCCTGGCTAAGATCAATCAAGAAGTTATGCCCTTGATGCTGGAATGGCAGTCCCATTTTGAGGGGCTGTTTATATGGCCCCAGTCCTCTCCTTTGTCATTGGAGCTACTCCCTGGGGATAGGTTCCAGGAATGGCCCCCAGTCACTGAATTAGAAATATTGGATTTGATAGCCTCCCTTAAGACGTGTAAGGCACCAGGTGTTGACCTTATTCCTGCTGAACTCTTGAGATCTAAGCCTGACCGGTGGGCTGCGGTGTTGGCCCCATTATTCTCAATGATCAACCGGTCAGATGAAATCCCTAAACATTGGACTCGGAGTCTGGTGGTCCCCATCTTTAAAAGGGGAGATCCTCTGGACCCAGCCAACTACAGGCCAATCAGTCTCTTGTCTATCATGGGCAAGCTATATGCGAGATTTCTGCTGGGTAAATTCCAGGGCTGGCTGGAAGCAAGTGGTGTGATTCACCCAGAACAGGCAGGCTTTAGAGCAGGGCAAACAACAATAGATCATGTGCTTGCCCTTAGACTTGTGATTTCAAAATATGTCATGGGAAGAACAAAGTCTCTGTTATACTGCTGTTTTGTTGATACCATCGACAGAGAATGCCTATGGCTTAAATTGAGGGGTACCTCCATCGATGGCCACCTTCTTTTTCTGATGGTAAAACTGCATGAGAACAACTCGCTGCAGGTCCACTCTATGCCAGGTCTCCCCCTCTCAAAGGCCATTTCGGTAGAGAGGGTGGGTGCACCAGGGATGTATGTTAGCCCCGATACTTTTCAACTTTTATATTAACGACCTGCTACCGTATGTGGCTTGTGAGAACCAGCATGCCTCATTACTGGGTAATAGACAATTGTTTCTGGTGCTGTATGCAGACGATACTGTCCTGTTATCCAGGTCTCAGGTGGGCCTGAGGAGAAGCATGCAGCGGTTTGCCCGGTACTGTCAACAAGAGAATTTGATAATAAATTTTAGGAAAAGAAAAGTTCTGGTGGTTGGCCGCTCTGGTGTGACACATCGATGGCTTATTGGTAAGGAGGAGATTGAGCAGGTGCGCCTGTTCAAGTACCTGGGAGTCGTTTTCTCCGCCTCTGGCAGTTGGACCCCCCATTTGAGGGCAGCTTTGGCTCAGGCGCAGAAATCTGCTAAAGCAGTGACTAGATTTTTCTTTACGGAAGGGGAGAGACTGATCCATCCAGCACTACGCTTTTTGAAGGCCAAAGTTGTAGCTCAGCTACTATATGCTGTAGTCATTTGGGGCCAGGTGGCACTGACTTCCTTGGAGACCCCCCAGAATCTGCTCCTGCGTTCCATTCTGGGACTTCCAAAAGGAACCCCGCAAGCGAATTGGCTGCCCAGCCAGAAGTAAAGCGGACTTTCACATAGGAAAGTCCACTCTACATTGACCCAGTCCAGAGTGACAGGAGGCCTGGATGCCATGGTGGCCATCACTGGCCTCCATAGCTGCCCATCAGCCAGGGGGCGGCCGCTCCATGCAGTGAGGGAGCAGGGCTGTGCAGACGCACCGCTGTGTATCTTCCCGCCCCAGCTGCCATCACGTTTGTTCAGCGGCTCGGCCAATTTCCACCTAGAGTGACAGGTCCCACCACCATCCAGGTATGTCAGTGACAGCAACGGAAGCCATCACATTGAATGAATGAATGAATGAATTTATTGGTTTATAAAACATACATAACCAGGCATGGCTGATTTGCCATTGCCTCCATCAGACCAACTATAATAAACAGCAATAATCAAATATAATAGGTACGGACCAAAATCTGACCAAGAAGCCATCACATTTGATAACACCCTTAAATATAATTCCCTGACCCCAGACAGCAACAATAGCATACAAAGTATATAAAATATCAATCAAGTTGAGACCCCATCCACAAATGGCACAACCCATATGGTTCCTGACCAATACTTTGACGACCTCTGCGTTAAATGTTATACATTTAAAAAACTATAATACAAGTTTCCCCATCATTTTTGTATATCCTTTTGCTATAAATTCCTCCACCCCTTCACTTTGTTTATGCTGACTGTCGAAAAGGTAAAGCTTTTTGAAAACTGTGTAACTTTGTTACGTGGTTTAATTCCTACCAAACTCTGACTGAATTTTGATATTGCTTAACTGTTTTGAATGCTCAATATATCATTCTTGTAATTAACTTCAGTCTAGAGACAGTCAAACCCAAGTTAACTGGTTCTACACAATTATGTATTCTTTGACCCTTTATGTTCTCTCGTGGTTTACCTCAGTCTGTGGTATACAGAAAAGAAACCACAATGTCTTCAGTTGTATGAGCTTCTGAACTCACCACAATGAAAAGCTTCTAGACTTTCTTCATTGTTTATGTTTTTATTACCATGTAATTGTTAATTCTATATCTAGAAGAAAGAATAACCAAGACACAGAGTATAGTCCTCTACCATAAAAATCAACAGCACAATTCCCATTGATTTAATAATGGAGGATTGTCCTGACAGGGTTTGATCTTAAACCAGGGGTGGAGAACCTCAAGCTTGGTGGCCAATTGCATCCCATGGTTAGTTTTTATTTGCCCCCTTTCCAGTTCCTGCTTCTGGCTCCTGGATACATTTCCTGCCCCCAAGCACTGATAGACTGAGCTCAGAGTAAGGGAGCCAAGTAAGGGGCATGCATACAAGGATAGGAAACAGATGCATTCCTACTCAGATACTGGGTGGGGCATGGATGGCGGGGGGTGGGCAGGAGGTTTGAAAGAAAGTTGACTTTAGTTTTTTGGCTAATATAGGACTTGATATATTCAGGAATGTTTAGTCGGTGGTTGCCCGACAGGTCCAGGTTCATCTCAATATCATTGGATTCCTGGCCCCATTTCAGTCGGGCTTTGGCCCTGGGTTTGGCAAGGAGTCTGCCTTTTTGGCCTTGGTCAATGACCTGCACCTGGAGATTGACAAGAGGAATTCTGCCTTGTTGGTCCTGTCTGATCTTTTGGCAGCCTTTAATACCGTTGACAATGAAGTGTTGTTGACACACTGCGGAACCTGGTAGGGGTGCATGGGACTGCTCTGGAGTGATTCTGCTCTTTCATGTTGGGGAGGTCCCAGAGAGTGGTGATGAGCGATTGCTCGTTGTCTTCTCAGGACCTCCTCTGTGAGGTCTTGCAGTGTTCCAGTCTGTCTCACCTCTTGTTCAACATGTATATGAGGTCACTGGGCAAGGCTGTTCGAAGGGTTGGGATGAATTGCCATCAGTACGCTGATGACACCCATCAGTGTACTGATGGCACCCAGATCTTCCTCTCTTTTTCATCTGACCCAGGCCCTGAAGTCTCAGTGCTTACCTGTTCGCTGGATGCTGTTGGGGACTGAATGAGGGTGAGCTGACTGAAGTTGAATCCAGACAAGACCTAGGTAATGATGGTTGGGCCAGTCTTGTGGTCTGGAGGGGATTGGGACTCCTCTTATAGATGGATTTCGGCCCTCTCTGGTCAATTGGGTTTGCATCCTTGGAATGCTTCTGGACCCCTTACTGTGCCTGGATTGTCAGGTTGCAGCGGTGGCCAGGAGCACTTTTCACCAGCTCCATCTGGTGAGGAGGCTGTGGTCTTTTCTTTCTGAGTTAGATCTGGCCACTGTCGTCCATGCTTTCATCACCTCAAGGCTAGATTACTGCAACACGCTCTACGTGGGGCTGCCCTTGATGACTGTTCGGAAACTGCAGCTGGTGCAGAATACAGTGGTCTGACTCCTTTCAAGGGTAAGAAGCAGCAAGTGCATTACACAGGTACTTTGGATTCTGCACTGGCTTTCTATAGCTTTCCAGGCACAATTCAAGGTGCTGGTTTTGACCTTTAAAGCCCTAAACGGTCTGGGCCCCACATGTCTGAGAGATCTCCTGTCCTTCCGTGCCCCACTGTGGCCCTTGCTCAGTCAGGAACACCTCCCTGTGGGTACCATCAGTTAGCCTTGTTTGTACAACAAGGGTTCACAGGGAGCATTCTCGGCCACTGTCCCAATGCTATGGAATGCCTTTCCCCTGGAGGTTCGATTGAGTTCGAGCCTAAGCATCTTCCGGAGACAGACTTTTCTCTTTGCAAAGGCATTTGGCAGGCAGGGACAGGGGATGGAGGGTTTACTGGGTGGGTTTGGGTAGGGTTGTGAGGGGCGTTGGAGTGGGACATGGGTAGGTGGTATTGGGTGGTTTTGTGGGGTGGTTGGGTGGGGGGGGGTTGTATTTTGTTTTTATGGATTTTTATGTTTTTATATATGTTGTTAGTCGTGCAGAGCCTTTAGGAAACAGTGGGATAAATAAACAAACAAACAAATAAATAACTATTTAAAACTTGTATTCAGCCATCACTGTGATACTCAGGTATCTCTCACTACTCAGATAACTTTAGGCACAAGCCAACAATGGAGTTTCTATAAGCCACATTTTCCTCTCAGTAATTGCTACTGCTTGATTTGTAGACTCCTGATTAAAAGTTAACGCCATGTTGGTCTTAAGAACAAGAGAGACATGAGGAAAAAGGTGTGACATTTTTTACTAGACCAAATTTTGTTGGTGAGTGTGTACAAGCTTTAAAGATTAGAGCTCAACTTGAAGTAGAATCATATCATCACAGAACTGGAAGCAACTCCAAAGCTTATCTGGCCCAGCCTCCCTATTAGTAAGCAGAATCCACAGTATCAAACACCATACTTGAGAGATGCTTGTCTACCTTATTTTTAAAGGTCTCCAGTGATGGGATCTTTCTAAAGCTGACACAAGCACCTGCAAAACAAGTATACCCATCAGAATTGCAATATTCAACCCAACTCAGTAACATTGGGTTCTAATCAGTACCCAACAGGTTGCCCGATGTACCAATTTTCCAACTTCCAATATCAACTTTGGGTACCAATTTTCCGGGTTACTGTCCTGATTTTTTTAGTTACTGTCCCAATTTTACTAACTTCCCCTTACCAATTTACTGATTTACGAACTGGGTGTTTTTGTTGAATTGTATTTGAATTAGGGCTGCACTGAATAGGCCATCTGAGTACTCTTCTTAAGTTTCAAAGTTCCGAGTACCCAATCTGGATACTCAGACAAACTTCAGAACATTGTCCCAGGATCCAGAACTCCAGACCTTGGAAATTACCGGAACTCGGAACTTTGGAACTCTTTCCTTTAATGACTTTAAAGTGCACCCACTTTAAAGAAGTGGTTCTTTCTAAAGAACTTTATCAGAAGCAGACTTATAACTTGAAAATTGACATGAAAATTGATGAAAATTGACATTATAGTGCTTTGCTCTCCATGCAAGGATTTATCACTCCAGGAGCATATATGTTCAGTATATTCAAAACTGGATGTATCGCTATTTTTACCCCTCAATGTCCAAATGAAGTCAGTGGGTGAAAAGAGACATGCCAGCAGCAAGACATGCCTGCACACCCTGCCACCACTCTTGCCCAGGTCAAAGAGGGGTGCCAAAAATTTGCAGGCCCATATTGGCCCGCATGAGTGGGCCTTTGCCTGGGATCACTGCTCAGAATCACACATCCCGAGCTGGCCACCTACTTGCCCCAGGGCAGTCACGGGCTAACATCTGATGGCAGGGAAACAGAAGAGCAGGTGAGTCCTGGGCCAATGAGGGTCACAGCGGGCCACTTTCACATCGGTTTAAACCCAACGTAGTTACACCAAGGATAGCGAATTGTTTCAGATTAGAATGAATGAATGAATGATTTGATCTATGTGTGGCTTTGTTCAAGCCCTTCAACTTGCATGGACCACACGAGAAGAAAATTAGGTAAAAGCAAGTCTTTTATCTGAAATCCACTTACTGAATTGGACCCAAGAAGATTTGGGTAAGCAAAGTCTGCAGATTTTCTATGTAGCAGACATTGTGTGTCAATGCCTCTGGCCGCACTATGCATAATGGTCCTTTTACCCGGAATGATGCCTTTCATTTTCATGTTCAGGGTAGTAATATTAGTGGTTTATCTAAGTTAAAGGCGTGGGCAAATGTGTATCCAAGAGCAGGATAAATATTTCTTCTGTAGAGATGGAAAAAATATATTATTGCTGGCAAAGATAAAATTTTGAAATAACATTACCTGAAAGAATCTTAGTCCTCTATGATGGTGCTCTTTTATTGTCATCCTCACCTTCAGTCTTACCTTCCATTTTAAAGATCTCCAACTTCTTGATGGGATAAGCAGAATGTCCAACAGTATCTATATTCATATGTTATGAAGAGGGTTATATAGGGATATATAAATCCCTATGTTTATATAGATCTTTCTCTCTATTCATTTAAAGAGTGATCCCTACGTATATATCTTTCTATACATCTAAATATATAGAAGTCCATATATGGACACACGGACCTATGTTCACTACATTTTCCCCATTGCCGCTAATGGAGAAAATGCAATGAACACAGGTCCCTGGATATATATTATCACTGGCAACTAATGAAACTCAAATTATTGAATTACTGAAACTATTTATTTGAATACCGGTCTATGCGAACCACAAGCAAGTCCAAAAATAGCAAGCTACGACCTGAGAAACAGAAGCAGGAAAGGGGCTAACAGCCACTTTATCGAAGATTTTTATCTTTGACATTTCTTCAGGTGATTTTTTTCCATGGACGATGGGAGGGAGGAAGAAAAATTCTAGCAGTTAATGTCATTCCCAAATGATCACATAATGAAAACTACAGTGGAAAGGGTTGGCATTTTATGTAGCAAGAAATGCATTAGCAGTTACTCACCTATTTGTGAGTGCTTTAATACCTGTGCATGTTGGGTCTCAGTACAACAGATGGAACACATTACAATGGGTTATATTAGGTTAGATGTCTTCAGTTGTGTAAGAATTTGTGTGTGATTATAAAAGTTCTTCTACGTTAATCCCATCTGCATCGAAGTCTGGTGTTTGTCGTCTTGTGACATATCTCAGAATTGAGTCCAGATGGACGTTGCTCTTCTTGTTCAGGAAATGCCACAGAAAAAATAGTCTCAGTACGTGAAGGATGAGAGGTTAATTCCACACAAGACCAAATACCTTGCAAAATAGTCTTCATTCTTCATCAATAAAAAATGTTACCTTTCCAGCTGTTGCAAAACATTTAATTGCCCATATACGTGCCTTCTTGGGCTGAGTTGTTCTACAAAAAAAAACAAAAAAACTGTACTTCATCACTGCTATCCCTTGAGAAGACTTTACCGGCCTTGGAAGGAGAATCGGGATTTACTACAGCTCAGGGCTGCCTGGCAGTCTGCATTTAGGATTAAATCTGAGCTGCCCACAAATAATTGGAATGTTCAGAAGGAGGTGACGTAATATTAAAAAACCATGTAGATTTATATTATTTTAGTCATTCTTTGGTGGCAATAATAATAGGACAGGGTTCAAAACTGGTTTAAGCAGGACTCTATCGCTCTCTTCTCTCTGAAGAAAAAGATGTAAAATGGGCCACGCTGCTGATTTCTGATATAAATGAAAACCTACTAGAAAATCCTTGACTGAGTTATTGTTTAAATTAGTACAGTGTCGGACACCATTTTCAGACTGACAGAAGAGGCTTTCATATACTGCTCCACCAATAAGCCTCAAATCTACTCCAGAGAGGATTTTGAATAAGACTGAGAAATTAGTTCATTTTCCATGGTCTATTCAGGTCTTGGTAACTCTGAGCAAATTGTAAAATTGTAGGCTGTGGATGGGATCTCTGAGGTCATCTAATCCAAGCTCCTGCTTCAAGGCAGGATACCTTATATCAGAAGTTCCAAAGCTGCAGGTCAGGATCCCAAATGGGATCATACCATCTGCCGATGGGGTCATGAACTTAATTGACACCCAATTTAGGTTGCATGTCTTTGTTGTTCTCTGGGGTCTTCAGATAATTTTAAGTCTGTTCTGCGGCATGTGCAGTCCCCAGCCTAGGGACACTTTATGCTCAGGTTCAATCAGGTTGTATGCAGCATACCTGCATAGACCCAGAACAGTACTGAAATACAGAAGCCTCTGGCCACAGACATTTCACCTCGTACCTTTAACAAAATGAAAAAGTCTCCATTCTACTTTCCTTTGGCCCAATCATAATACCTCCTTACACTGAGACTGTGGGGAAACATCTCTCTTATTCTGACACTGACTTGCTTCTCTACTCCTCTTGAAGGAGGGGCCCCCAAAGTATGCAATGGCATGGCCCATACGGGCCCCTACACCTTTGAATCCAGCTCCTGATGGCAATTCCTGTCATCTCTGGCAGTCATTTTTTTGTGATAGGTACACAACCGGTGTGAACTGGTAAAATCTCAAAGGTGATTCATATAAGCTACTCAAAACATCTAATAGAAATAAGATTTGGACACCACCTTACGTAAAATAAGGAGGTTACTTTTCCCACAGGGAATTCATTGAAACATCTACAGTTCCATAAATAATGTTAAGAGATTTATGGACAAATAATCTTATAAATACTTTCTTCATTAAACATGTTCAGAACTAAAAATATAACAAAAAGAAGGGAAAAAAACAAATTGAAAAAGTCAGTGAGAGTCAAGTTATTGGAAACTCTTTCCAAGGTTTGAAAATATAATTCTATAAATAGCTCAGTTTAAATGGTTTTAAAACTAGCATGTGGAATTCCAGTTTGCATTAGTCCCATGTAGATGTAGACAGTGGATGCATCTCTGCCAGGTCTTTGACAGTGGAGTCAGGGAAGGGCATGGCTGCTAAGGCATTTCAGCATAAACAAGTGCAACTACAGAAAGCTCTACCTTCATATTCTTCCAAAGGATTCTTCCAAAGAATATGAAGAACATCATACAGAATTATTGCCGTTGAAGACCCACGGTAATTCCAGCTCTGATTTCTGGAAAAGTTGGTTTCCTTTGCCAAATACTTTAGCAGGTTTTTTTTAACCAACTACAGTGGCAACAGCTGGCTTTATTTGCAACATCTCTATTGTTTGGTCTGTTCAAATTCCCTCACACATTTCCACCCCCCTTTTAATAGTGTTTCCTTCCATATTTGGCTATTGGGCCTAGACATATTTGAAACAAAAAATGTGTCAACAATTTTGGTTTTCATTATAATTTCCTTTAAGGAAATTTTCTCCAAATAATACTTTTTGATTATCCCAAACTATTCAAAGGAGATTTAATTTTATTTATTTATTTACTTTTGAGAATCCTTTTTCTGATTAGTGAAGACTGGATTCCTTTCTAGTAAATTTGCTTTTTAGTTCAGAATATTTTGAATTTGTGTCTTTTCAAAAGCAGAAAAAAATATAGTTCAAGAAGCAGTCTAGAGAAACAAACATTGCTGATGCACCGAAGGAGACAGGGCACCATTACTGGGATTTCAACAGCCGCACCCTTTATTTAACCAATTAAAATCAGAAATCAGGTGGGGGTAATCGTCTAGTGCGATATGGGTCCAGTACTTGAACTTTAACCACAGACAATAAAACCCCAGGGGTGGTTCCAATGTACCCTCGATTACCACCCCAACTGCACATAACGTCTCCCCCTCTCAGTGGCCCCTGCCACAGGTGAGGGGGACCAGATCCTCCCAAACCTGAGTAAGAATGAGGGCACCTGCTAACGGGGGACCATACTTGTCCCTACTGCCCTCGCTCAACGCCCCTCCCAGGGAGGCTGCCCCGCCACTTGCCATACCCTGCTTTCCGGCGAGTGGGCCTCCCCATCTCTTAAGGAGATGACTCTTACTTATGACCTATCTATCCTATTCTAACCTATAGTACTGGACCCCAGCCAGATTGTGACAATGATTGAACCAGCACAACACCAACCCAAATTCTAGGGGGCAACCAATTAGCCAAATGCCCAGCACTGCAAGGAAGGTGAAAAATGAGAACCCGAGTATTGGGCCAGATTAGGGTTCCTGCAAAAATTCCTTCCTGGCCCTGAATGGCAGCCGATAATAACCCACAGTGCAGGGGGAGGGGTGGGGTGCTGCTTCTCAAGCTCTGGGCCACAAGTGGGGCCAGAGCAGTGTTTCCTCACCCAAACACAGGTCCTGCCCCCTGGGCGCGACCCGCATGCCTGCGCTCAGCCTATCCTGGCCAGTGGGGTCACCTAGCAACCCCAGCTGGGTGTTTGCAAACTGCCGCAGCCGCTTCTTTTCCCACCTCGGGGCCTTTTGCAGCCCCAGGGTGGGGAAAAAAACCCAGCTGCCCTGCCCCTGTGCTATGTGGGCAAGGGGCCTTCCGCTGCCCACCCCCTCCGGAAAGGGGGGGAGGCGGAGGCAAGACTCACAGTGCAATACCCAAAGCATTTAGCACAGGCATAAGTCCTATTTAAGTGAACAAGACTCAAGTCTGTTCTGGTGTGAGGATCACAGTTCTTTATAATAAATAACTACATAAACTAGGTCTTAAATTAGAACTGAAATGAGTAGTTAATTTGCTACCCACAGTTAATACCCCAAATTCCAAGGATCCTGTCTGGTGCTGATCAGTAACACATTACCAAGTCAGGCACCAAATTACCTGAAATACTGAATATTAACTTTACCAACCTGCCAATTTTCTGTTTTACCATCCCATTACGATTTCACTTGTTTGAGTGTTTCTGTATGTATTGTTCCTGACCATTTTCCTATCTCAGTACATGGCATAAACCAAAAAACAGTAACAGAAAATGGGAAATCCAGGCCACTTGCAGATGAGTGGCGCAGGGGGTGGGGGAACGTCTGGGAGCAGAGATCCTGGAAGAAGCAATCCTGGGATGCTCTGCTCATGTGCGGGGAGGGCGGGGGGTATAGGCTGTTTCTAACGTAATTTCGATCACGTAATACAGGGCTAAAAAATCCAGCCCTGCATTGCGCGATAGAATCACGCTAGAAATGGGCTATACACACACACACACACACACACACTTATACCTGGATCTCCACTCCTGGAAGTTCCCCTGTGCTCATCTGCAAACAGCCTCAGTAACAGACATGGTATCTGAGTAAGTCGGGCAGCCCATTTGGCATTTATTGGGTACCAATAAAGTAAAGTAAAGAAATTTATTGTAAGCCACATGGCTGTAACAAAATATGTAGATATAAGCAATATAAACAATATAAAATACAAACAGGAAAACAACACATAAACATAGACAAAACCTAAAATCTCTATAATGAGAAGAGTAATACAAGACAATAAATGTATCAGTAACCTCAGACAAATATAGACTACACACATTCGCAGAAGGGGATAATCCCGTTCTCCCAGGAAGTATCATGGTAAACAGAAATGAAATGCCCTGAGTGCTATTCTAAGACAGCACCCAGGCTGTCAATCCTTCCTCCCAATAAAGTACCTGATGTTTCCGAGTTGAGTTAGGTACTGTGATTTCACTGAATATTCCCATTTTTGTGAGTAATTATTTCAGTTCTAGCTCAGTACAACATGTGAAAATAGCATGTGAAAATAGTTGTGTATTTATTTAACCTTAAATCCTGAAAGAATGTTGTTAATATGGTGAAGGGTTGGGAAAGCAATTTTTTTCTAATGTTCAGACAAATTTACTTATTTTAAGCAATTTATGTGTTCAAAAACTATTCATGAATAGATTTTAATATATTGATTTGTTTTAAAAGATTTGAATTAATTTAAAATTAATATATTAATTTATTATGAATAGACTTAATTTTACCAGTTTTTTTCACAGACTTAATATAAGGGAACATCATCTAAGGCACACCACATGAATATGATATTACATGACACTGAATATTCTCTCTGGTTGGATGAATGTAAACGTGGGGGGGGAAATCCATGATCAAGTCTCTGGGCCTTGAGTCTCAAGGGCCTCAAGCTATCTAAAAGGCAGGGCCATTTCAGGCTATGTGTGAGACATCACTGTAGAGAATAATGGCAGTCTGCACTGAAACAAATATGACTTCATATTTGTGAAGCTAATTCATGTATTTATTGCCACAAATATCCAAACTTATCTTTGCTACTATTGTGAAATTCAAACTTGGTTTATATGGATAATCATGTTTATGTATTTGATTTCTTCATCTTTGTTTATTCCGTTATTTTATTTAGTCATTTGTTCACTTCATGGGGACTATTAAGTGCTAAAAGCAGCCAGGAAGGAGCAGCAGCACAGACTCATCCTCTCTCCCACTCTCCACAAAACAAACAGAGCCTGGGGAGGCAAAGGGGTGGGGAGGAGAGTGAGAGAGAGAGAGAGACAGGGATAGTGAGCGCTGGAGATGGGTACGTCAGGGGTGTGACCAAGAGGGGAGGAGTTAAGATGTACCATCACCACCCCATCCTCCACTGGGTCCCCAAAGTATTTGGATTGCAACCCTGGTCTTCCCTAAATGAATCAAAACATGAACAGCTATTTCATGGTAATTTACCCCAGGGATAACGCACCACACAAATGGTTTTACTACCAGATGAACTAACCCTGGCAATGGCTACCCTATGGTCCCGTGCCATGTAAAAGTACCATCAGTGAACCAAGCCGCAGTGCAGTTCATTGTCTTGAATGCCCCAGGACAGTATTTTCTTGCACAAGACTCTGAAATTCCTAAGGGCTCTTCTGTAGTTGGATTCCCATAACAGCTTTCATGTCAGGGATGTGGCAAACACATGCTATCTGTACCCCCCAAGGTTTAAATAAATGGTTCCAAAACTTTTTGTCCATTATGTTATGATAATATAGATGATTTTATTATATTCTGGTGTAGCCTCCAGATAAAAATAGCTCCCCACCCCTGCTGCAGAAAAAACAACAGTGACAGAGCTCCATGGTCACAGCCAAGGACTTTGGCTTAACAACAGATCCTAGAGCTGCAGTGGATAACACATGTGCTACTCACAGGTAATACCCGCATTTTCGGGCACCCCCAGCAGGCCCCCCATCTGGTACACCTTATCCCAAAATGCAGGTACTACTGGCGCATCCCAGGATGCAAATCTCAGCACCCTCAGCTTCCTGGGCTGAGTCACCTCACCGCCAGGCTGCTGCTCCTCTAGCCCTGGTTGCTACTTGCGGCTTTCTGCTCCTCCCCTGCCTGCATGCTCGTCAACTGAGCTGGGGACTTCCACATTCAGCTTTTTCTGAGCAGGAGGGGAGGAAGGAAGCCTCTTCCCACCTTCCCAGGTACCCAGTTGCAGCTCTACTATGCAAAGAAACAGACGTTTGTTGTAGATGATCTGTCATAAGGCTATGTCTCAAAAAGTTACAAACTCTGCCCTAATCAGAATCTCCCTTGGTTTCTTGAAAGAGGCAAAAACACAAGGTTGTATGTAGCTCTCTTGCTTGGGGTGCAATCTATTCCCTTTGGAGTAGAAAGTATCCTGTAGTATTACTAAGCAAAGAAGTTCACGATCAGACTATTTGTGGGGGGCGGACACCATTTTTCTGCTGCATCTAGATGGTGCCTCATTAAATACACATGTTTTGATTTTGAAACTGGAAGAAAACCCAAACCCTTACTCATGCTTCAATTTAAAATGAAACAATTCAAAACTAGATCGTTTTAAGGCTTTAGTTGTTGTCCTTAACTAAAAGACTTTGGCAAAACCTTGCTCATGCAAGGGCTGACATCAGTGGGCCTACTCACATTAAGAAAAAGTAGGTTTTGGCTCCTAAATTAGAGTTGACATAACCCAAATTATACATGAAGTTTCATTTATGATGTTCCAACAGAGAAACTATTTCAGTGTCTTATTGCTTGTTGGTTTTTATAATAACTCTTAACACGTGAAATAAAAAATACCAAAATATTGGGGTTTATCTGCTCTCACACTAGTTTAACTAAAAAATTTGGTGGAGTTAATTCTGACTTACTACACTGTTCCATCTGAGAACGAAGTAAAACCTTTTGCATTTTGAAAATACGAGGAATAGCAGATATCATGTAAAATAAAGGAAAATAGGGTCAAATTGTGTTTGTTAAAATTCTAACTAGAGCAGCTTTTGGTTCATTTGCATGGAAGGAGTCCTGAATAAACAAAAGTAAAATAGTTTTTGTATGTTTTTACTTTCTTCTTTGCTTGAAGATAGCTGTTTCGGAGACCTTTAAGCAAGGAGTACGCAAATCATTGCTGGTGGGGATGGTATGCTTTCCAAAATCATGGCATTCTATCTTAAGGCTGTTTTAAAACCATCATTATCCCTAGCAGACAATCAGAAATTAGTTCAAAGAAATGTACTGGGATGCATGCTATACGTTTTTCCACCACCACTAATGAGACTGATCAGCATACCGTAAATCTCCTGGGCACATTTTTAGAACAGAAAAGGATAAAAGAAATCAAATGACACCCATATGCTTATAACTCACATTATGTCTGTGCTTTGGTAGGATTGTATGAATGCTACCTTCACCATTTGATTTATAGAAGTGTATTAGTGCAAGTGGACAAACTCTGTAGTCTACACACACACACACACACACACACATACACAACCTCAGGTCAGAAATTTGGGCTCAAGTCTGATTGCATTGGGACCAACCCAAGCCCAGGCTCGATGCAGTGGCCATACCTCCCCTTTAAAAGAGGTCAGTTATGAAAAATACATGGTACAGGGTTGCACTGGAACCACTGCAGCCCTGCAACATGCATTTTTCATAAGCATCCTTTTTTCAAGATGAGGTACATTTTAAAGGGAACATCCGTTCCCCCCAACAGACTTTCCGTGATCACAGCCACCACAGGGAATTGACTGTGGTTGACTGTGATCTCGTAACATCTGAAAACACCCAGAAGGCCCTGCAGGGAGGCCAATCATCAGTGCTCCTGATGGACTATTTCTGCAGGGGCTTCTCCTGTCTCTGATTCTCAGTCGTGGCTATGGCTGCTTCCTGCAAGGTCCTGCTCCCCCTTGACTCACCTACTGGTGTGAGGGAACAGGGCCACCCAGCAGAAAGCAACTACTGCCAGGGCTGAAAGTGATGCACAGGAACAGCACCACCGTCATTCCCCAAGGGCTTTGCATGTAAAGATTCTGCTGTGAGGGCCCTGCCACTGGTCCAAGGAGCCTTTTAGCTTGGTTGGCAGAACCAAGCTAAAAGGCTCCTTGGACCAGTGGCAGGGCCCTGGTTGAAGACTGGATGTTTTCAGACATACAGCAGCTCTGCCTCTGCTCTGCCACACCCTCGGCTGGCTCGGCTGTCTAAAGGCAGGCTGCCAGATGCACAGACGTCGCAGAGGTGGAGTAGGCTCTCTCTGCTCCGGGATGTTCTGGAACGCTGCCGGCAGGGCACTAGTAAGTTGTGAGCACTGGTGTGGCTGGAGGCCAGGGCACCATTTTGCCAAGTGCTGTATAAAGATATAACAAATAGGAAGTCTGTGAATGTGTTGAGTCCTTCTCAGGTGCCTGAGGCTTTTAGTTCACATGTTATGGTGTGGGGTACAATACCCTGTGGTTAAAAAAAACCCAAAACACTAGGTGTTTTCTCTGTGGCAATTACCAACAATTGGCTGAGGGAATGGGTGCTTCAGATGTGTGGAGCACAGCCATAGAGCTCCCTAGAAGAACCCTGTTGCTGCTGCAACTCAATCCTTCCTGGAGTAGAAGCACCAGTGGAAGCAGAGTCACTGGAAGGGTCAAGTCCCACTAGAGCAGGAGCAGAAGTGTGGATGGGGCTGCTGCTGGGGTCAGAAGGTAGGGCTTTAGAGGTTAGGAATTAGGCCTGCCCCACTCTTGATCCCAAGCCCTGCACAGTCTGTACAGGGCATAGTGGCACTCAAGCTCTGTAATTTCTCTGAACGTGTGATTGCTATGCTTTCCCGAGCCCCTATCAGGGTTTGTCTTTGGCCGACTGTTCCAAAACAAACTCATGGAGTCCTGTTTCCTTCAGTCCTCCCTCAAACTGAGCTAGTGGGCTCTTGGATTTCTTCATGTCCCAGTGTGGTCTCTTGACCAGCCTGAGATGCAAATATTTCAACACAGTTGGGTTAGTATGTCGATATTAGACGCGCACACAAGATGCGTTTAAAGATGTATAAACTGTCTTTTGTGAATTTTATTTTAATGGTTATCTGTATTTTTATTTTTGTATAAAAATCATGTGGTTTTTGGCTGAGGCCGTTAATCAATCAATCAATCAATCAATCAATCACAGGTGGGACTTGTCCCAACCATACTAGTAACGGGCCAGCCACATGTTGTGACAAAGTCTCGGCTCTGAACAATTTACAATCTTAAGAAATGATAAATCTGACCATCAAATTTTCTAGCTGCCTTTATAGAGAGCAAATACCTTAGAAATTTAGAAATGCACTCCTGAGAGAAAAAAGTCATAACTCTTTCATACAGTCCACACCACAGACACCACACACTATGCCTAGTGCTTGTCTCTCTCTCTCTTTCTTAACCCTTCCATTCTTCCTCATCCTTCAACTCCAATGTGCTTCTGAGTTATCCTTCCTCATCCCTATCACATCTGCATGACTTTCTATTTTTCCACACTTATTTTAGGCACAATCCTCACCCATTGAAGTCATTAGTAATTTTGCAATTGATTTCAATTTCAGGATTATTCTGTTTGTCACAATCTTTCTTTTCTCCTCATCATCCCTGTGATCCTAAGTGCATTTTCACCAGCAGAGCCTGAATGATCCTACTGAAATTCAGGGTCAAGCACATTTAGGATCACAGCCAAAGGAATCTGTTGTCCTATTGTAGCAGCAGGGGTCCCAGAGCCTCAGTGGGATGTTGGGTTTCAACTTGGGAAATTAGCAAGCCCTGTTACCACACCCTTCCCCTTCCAGCTCACTCTGGCTCTATCTCACAAAGGTGGGGTGCACTTTGTAGGGGTCCCCTTTGAGGTCCCTACACTTGGCCCCCAACCTCCCCTTAAAGCCAAGGCCTAGGCCTCCAACAGTGCACTTAATATAGGGGTTTTATACCCTTTAATGTCCTCAGATCCATCAGGGTCAAACACAGTCCTTCCTTATTTGGGGTTCAGCCCCTCAAGGCTTGAGACCCTCAGGGTACTCTGGTAAATCCTGGTGGTCTACACTAGACAGATCCCACCTGGTCTGTTCAGTTTCCTGTTCCTCCTCACAGATCCTACAGGCAAGTGTCCGGGGGAGGGCGGGTCATTGGAGAAACTCCAGTCACAGAGAGGAGGGGGGTGGGTTAAAGCAGTAAGCTCGTTCTCCTACAGTCACCACAGCCAGACAGAGTTCAGGCCCTTTATAAGGCCTGAGCATGCTCAGTTCCTTCTAGCTCTACTGAGCATGTCACAGGACTTAGAGCTCCAACTAGTTTCTCCAGTACTACTGGGCATGCCCTAGGACTTACTCAGAAAGGGTTTTGGAGCCTCAACTGGGCATACTCCAGGGCTGACTGCCTGGCTATCCAGCTGTTAGCAGCACCAGTAACAGGGCTCCCACAAGCTCAGAGGAGCCGCCCTGTTACACCTATAGCATAGGGAGTCTCGTAACATTTTAAAAGCTTATATAAAAACAGTTTAAAGGTAATTAAAAAGCAACTTCTTAGAATTATTGTGGTGTTAGTCAAGTTATAGCATGTACCAAACCATTTTTAAAAATGCAATAAAATCAACTTAACTTAGCACATGAAATGAAAGATAATTTAAATGAAAGTGATGAGCAGTGCAAGGCTAACAATTCTTGCAACAACTTGTATTATCTTGTAATATTTCCTGCAGAAAAAAGCAATAAAAAATGATGAATTTTTAAGATATTCCAGCTAGCTGTCAAACAGGCCATGGAAATCATTCCTTTACCCTAGTGCATATATGGCTGCTGGAACTGGATACAAGTAGAGTAATTCTGTCCTGGTAGCCTGGGTATCAGATATATGGCATGCAGGTACCTAACTGAAACCTCCGCTGGAGCTCACAGAAATGCTTTTGTTGGATCTCTTAAGTCCTGGTGTGTCGTTCTGAATCCTCAGTGAGTGACGGTACCAGAGTTATTTGCCTTTGAGTCAGAGGGATCCGTGGGGAATTTAGTGCTAGCTCATAGCACTGGTGTGAGCCTCAGGCCGCTTTTAAACGAGACACATTTGCGCATGATTGTTTAAAAATGCGCTTGTTTTAATGCTTGTTTAAACACCTAAACCATTTTAAATGTGTATTTGCCGTGAACATGTAAAAGCCCAAACCGTTTTGAATGTGGTTTTTAAATAATGCACATTTTTAAAAACCGGTTTTGGCATCCCCCCGATCATCAAAGTTGCTCAAAACCGGTTTTTAAAAATGCACATTATTTAAAAACCACATTCAAAATGGTTTGGGCTTTTACACGTTCACGGCAAATACACATTTTAAACGGTTTAGGTGTTTAAACGAGCATTAAAACAAGCGCATTTTTTAACAATCATGCGCAAATGTGTCTCATCTAAAAGCGGCCTCATTCTTTGCAAAGGGACTCATTCCAGTGCTAAGGGGTAGCACTTGCTGGAAGCCCATGAAAGAGGAAATTACAAAAGTCAAACCTCGCTCTCATTGTCACTGTGGCAATAGGTTAGCTTGGGATAAATATAGGTGTGCCTTATGCTAATTACAGAACTGGAAAAAAAGCATCTTCAAACCACATCCAATACCTGAGTTTTCATGGTCGGCAATGATGCCTAATGAGCCCCAAACCACCCCACCCATGAGCCTTCTATATATATATAGTTATTTAATTCAATTTTTATTCCTTCCCTTCCCTTGAAGGCTTGTGGGTGGGGTGGTTTGGGGCTCATTAGGCATCATTTTTTCTTAGATGGAAACTATTTGTTTCAAAACTTTTGGCAAATAGTAGTGGAAGAAGCAAAAGTGATAAAAGGACATTTTAAATTGCTCACAATGAGGCCGATCCCAAGCCCCTCAGATTGCTGCACTGCCACGTACAAACTGCACTGACCTCTGTTGCGGGCATATTGTGCCACATGGAAACCGCACGCATACACACAGAATCCATAGGACTTGGAATCGGCCCCAATGATCTCATAGACAAAAGCAATTTAAGAGTTACACACCTTAAGTTATTTAAGCTATTTAAGTTCATAGTATAAGGCCCTGATGTGAAAAAAAATTAACTTGCTAACTATCTAACCCACTTACTTTTCTGGGATCCAACAATTCATAATTTTATATTACCATATATTGCTAACCTAACTGACAGTGGCTAATCCACAACTTTTCTGAAGTTAAAACATTTCCAACAGTGTCAAATTAAAGTAACTGCAGTGAGATCAGTAAAGTTACTCTGGATTCACCTGAAGATAGTGATATTAACTCTTGACCATTTACAAGTTTTAAACAAAATGAATGGTGTAACAGATAAAAAGTTTATCATATGGATAATGTCCATATAGGAATGTATAATTAACAGAGTACAATATGTATACATGTATTAATAGATAAGAGAATATAAACATTTCTAAGAACCAATTCCTTACACGTATATTCAGGCCCCTGACTGAAATGAGGGCCTGCAATTCATGGATTTTCCACAGGATCCCCCTCCCCCTTCAGAATCTCCTGCCCTGCTTCCCCCAGCACATAATTTCCAGCCTGCGCAGGGGAGGAGCAGAGCAGGAGATTCCACGGGGGGAGGGGTAATGAATAAATCCTTGGGGCATCCCCTCCCTCCCCAGACTGTGTTGGGTGGGAGGGGCTGCCAGGGCTCACCTCCCCCCCCCCCTTCCCAGCCTGGTAAATAAAATGTACCTAGGAGCAGCGGCAGCAGCAGCTTCATTCAGCACACTCCCCATGCAGCTCCCTCCTAGCCACTTCCTGGCCCCTCCCAATGGGTCCTCTCAGAACAATGCTGTCAGATGACATCATCCAGCTGCATCGCTCTGGGAGGCTGTTGGGAGGGGCCAGAAAGTGACTAAGAGGAGCCGCATGGTGAGCGTGCTGAATGAAGCTGCTGCTGCCATCACTGCCACCACCGCTGCTGCTAGGTGTGTTTACCAGGCTGGGAACGGTGGTAGGAAGGTGAGCCCTGGCAGACGCACCCACCCACGATGCAGCCTAGGAGGTGAGGAGGCCCTGCACTGCATCCGGGAGGGGAGGCAGGCAAACCCTGGGAGCCCCCACACTCCCCGCCCAATGCAGTCCAGCGTGGTGAGGTGTGGAATTGGACCCAGAGCCTCCCAGGCTCCCATGGAGTTTTCAAAAGAATTCCGTGGGAGAATCGGGGCCCCATATAAAATTGAATACACAATAGGAAGAATATTCAGTTGGACTAAATAAACATTTTGCCTAGATAAGTTAGTAGTTCTGTAAAATGGGCAAGTCTGTGAAGCAAGTTCTGAAGAAAATTATTGTCTCCTGAAGTGCATTTTTTATCTGAAACAGATATTCAAGGCCACAGATTCACCTGAACCTAAATGTGTCTGTACATGAAGCTGCCCAATCTGCATACAGCTTCATGTTATGGCCAAAATCTAGGATCCATTGAAGCTGATGATACTACTTGCACATAAGTGACTTCAGGAATGTGGCCAAAACAGAAAGGGAAATACATCAGACAAATCTTGGGCTTCAGACTTCTGGAAATTAGACACCCAAATAGAAATTGTGTTGGTGTCCGCTGACATCTGGGAAACAATCTACTTCTAATCAAGACAGGAACATCAAATAACCTTTAATAATTTCTGACTGTTTTTTCTTACAGGGACATTTTGTAAATAATGTAGTTTGATTAAAGGGCAATTGCAGTAGTGTGCAATTGTATACCGAGGACTGCTAAACAATTCTAGTAAGGTTCCAATCCTGCAGACCAATTCATATGGGTTACACAAAGTTCCACTGAAGTATCAGGTTGCAGTTCTCAAAGCACCTACTCCTGAGTAGTCCTATTTAAGTCAGTTGGAGTACTCCGGTGTAAGGCTTGAGAAGTGCAGCCAAATAAGAGGTAAACAGTATCAGGAAAACAGTTTGAGACATGGGGTATTTTTAGACGTTACGATACCACGGTCAAGCACAGTGAACCCCCTGTGGTGGTCACGGTACTGTAACGTCTGAAATTACCCAGGGTGGTTCCCACCAGACGTTCACCACGGTGAACCTCTGGCAGGAAACACATTGACCACGGTTCTGGACCTCCAGACGCCTGGAGGTCCAAAACCATGGTTAGCTGGACCACAGTCCGGAATCGGTGGAAAGTAGCTTCTGTTACCTCCACCAATTCCGGACCATGGTCCAGACCCCGATGTGGGATCGGACTCAGCGGCCACATTGGCCGCTGCACCCACCTGTCTCCCGGAGGGAGGGCGGCCAGGGAATCGTGGGGGGGGCGGGGCTGTGCGGCCGCACATTGCGCCATGCAGCCCTACCCCCTCCCCAATCCCATGTAGGAATCAGGCTTGCACATCTAAAGGACGGACGGCCTGATTCCTGTCCGGGATCCAAAACTGATCCTGGACCGTGATGATTGCACGTGTGAAATCACCCATGGATAATAAGTTTTCGTAACTCTCTTAGCTGATTTGATAATGTGGGAGAGGAAACAGATCCACATGCTTGAAAGGTAATCTGATGAAATATAATAACAATGAGCATCTAAAGCATCCCGGTCTGAAAAGATTTCAACAGTTCTGGCACCATGTCTGCATTGACCTACCATCCCAAAAGAAAGAGACACTACAAAACTTGCCAAATCAAATAGTTTAGTATCCTTTGATCCTGATTTAACAAATCGTTGGTTAGAAATTGAGCTAATTAAGTTTAGCATTTTTCAACTTGCTAGAATGAAAGACCTAAGAGGGAATTAAATTCTGAACCTCAGTGTAAGTAACGCCAGAGAATTATGAAATGTGTAAAGAATTAATGGAGCTAGCTTGCCAGTCTTCACTGTCTACTTTGGAGCATTTTAATATGCTTTGCTTCTCAGTATTTTAAGTATTCACTGTGAACTGAATTTGCGTTGAATACAGAAATCTCCTAAATTTAGGAAGTCTTTTATTCAGCCCTGCCTCCAATTGGGCATTTCATTCTTCCCCATGCAAGCAATCAAGAGAGTTTTTTTCAGCATTTGCCAGAATGTTGTCATTCTTCTTTTTAATCTTTGGCTCCAGGGGATGTTTTCACATGTTACATCTTCCACGCAGCAAAGTAGGGGTGGAACTATCGGTATTGGATTCATCCAATAATACCAATACTTGTCGGTATCGAATTAATCCAATAATACCCATACTTGTTGGTATTGGAATACAGGATTTTTAACATTGCTGGCTTGACCGGATTTTTTACATCATCACCATTTTAAAATGACCACAATATAAAAAAAATGGTAAAATCCAGTATTCCAATACTGATAAATCCAATATCGGGAGATCCAATACCAGTAAATCCAGTATCCGGTAATCCCCCTGGAGTCCCACCCCTACTTATTGAGTTGTACACACATGAAATCACCAGCATTCACAAAGTCCCGGTTTCACAGCCACTCCAGGCTGCCACCCACAAGTTCCGCAACTCTAGGGCATTGCCTGGGGTAACCCTCAGCTGGGAGGGGGGGCTGTGGCAGCTGTCCATCAAGTAGTTGGACAGCTGCTCTGCCTCCAGCCAGTGCCCTGGGTTTGGGCAGCCCACTCCACTGGTTGTCCTCCAAGATGTCCTGGAGCATCACTAGCGGGGCTAGAGTGGAGCATACGGCGCAAACTCTGCTTCTGCTTCACCTGCACATCTAGCATCCCGCTTTTACATGGACGGGCCACTCAGGTGTGAGGCATAGGTGCTATCTGTTTTAAAATATCCAAAGCTGAAACACTGAAATCAAACTATACTGTTCATTTTTGTTGTCTGAGATCTGTCAGAATTATGGATATAATTTCTTGTATAAATCCTTATTGAGCAAATTTAGAATTGCACACACACTTACTAAAATCCTGAGACTATTTGCTCATGAGTAGTCCCATTGACTTCAGTGAGCTACTTGTGAGTGAGTAGTTTCAGGATTATGGGGTGAAAATAAACGTGAAGCCAGCATGCGCGTCCAGCGGAGCTGTTCGGGTGGTGCGGGGGCTGGTCAGTCCGGCCTCCCTCCACCTGGATGGGGACTTGTCCCAGGCCCATTGTGAGGAGTTTGCCACCTACTTTTCAGACAAGATCGCTGAGATCCAGAGTAACTTTGACATTGGATTGGAAGCAGTGGGTGAGGAGCATGAGGTTACAGAGGCACCGTCTGGTCGATCTTTCTTGGATGAGTTTCAGGAAGTGACGCCAGCCAATGTGATGAATGTCCTGGGGTTTGTTAGAGCCACTAGTTGTGAATTAGATCCGTGCCTGTCCTGGTTGGTGAAAGCCTCCAGGGAGACTTTGGGGACGCTAGTCAATGCGTCCCTTCGGCGTCTCGAGGAGGCTGTGGTGCGCCCCCTGCTGAAGAAGCCATCTTTGTATGTGGATGCACTCGCCAGCTACTGACCCGTCTCTAATCTTACCTTTTTAGGGAAGGTTATTGAATGGGCAGTGGCACTGCAGCTCCAGGCGCATTTGGATAGCATCGGTTTCCTTGACCCTTTTCAATCTGGGTTCCATCCCAGCTATGGTACTGGTACTGAGACGGCGTTGGTGGCTTTGGTGGATGATCTCCACCGGGAGATGGATGCAGGATGTTCAACATTTCTGATCCTTCTGATCCTTCTAGATCCTTCTAGATCTCTTGGCCGCGTTTGACACCGTGGACCATGGACTGCTGCTAAGACAACTGCAAGACCTGGGGGGTCTGGACGGAACTTTCCTTGGGTGGTTCCGCTCATTCTTCTCGGGGAAAAGCCAGGGTGGTGCTGGGGGCTGAAACATCAAGCCCCCGGGCCTTATCCTGTGGCATTCCGCAGGGATCGATCTTGTCTCCGCTATTATTCAATGTGTATATGCAGCCCCTGGGGGAGATCGTAAGAGGGTTCGGTGTGCGATGTCACCAATACGCTGATGATACTCAGCTGTACCTCTCATTTTCAACTGTGCCAGGTCCTGCTGTCTCATTACTTTCCCAATGTTTGGAGGCCGTGGCAGATTGGATGCAGCAGAGCAGACTGAAACTCAACCCCGATAAGATGGAGTTGATGGTGGTGGGTAGGGCAGGGGAGGTTCTGGCTCCCCTTCTGGGGGGGGGGTCTGTCCTCTTGTAGCCCAGCAGGTTCAGAGTCTGGGGGTGGTGTTGGACTCAGGTCTCCATCTGGATCGGCAGGTGGAGATGGTGGCTAAGGCCGCCTTCTGCCAGCTGTATCTGGTACGGAGGCTGTGTGCATACATTTCCAGGCCCGACCTGGCCACTCTCATCCATGCCTTCATCACCCCGAGGCTAGACTACTGCAATGTGTTTTATGTGGAGCTTCCCTTGTTTAGGGAATTATGGAGCACATAACACCTGTGCTCCATGCTCTGCACTGGCTGCCTATAGCGTACCAAGCCAGATTCAAGGTGTGTTAGTGTTGATCTATAAAGCCCTGCACGGTCTGTGCCCCTCATACCTTGGGGACCGCTTCATCCTCCGTGCCTCAGAGCAATCCCTTCAGTCCACTAGGGGCACCTTCTTGGCGGTCCCCCATGTTAAGCAGGGGGCCACAATGGAGAGGGAGTTCTCGGTCACCGGGCTGCGGCTCTGGAACTCCCTCCCAGAGGAAGCCTGCCTGGCCCCAGGTCTGCTGGCGTTTTGTCGAGCCTGCAAGACCTGGCTGTTCGCCCAGGCCTTCGGAGGGGAGCATGGGAGGGTGGGGTAGTTTGTGGAGGGGGGATGGGGGGATATTTTTAAATGTATTGATGAAGTTGTATTTTTAATATTAATTTTATGAAATTTTATTGTGTTGTTGGTTGTTGTAAGCCACTCCGAGATGCTGTGGGCATGAGGGGGTGGCTTAAAAATGCTTATAATAAATAAATAAATAAATAATGTCTGGTGAGGTCAGGTCAGGACACAGATCAAATGTTCACCCAACCAGTTGAGTCAGTGAGCCCTCTCCCACCCTACCCCCGGTGGGGGAGCGTAACAAATGCACAGCTGGACACCCCCCTTCCCGCCATGATGGGGAGCCATGGTGGCCAATCACAGGAAGTCATGGCTGCCATGACCATGGTGGCCCCCAATCCTTTGGTGGGGGATAGGTTAACAAAGAGATGTGCAGGCCCACTGTGGCCTCCATTGGCCTGCCTAGAAAGCCTTTGGCCCAGACTGTGGGCCCGGGATCTTCCAGGGGACCATATCTGGACCAGCCACCTACCCAGGCCATGACAGCAGCAGGTCCACATCTGGCAGCCTGGTAATAAATGTGATGGGAAGTCTCTGTCCCAGGCAGGCCATAGCGGTCCATCATGGGCCCCCATTACATTTATTATCAACCATGGTCTCGGGGTCAATTCAGTGCATCTCATTGGTATCCAGGGTGCAATTCTACACCAGGGTGCTGCCACATTAAACTCATTGGGCTTTGATACCGGTCCTTGTGTCCCTTAGTCGTAAGGAGACACTTTCAACATAATCATTCAAGAAAAGATATTGTTTGGTTTCTTCAGAAGCCAATTCTTTATTACCTACCCTAACTGGGGAATGGAAGTATAATGCAGCTGGTACCTAAAAAGAAAATAGAAAAAGGAATGGAGGAGTTCAGCCTCATCTTTTCCTTTATCTCATATGTATCCCAATGGCTTTTTCTTACTACATTTCCATTACCACCGTTACGCTCTCCCCAAAAAAAGTACAATGCTTGAATTTTAGCAGAAAAGATATTGGAGAAAAATACTGACTTCAATACTGACTTCACCCATTTTTTAAGGTAAAAAAATATTAAGTACTTTTCAAAAAAATGTCTACAACTGCACTGACTATAAACAGGAGAATGACAGAAGAAGGTGCCCATTTTACAGCCATCCATCTTTTAACACAGTGTACAATAGAATCCCCTCTAGAGTAGAAAAATCTCTTCCACCATTGTTCTGCCTCATGTTTATGAGAGTTTCATTATCAAGCAGAGCACAGAGACCTCCAAGTAGATAATCCCGGCATTAGCACTTAGTATGGGCATCATTCCTATTGATGTAAATGGGGTTCGTGCCCAATTTAAGAGCTAGTGCTATCTGCTTAGGGAATCAGGCCATAAGTCATACACTCAGTCTCCCAGGGTGAAAACAGACATGACGCTAACCACCCTTTAACCACCTTTGGTGGTTATTTATGCATGTTTCAGGGCTGCATAGGGCACCAATACAGCCCTGCAACATGCATAAATAACCACCAAGGGTGATTAAAGGGTGGTTAGCGTCATGTCTGTTTTCACCCCCAAATGACTGAAATCACACAACATGTTACTGACACATGAACAGTAAGCCAATCAATTGCTTATTATTATTTTATCATTTCTACAGTAAAGTGCTTTACAATTGTATGAAATATGTCATTATTATTCTTATTTTACAGATGGGAAACTGGGGATGAGGGATATGGACTTGGTCAACATTGCTCCATGGGTGGACTCACAAGTAACACTGGTTAAACTGAATGTCCATGGGCCCCAGAACATGTATACCGAGCCCCGGATTAGTGTTACATGTGAGGGAGTCAATGGGAGTTCCAGACCCACTTTAAATGCAGATTTGGAGTTCAGATAAAATCTAAATGCATTTAAAGTGGGGCTGAAACTCCTATTTACTCCCTCACATGCAACACTAATCAGGGGCTCAGTATACATGTTCTGGGGTCCTGTGGACATCCAATTTAATCAGAGTAGGTGTGAGTCCAAGTGTTTTTTGTACCCTGTTCTCCCAGGTCTAAGTCTAAAATCCATTAGGTTACACTGGTGATTTTTTTCCTTCTGTTTTTTGGGGAGGCTTTTCAGGGGGAGGGGTTGGAGGGTTACAGACACTACAGTAAGACAGAGAAAAAATATTTTTAGCTTTGCTTGTGGGTCTGGAATAATTTTTTCTGACACTACTACAACTGCAATGGCAATGTATATTAAGAAAAATAACTCATTTCCTGCAAAAAAAGCTGATATTAAAAAAACCCCACAGAATATCTGGTTAATGTTTCAGTCTACTCTATAGGGTCCCACATGGCTGAGGACTATGCCATAATCAGTCAGGACCTTTGAGCTCACTCAGAGAAGTGATTGCACCCATAGGCTTAATATTGTTCATGGGATGATAGGTTTTTTTTAAAAAAAAACACATAGTTGTCTAATATTTATCACATTGGGTACATCTACTAACTGCATGTTAAAAAAAATCTTCATCAATGGTGCCAAAACTCTCAACAGAAATGTGTTGGGTTTTTTTCATTTCAACAGCTCATGGAAGACAGATATTGTATATAAACCAGATGTGCAGACTATGATTGAAAAAACTCTTCATTGGAAAGTAGCAAGTTTTGAATACATCATCAACAATGACATCAGCAAGAGAATTGTTCTTCACTCTGCCCGGCAGATCATCCTGAAACACATGTTTTAGCTCTTTAGACTAATGTTTATAACCACAAAAGAAGTAAGTAAATTAGTGAAATCACTGTTGGAAAATTAGTGAAATCACTGTTGGAAAAATAACAGAAACATGAAGGAAGAAAATAATATCTGTTTATACACTCAGATTAAAGTGGAATAAAACCAAGCCCCCACACTTTGTCCTGTCTATCACAAAAGTTGTTTCCCATAGAATTATGGTCCTGGTTCAACCAAGATTTTTGGTGGGTGGCTAATATTATCAATAGATGCATCAATAGTCCCAGTGATTTTCGTAAGATTATAAGCCATTTAAAGTTATGCACAGGCTTAAATGATTTGCTGGATTGTGTCCTAAATGAATGATAAGCACTGCAGCTGGAGTGGCATAATAGAAAGATTATGTGTATTTTATGAACTTTTACAAGTAAAAGGTTTCTTGAATCAGTTCTGAGCTTTTGAAAACATTATCTTACATCATTTATAGCAGTAGTTTCCAGATTTGGGGGCCAATGGGATAATAGCAATCCACAAAATTTGTGATTCTTATGCACCATCATCATAAATGGCATAGCAAGGCTGCCCCTGGATTATCTTGAAGCAGAGGAACTCCGAGCTTCACCTATTTATGCTGCCTGCCACTCGGTTCCCCCTGTTGGGCAGGGCCATGGAATGCCAGAGTAAATACAGAACAGTAGGAATGTTGGTTAAGGCTGCTTTCCCTTCAGGATGATGTTGCTCAAAGTACCATGAGATTTATTTCCTTCATGGTTAATATAATGAGTAGAGCCACTCGGTGCTCTAAGCTGATAGTCAATCTTTGTTAATAATACCTTGCTTAATAAAAACAGTTCTTACTTCAGAAATACCATTTCAAGGAACTGTTATTAAACAATCTTGGGGAAACACAACAGGGAGCACAGTCTAAAATGTTAAAGCACCACTACTATAGAGCTCTGAGTCCAGACAGAATCTGAGGGCATTACTCCAATATAAATATTAACAATAAGCAGACCTAGTCACACAATGAAATAACACAGATTATGCTTTCTATATTATATTTATATGTTATGCTGTTTCTTTGCTGATATGCCTTAAGTGCACATATGTAGTTCTTTAATTCACATAAAACTTGAACATTAAACATTGGATTATTTACACATAATAATATTTTTCAAATGGATTTTTTTATGTGAGATGTTTTAACATGGTTGTGCTGTTACTCCACAACAAAAAAGTCTTTGAAAACTGGTCAATCTTTGAGTTATTTCCAAATCTGGCTAACAATGGGGAGCTGCTAAAATGTTAAAAATGCTTTATTTCTCCTTTAGGCCAATTCATTTTTTAAATGCTTCATTTTTTGCCCAATTGATAGTTATTCAAGCAAAGCAATTTCTGAAATCTGCAAAAAGCACAAGAGCTATGCAAGATCCTATCTTTTAAATAAAATAAAATCAAATAAAACAAGCTCAAACCAATAACTGCAATTCCTAGAAAAAAAATCTGATTTATAACATCATAACAGTTGCGAGGATTTATCATTACTACTCCTACCCAACACAAGACCTCCCAAAGTGATTGGTACTTAATAAATGGAATATTCCTCAGACTTCCAGATTGATTAACTACAGTATTTAAAGGTCACAGTGATTAACAATTTAAAGGCCTCATCCAAAATATATTTCAGTTAATAGGTCTCCCATTGGTGTAAATAGACTTTATAGAGGTCCTATGTTAATAATTCCATGCTCAAAAAACCTCCTGGTTTAAGACAGTGGTTAAGGTTCTTACAAATTCAACTATGCACCAAAAGGCATGGAAATTGTTAGTTAAGGTTCCCGCCTTAACTTGCATGCCATGTAAGCAGTAAAAATGTTGTACAGTCTCACATATTGTGCTCACTTCCAACTTAGCCTCCACACACCCATGCTTTCCCTTGGTCTTTCAGCCCAAATCCTCTTCCTGCACAGGTTCGGACAACACTGAAGCTGCCAATTGCAGGAGCTGCCCCTTGATGTCCTACTTTCTGTCTTTGCTTTCATTTGGGTTCAGACAACAGGCGAGGTCAGTATTTGTAGGACCTGCATATGGGGAAACAGGTTTGATGGATGGGGGATGTGTATAGAGAGACAATCCATTCTCCCCAGTTTCCCACAGTCCTCCCTGTGGGGACAGGTATGTCAGCAGCAGGGACCCTATTCCTGCCTCGATATGACCCTGGTTGCCACCTCTCTGGGTTTTGAGCCAAAGTCTCTAGGCAGTAGTAGGCACCAAGAAAAATGGGTTCCACAGTCCCCTCACTCATCTACACCCCTCCCTCCCCTCATTAACACCCAAACACCCTGTTCCTCTATTCACCCCATCCCCTAAAATGGGGGAGGAAGGTAGTGTTAGGAGGTTAATGGGGGAGACAGGAATGTGGGGGGATGGATGTCAGTGGGGGGAGGAGGGGGAGTTGATGGGGCTGGGAGAGGATGGAGGCTGAAAGACCAAGGAAAAGCATTGGTGCATGGAGGCTAAGTTGGAAGCAAGCATAATATGCGAGACTGTACAACATCATTACTGCTTACATGGCATGCAAGTTAAGGCAGGAGCCTTAACTAACAATTTCCATGCTTTTTGGTGCATAGTTGAATTTGCAAGAGCCTTAACAGCTATGTTAAACCAGAAGGTTTTTTGAGCATGGAATTTCCTTGCATTTTTATAGTGCCATGCACTACATTCCATCAGTCGCTGCACTACCAACTTGAGTTACATTACATAATCATAACAGTGACATTTTATGATTTGAAACCTCAAAAGTTTCCCAGAAAGTCTTTCTTCTCTGTAAGGGAAAAAAAATTCTTGTAAAGTTCTCCCCCTGTACTTCAATATTTTTTTCCTCAAAAAAACTGAGGAACTTTTTTTAAAAAAACTTTTTTTGCAGGCTCAAGGGCCTGGGGGTGCCAGCAAGATTATCCATCCCCTCATAAGGAAACATAAAGGGGAGCAGGGAAAGGTGCACATATGAAAGGAAAGAGCAAAAAGAGAGGAGGAAAAGGGGAGGTGATGGGTAGGAAGAAAGGGAGGGTAAAAATACAAGGTAGGAGGAGGTGGGAAGGTGAAGAGGAAGGAAGGGTGTGGGATTGGAGGGAATGGGGTGTTTGGGGTTAATGAAGGGAGGGAGGGGTTATGGGTGACTGGGGAAATGGAGGAGGGAAGAGGTGGTTGGGGGTGAATAGAATAGAGAGGGGTATGTGAAGGGGCTTGAGATAAGTGGGGAAGGGTGTTTGGGTTGAATAAGGAGGGAAAGGGTGTTTTCAGACATGATTAGCCTCATCACGAAATCAATTAATTCATCCCCCGCCGGGATGACCCGTCACGCCCTAACAAACATGCTGGGGGATCCCGGTGGGGAATCGGGGCGGGGCCGTGCAGCGCAACATGCGGCAGCATGGCCCCGCCCCCTCCATGCTCCCTGCCGCCTGTCCTCTGGGGAGACGGGTGGCCACCGCAGCCAATGCCGCCGCAGCACTCACCTGCTATGACCACGGGCCGGAATCCCTGCGGGGATTCCGGGCCATGGCCACCGTCCAGACGTGACGGCGGGAGTCACCACGGTGGGGAATTGCCTTCACCACACGACGGCCTCCGGTCCCGCCGATTCTGCCACTCGCATGGTGAATGTGATTCCACGCCATGGTAAAATCTGGGGGGGAACATGTGTTCCCCCCAACAGACGTTACGTGGTCCAAGTCACCACAGGGAATTGACTGTGGTTGACATTGACCACGTAACGTCTGAAAATACCCAAAGAGTGAACCCGGTATTAAGTGTATAAACATAATACACTTTAATAACATGAACATATCTTATAATAAAAGAAGTTAGGCATGTCTGTGAGTTACTCTGTAAAGCTCCAAATGTGGAGGTCATTTTGAGGTTTACACTACAGAGTAACTCACAGACCTGCCTTCCTTTGCTATAAAAAATGTTCTTGTTATTAAAGTGTATTATGTTAAACTTTATTGGTATGGTCTTTGGAATATCCCCTTGAAGAAGAGTATACTGCTCAGTGTGTGCGTGTGTGCATGTGTGTACACACACACACACACACCAGTAACAGCTGTGGTGTTTTGGGGGTTATTGGGGAGTAACAGGGATGTGGGGTCTGGGGTGGATGAGGAAGGAGTGTTTGAGGATTAGTGGGTAGACAGATGTGGGGGCCTGGGGGGTCAATGGGGGAGGAAGGGGTGTTTGGTGGTTAATGGGGAGACAGGGATGTGAAGGCAAGGGGTCAGTGGGGAAAGGAGGGTGCATGGACGGCTTGGGGGTCAGTGAGGGCTAATGGGCAGGGAGAGGATGAATGAGGTGATCGGATCCCCTGTTGGGTGTTATTTTAGGAGAGACCCACTCTCCACTCCAGGAGTTACTTCCCACTCCCATCCTTCTTCTGATGTTGGGTGGGCAAGCGTGAGATACATGAGGGGTTTGTCCCGGCTTCCTGCCAGCCTGATCAGAAGAATGTGTATAGGTTCCTGGGAAGAGAAACAATCTCCCTTCCCCCCCCTATCACTCACCTAAAGCCCCCTTGTCCCAGGGGCGTAGCCACCGTGGCGTGGTGGGGCTCAAATGCACCCAGGCCCGTCCTTGTGGGGGGCCCAGGGCCAGCCAGAGGCATCATGGCCCCACGGCGAGGGGGCCCCAGCCACGTGGAGTCAGGACACTGCTGCTGCACCCAGGACAGGACCGCCCTGGGAACAGCATCCCCACTACGCGTGGTGACGGGAAACCCCCTCGCCTGTGGGGGGCCCAGGGCCGGCCGGAGGCATC
>QEPC01001041.1:8589168-8605158 GCA_003113815.1 Sphenodon punctatus | reverse complement strand
GCACCAATACAGCCCTGCAACATGCATAAATGACCACCAAGTGTGGTTAAAGTGTGGTTAGCGTCATGCCTGTTTTCACCCAGAGAGTTGTCCTACTGAAGTCCCATCCACTTACTGAATGCGATGCTAGTAGGAAAGTTCTCTGTCTCCAAGTGGTAGGGTTGTACTCAGCAGAAAGGAGTTCCCCAGTGTAAATTAATGTTCTGACCATCACATCTTAACGCTGAAAACTCTTTGTTGCTGGATTTTTGGAGGCTCCACCTACAATGTACAAGCCCCTCCTTAGAGCTCTGCCAGCAATAAGGTTCCATACGGCGCTTAGATGGATGCCAGGGACAGGCAGGCCCCTCCCTCTCCCTTAAGCCCCACCCCTCCCTTAAGCTCTGCCCACTTCGTGTTTTTGGAGCATGCGCTCATGCTTTGCACGCACGCACATTAGGGGCCCATAACTAAGGCTTGAACCCGGGCCCTTCTCAACCTTGCTACGCCCCTGCCTTGTCCCATCTCTTGACTCGTAAACACACTTCCAGCATAGCATCCACTTTGAGCAGCCTGACACCCTTCCCTTCTGTAGTGCACTCGGGACAGTATGCAGTGCCCCTTGAGACTCTAAGCATCTACACTGTCATCAACCAGCATCTGGAGATTCCCTAACAGGAAGGCTGATATCACGGCAGGTGCTCTACCCAGACAGTTAAACAGGGAGGCTGCAGCATTCCAACCATGAAATAACATGGAGACTTCTACTAGGAGTGTGCACCAGGGCCCCATGTCATTTTTTGTTTTTTGTTATTGTTTTCATTATTAAAATGTGTCATTTTCATTAATAACAAAATATCATTTTTCGTTATTGTTGTTATCGGTATCAGTACAGATTTCAAACAAAGATTTTGATTTTGGTACCAGTATCGATTTTGTGTGCCAATGAAGAATTATTGTCAGAAGTTGAACTCCTTCGGATCTCATTGTGATACAGAAAGAACTGCACACAAGAATATATACTATAAACAATATGTATAGCATACATATTGTGTATACTATACAGATAAACAATATGTAAACTATACATATTGGGAGGGAAAGGAAGTCCACCTTTGACTCCCTCCTCAAACCCCCCTGTCCTCCTCCTCCTCCCTCTTCCCTTTCTGCTCAGGATCTTGCTTCCCTTCTTCACCTCCAAGATAGACAAGATCCGCCTCGACATCGCTTCCCACTCCTCTCCTCTTCCTACTCCCTTCCCTCTCCCTCCTCCTCCTCCTTATCTCCTCCCTGCTCTCTTCCTCCAACCCTTCCAGTTGCCCCCTTGACCTCATCCCCTCCCGCCTCCTGACCTCCATTGTTCCCACTGTCGCCCCTTCCCTCCTACACATCATCAACCTCTCTCTCTCTACTGGTTCCTTCCCATCCGCCTTCAAGCACACCACTGTCTCTCCTATTCTCAAAAAGTCCACTCTTGACCCCTCTGACCCTTCTAGCTACTGTCCTGTCTCACTCCTTCCTTTTGCTTCCAAGCTTCTTGAATGTGTTGTCTACTCCCACTGCCTCAACTTCCTCTCCAACAACTCCCTTTACCCACTCCAATCTGGCTTTCACCCCCTTCACTCTACTGAAACTGCTCTCGCTAAGATCACCAACGATCTTCTTGTGGCTAAATCTAATCCCCCCTATTCCATTCTTGTTCTCCTTGGCCTCTCTGCTGCCTTCGATACTGTTGACTAGGGCCGGGACCCCAGGGCAATTACCGGGTACCAGATTTACCGGATTCCGGTTTCCAAAAAACCGGATTCCCAGATTAAATCCGGTATACCAGTACCGGATTTATTCCATTGATTTCAATGGGGCACTGTCCCCATTGAAATCAATGGAATAAAAAAATTGCTCCCCCCTCCCCCTCCCAGGCTGCATGGGTGGAAGGGGGGGACACCCCCCACCCACCCTGCCCAGCCTGGATTTAAACAAAAAAATTCCCCTGAGTGTCCCACTGCAGCTCTGGGCCACCGCCAGCAACCCAGAGCCAGCACCAGCACCAGCGGCTGTCCCAGCAGCAGCCGGTAAGTATACTGTATGATCCCTGGGGGGGGTTAACACCCCCCCAGGGATCACCCTACTTCCAAGTTCCCGCACCCAGGAATCTCATACCTTCATTGAGTTCCGGCGGTCCGGCGGATTCAGGGCCGGCTGTGGCTGCCAGCTTCAGATGCTGGTAGGCCTTCTGTGGAACTTCCAGGTTTCCCCGGAAGGCCTACCAGCGTCTGAAGCCGGCAGCCACAGCCGGCCCTGAAGCCGCCAGACCACCGGAGCTCAATGAAGGTACGAGATCCCTTCATTTGCGATCCATTCATTTGAATGGTCGCAATGTAAAAAAATCCGGTACCGGGATTCCGGGAAATGGCCCGGATTACCAGGTTGAATCCGATAATGCCAGTACGCCCAGTACCAGCATTATCGGATACCGGAAGATCCGGTTTTCCCACCCCTACTGTTGACCACTCATTCTTGCTGGATTCACTTCACTCCCTTGGCTTCCGTGGCTCTGTCCTCGACTGGTTATCCTTCTACCTCTCTGACCGCTCTTTCAATGTGTCTCTTACCAACTCCACCTCCTCCTCCCTTCCCCTCTTGGTTGGTGTTTCCCAAGGCTCTGTCTTGGCCCTCTCCTCTTCTCTATCTATACCCTGTCCCTAGGGAAGCTCATTGCCTCCCATGGCTTCCAATATCACCTCTATGCTGATGACACTCAACTCTCTCTCTCTACTCCCTCTCTCTCTCCATCTATTCAAGCTTGCCAGAGCCAGAGACAGTGATGAACTCTTGCCTCACCAGCTGTCTCTCTGACATCTCTACCTGAATGTCTCACTGTCAACTCAAACTCAACATGGCTAAAACTGAACTCCTTATCTTCCCCCCTCATCCTGCCTCTCCCTCTTCCCTGTCGATCCTCATCGATGGGGTCACCATCTTTCCCGTCCCCCAAGCCCATAGCTTAGGCTTCATCTTTGACTCACCCCTTTCTTTTAAACCCTAGATTGACTCTGTTGCCAAATCCTGTCGCTTCTCCCTCCGTAACATTGCTAAGATTCTCCCTTTTCTCTCTGTTTCCTCTGCCAAAACCCTTGTTCATGTCCTGGTCATATCTCGCCTCGATTACTGTAACCTCCTTCTCACTGGCCTCCCACCCCCACTCTCACCTGAATCCTGCACAAGCTCCTAGTCTTCACCTATAAAGCTCTTCACTAATTTCTCCCCAACTTCTTGCTCCCCTCACCTAACTCCTGCTGATACCCTCCATCCAGTACAATCTGTTACCTAAGCCTAGGTAAAACAGCCTAGTAGCTAAATATGTAATCTATATATATACAACTAATATCTATATCTATATAATATATGGATAAAGGGAGACAGGCATGGGAAGGGAAAAGTAAAACTCAGCTATGTCTCTGTCTCTCTTTATATATACCTAAGGAATAAGGATTGGGTGGTAGGGAAGGGAATAAGGGATATATATGGGAGGATTTCTTGTGCAAGCACCAGCAGCTTCTGCAAACACACCCTGACAAGCAAGAGAGCTATCACAGAGTGAAGCAGCCCAGTCCTACAATATTAAGGGTTGCAGTGCCCTCCCCCAGAGCCCTCCCGATTGGTTCTGGGTGGTAAAGGCATTGAGGAATCACAGAGTGCCATTCAACTGCTGGGATCTGCTTGCGCTGCTCATTGGCCAGATACATCCATCAGGTCCTTCCCATCCCAGTTCAAGAGTTCATCACTGTCTCTGGCTCCGAGATGTCTGCTCCCTCCTCCCCTCTGCACATTTCCCTCCAAAAACACCTGCCAGGCTATAACAAAATAAATAACGACTTTTGTTATCATTATTAATTTTGATGGTTTTTGTCATTTTTGTTATTGCAATAAAAAAACCAAAAACGACAACACCTTCCAAATCAAAAATGCATATTGACAAACCAAAGAGAAAAGTAGACACAGGATCCAACAACTCCATTTTCTAACATTTCCCTGGAGTCTATGACATAACCACCACAATGAAACCCTTCCTGAATCACAAGTTGGCAAGTGGAGGAAAAAGCCTTTTTTCCTGTCATGTTTAAATGGTGCAACTTTTTTGTTTCCCAACTCATTTGCTTCAAACTTGGGCACATGCCTAACCCTCCTACCCATAGGACCCTGCAGACCTAATTACAAACTAATATGAGTCACCAACTCAAGCAATAGAATTTTCAAAATTTTAATGCAGCTTGCTCTTCATCTTAACTATGGAGATGCACATGTATCTTATAACAACCAAGCACAAAGTATCAGTGCTGAAGCTAACAAGCTTCATTCTCTGGCATGTTTCTGGCTGCCCCGTGGGTCTGTTGAGGATTCAGAGTTCCGCAGATTTGTTGTGGGGAACAAACTTTCACAATAATACATTTCCATAATAATAAATGTATTCAATATGATAGAAAGCTTTTTCAGGCTTAATTTGGTTATAAGCATTTGAAAAATACATCCCTTATAGAACTGAGGTCCCTGTTAACCACCCTGTTTATCTGATTTGTGCCTGTTTCAGATACAATAACAATTCTGACTTTTTGACGTATTTTCCATGTATTTCATCTTGTTTCCGGAGTGTGAGAGAGTGTAAAAATTTCAGTCAAACCTTTTCAAAACTAAAAAATAGATGTATAGGTCAGTAGCTAAAAGTACCCTGAAACTGTGGCCCTCAAACCACTTTCTCAAGAATAGGGTGTAAAAATTCTTTTTGTTTTCTAAGTTACTACAACTAAGGGAGCTCCATTCGTTTTAGTAACTAAAGACCCTAAAACAAATGAATAAGCAAACAACATTCATTTGCTTTCATTTGTTTTCATTAAAAAATAAATAATTTTAAAATCGTTCTGCATTCACAAAAATGGCCACTGAACCACTCTACACATGTGCTCCTTTTTTCACAATGGTGGCAGCAGTATCACCACCATTTTGGAAAAGGGCAACTGGTCAGTGGATGCGCAAAATGGTCACTGCACATATGCAGAGTGGCTGCCCTTTTCCAAAATGGTGGCAACACTGCCACTGCCATTTTGGGAAAGGACAGTCCAGTGGCCATTTAGTGCATGCTCAGTGGTTTATTTTTATTTTTAAATTGTTTTTAAAACAAAATGTGTTACAAGAACAAATGTAATTTTTAATGAAAATCTGAAAACAAATTGATTTTTAAATGAAAATTAAAACTAAAACAAAAATGAATGTGGTCCTTACTGCACACTCCTACTCAAGAATAGTCCCAGTGACATAATTTACAACTACTTTGGAGAATAGTTTGAGGATCATATTTATTTATTTTAAAGTTTTATACCACGCCCCTCCTGCCACAGGCAGCCCTGGGAGGCTAACAATATCAATCAATAAAATACAATGAAACATATAAAACATCTAAAAGCATCATATAACAATAATAAAAATGAGGAGAAAGAAAAAAAAACAAAAAACACACACACACCCATCCACTTACTCTTCTCCCTCGCCAAACGCCTGACGGAACAGCCAGGTCTTACAATTCCTATGGAAAATCGGGAGGTCTGGGACCAGAAGGGTTGCCACCGGGAGGGAATTCCAGGGGCACGGTGCAGCCACTGAGAACACCCTGTCCTGCATGGCCCCCCAGAAAACCTGAGGGGCCCTCAACAAGGCACCCCCAGATGACCACAGGGGCCGGTCCAGAACCCAGGGCGTGAGGCGGTCTTGCAGATAGGCAGGGCCCAGACTGTGTAAGGCTTTATAGATCAAAACCAACACTTTTAATCGGACCCAGAAGTCTATTGGCAGCCAGTGCAGAAATCGGAGCACTGGTGTAATGTGCTCCCGGTGGCCCAGTCCCACCAGCTGCAGCTTCCAAGCTGTCACCATAGGTAGCCCCACGTAGAGCGTGTTACAGTAGTCTAGCCGAGAGGTGATAAAAGCATGGATGATCGTGGCCGAATCCGGAACTGAAACCAGCAACTGGCGGAAGGCACTCTTCGCCACAGCCTCCACCTGGAGATCCAGGCGGAGCTGGGCATCGAGTAGCCCCCCAGGTTCCACACCTCAGAAGTCAGAGGGGGACAAACCCCCTCAACCGAGGGAGCTGTCACCTCCACCGACTTACCCACTAACATCACCTCCATTTTGTCAGGATTCAGTCACAGTCGATTAGCCCTCATCCAGTCCCCCACAGCTGCCAAACAGCTCGGGTAAGCACTGAGACAGCCGGGCCTGGGTCAGTTAAAAATGAAAGGTACAGTTGGGTGTCATCCGCATACTGATGACACCTCACCCCGTACCCTCTGATCACCTCACCGAGCGGCTGCATATACACGTTGAACAGGAGAGGGGACAAGACAGAACCCTGCGGGACCCCACACGAGAGGTCTCAGTGACCATGGCACTTATAAGCACTGGTACATGATTTTATCATTAATGTCAGAAAATGGACAAAATCTCAGAGCACTGGCACCAAAAAGTGCGCAACCTTCCCCAGCCTTTAGGAAAAGTTATAGTCTTACACCTGAGGGAAAAGGTAGAGAACTATCCATTGGATGAACTCTCAGTTATGAAGGGTATGTCTACTTCCAATGTCCCAGAAACTGATACAATTCTTGGGCCATGAGGCCTACAGACCAAGACCTCCAACCCCCTAATCTCTCAACATCTTACTAGGATCCTCTTTTGGGTTATCATATTGACAGTGTAATCCTCCAGCTGTTCAAGCATTAATGTTATTCTTTGGGTGTAAACAGACAGATGGCAGCTCTGGGAGTGGCTGTGCCAGCCCACATCACCCCTGGGCTGGCCAGTCCATCTGAAGGTGGATCAGCAGACGTGTAAGAAAAGTAGGCTGAGCCTGCTCTGGGGATGCTCCACTTGCAGTGCTCCAGAAGATCCCGGAGCGCCACCGTCCAAAACCAGGGCACCGGCCCAGGGTGGAGCTAATATCTATCTGCTTGGCAGACCCATACTGCAGCTCCACTCCCAGCCAGCTGATGCCCCAGCAACATCATAGAGTTGTGGGCACCAGCCTAAAGCGTCAGGCAATTGCCCGCAGCTCTGTGGTGGGGGCATCGTGCAGGCAGATGGTGGGAACCTGCTGGGTCTGTCTAAAGTGGACCCAGGAAGGGCTGGAAGCAAGCAGATGCAGGGTTGTACTCCTGGAGAAGCTCTGGGGGGCAAAAACACCCTTTGTGTTGGTGAGAGTCCTGTTCACTTCAGTGGAACTTGTGCCACAACTGAAGGCTAGTGCTGGCACTGATCATGTCTTAAGACTTTCACTCTCACTCTCGCTCTCACTCTCTCTAGCTTGAAGCAGCTGTAGTTGCCCTGAAGTAAGATCTGGACACCAAATGCTGACTGGGCAAGGCAGCCAATCAGAAGGCTTGGATGGTGGGAAATTTAAAAACAGAGGGACAATTTATTTATTTATTTAAATGTTTAGCCCACCATTCTCTCAAAAAGGCTCAGAGCAGCTTACAAATACATAAACATATATAAAACATAAAAGATAGAAACATTAAAATACAAACCACCCCCCGCAATCCCAACCTACCCATAAACCCTCATAAAATGCACCCAATACCACCTCCCCATTCCCCACATCCAACCCCCCCCCTCACACCACTACCCCAAACCCGCCACCAACACCCCCATTCCTTATCCCTGCCTGCTGGAACTTACTTGTGGACTTGTAAACCCAGAAGATTGAAAAATCCAGATGGTGTGTGTAAAAATGCCCACTATCTTGTTAAGGCATGGACCTCTAAAACAACATCTGTCCCTGTCCGCACCTCAGTTGCAGTTGTGGCAGGGTGCTACGAATGAAAAGTTCCTGCAGGAGCAGGATGTTAGTGGGTCCTCACACTGGCAACAGCTGCCCTGAGGCTAACTCATACCAGATGAGTGTGTTTGCCATTGCCAGCAATGCCACGTGGGGGCACTTTCAGACCAGTCAAACCCCATGCAGATTCTGGCTCCCGCAGTCTCTCGCAGAACCAAAATATGCACGGGGGAGGTGTTATGAAAGCGGTCTCAGTCTTCTAGACCAACAGGGGCCCTTTTTACACTGGCAGCACCCACGCATGAACACCCAGAAATCTGGGTGTTCATGTGTGGGTGTGTCTTGTGTACATGCCACAATGGGTGAGGGTGTGTGTGTGCGTGCGTGCATGCTCCCGTGAACACACATGCATACCCACCTCCACCCATCGCACATGTATGGAACAACCGGCAAAAATGTGCGATGGGTGGAGGTGGGTGGAGATCGGTGTGCGACCATCTACACCCTCCACCCACTCACCACGCACACACCGGTGTAAACACTGACCACCCCCACCTCCCCGCAGCCCATGTGAAAAGGGCCAGGGAAGGCTCCACTAGGAAGTATGTAGCTGGAGGTCCAGAGGCAGATTCCATGGTGGCACATGCCTGTTTGGTGAGAAGCTGTGAGCCCAGATGGGGTAGGGTTGCCATATATGCAAATGTTATAGGACACTTATGAGAAATACAGGTTACAGAACTAAACTGGACCCAATGCAGCCCTGCAACCTGTATTTCTCATAAGTATCCTCTAAAAATTGCATATATACTGCCTTCCTAAGATGGGGGCACACTTCAAAGAAGAGGTTTGCTAGAGAGAGGGGCATGTGTGAAGAAGGGACAGGGATGTTGTGTGTTTCTGCACTGTAAGTAGATTGTACATTGGAAAGAACTTTATCTCTAGAGTCTACTTCAAGGAAGATGGTCTGGACTCCATTATGGATGCTCGGTGGCTCAGTGCCCTCCTACAGTAACTTGGAGAGGTGACCCAGTTCAAACACTAAGCACAGCACCCTATACCTGGCACTATGGATTCTATCAATGCAGTGATTCATAGCTAATGTTGCTTACAAGAAATTACAGTCTGCTTCTTCCAGCATTAGCATTATCATCCTTACCAGTATTACCATTTTTATAAGAAAAAGAAGGAAGACAGGCCCTGAAGATAAGAAAATTATGGGGAATGGATGCCATTAATTGAGCCATACACATGCTAATTCTAGGTCTGGTAGTAACAAGCAACAATCATGAATAAACATGTATGATTATGTCAGTCCCAACTATCCAAGAAGCTGTTGCTCAGACAATGACATCACTGTCTCTTTAAATTGAAGAAATTCAACTGAAGAAACCTGAAGAGAAAATCTAGGGCTGGCAGGAAAATGGATTTCTCCTGCCAACAAAACATTAACCAGCTGCTACGTGGATTTAGGTGAACGTACTTCTCAGATGTGAATAGCATTCCATCTATTTGAGGAATAGACCCTCAACCTCTCAGTACAATCAGGAACTTGATCCTGCAAAGATTTTTACGTAACATACATATGGTAAGCAGTCCTGTTGGCTACAGCGGGTACTCTTCTGAGGAAGACCCAGTTCTAAGAATCTGTCCTTACAATAGTATTGTAAACCACGAGTATTTTCAAAGGTGACAGCTTTTCAACCACCACACTTAAACCCTGCCTGGGGTAAGAGCCCTCAACCCGGACAGGGGTCTGCCTCACTGCTGAACAAATGTTCTGGTGGCCGGAGCTGAGGAGGGAGTGGGGAGAGGGCAGGGGATGTGAGAATGTGGGTCTGCACGTCCCCATCCCCCGTGCTCCTCAGTGCAGCCTCGCCTCCTCCCTGACAGGTGGGTGTGGCAGTCTATGAGGTCGCCACACCTGCCCAGAACTGCTCCGGCCACCAGCCAAGGTTAGGTGGAGCAGGCCATCATCATCAGACATGATGGTCAACTCTACCACGGTCTGGGTTAGCCTTCCCCGGCCCATGTCAGGGCTTAACCCGGGAAGGGAACTGAGCTGGCAGGGAGCCCAGCACACATCCCAGGTTAAGCCCTGCCACGGGGCCGGGGTTACTTCTGCTCCCACTCGTGGTAAACATCTGGAAGGCAGGAACAGACATGACACCACTACCTGTGGCCACGCTGGGGTAAGCATGGCCATGGGCAGTGGTGTCACCAGGCCCATAGCTAGGCAGGCGGGCGGAGAAATGCAAAGGAGCGCTGGGACTCGGAGAGCGACGGAGAGCTGCCCTGAGTCTGACCCCCGCCCCCCACCTTGTGCCAGCCACCCACCCCAACCCAACTGGCACCCAGGCCTGAGTCCACAGTGACGCTTCACAGCAGCAGCAGCCAGGGTGAGAGGCCCGAGTCCCGACTTGTCAAGCCGGTGCCGTGCTTGTGGCGGGGGGTGGGAGTACTGTGGGACTCCTCAGAGCTCATGGCGGCAGTGTCGGGGGCTAGGGCAGCACGGAGGGCGGCTCTGCCAACCCCGGGGGGGGCAGAGATAGTGCAGGCCGGTGGGGTCAAGGCTTTGATGGGGGGGCGGGCGACGGGCTGCTAATATCATTCTCTCCTATATTGGCGAGTGTTGGGGGCCTACGGCATGAGTCCCGTCCCCCCCCCCGGGGTCTGGGAAACATTGGCCTGCCCCACCTTTCTCCTGTAGGGCTAAGGGGGGTGGTGGTCATGCATCCCTGCCTCTTAGGCCCATTGCACACCTGGGGACTCCCCAGGCATGTAATGGGCCTACATATGTTTGAAGCATTTCCAAGAAAGGAATCCTAGCACACCTTGCCCCCCCCCCCCCATTAGTAATCTCTCCTCCTATATTGCGGCAGAAAGCAGCACATTTTATTGGAGTTGCTCGCCAGGAGGTTGTAAAAATCCCTCCCTGCCGGAGGCTGTGGGGAGTGTTCATTGGAGGTGTGCCCTTCTGACAGGACTGGCAGTGGAAGAGGCATGCCTGGGCCTGGCCCACATGGCGTTCAGCAGTGTCAGCGCAGGGCGAAGAGGGCTTGGGTGATTTGGTTGGGTGTCTGTCTCCTCTTCCCCTGTGTCCCCACCTCTCCCCATGAGGCTGTTCTGTTGGCTTCCCTGATTATGGGGGCACAAATGAACTGGTTATGGAGGGCAGGGTGAATTGATTATGTGGGTACAAATGAACTGGTTATGAGTGGAGGGCAGGGTGAATTGATTACGGGGGCACAAATGAACTGGTTATGGGTGGAGGGCAGGGTGAATTGATTAAGGGGGCACAAATGAACTGGTTATGGGTGGAGGGCAGGGTGAATTGATTAAGGGGGCACAAATGAACTGGTTATGGGTGGAGGGCAGGGTGAATTGATTACGGGGCACCCTTTCCATTGATCAGATCCATCTGGACCAGGGGCCTTCCCTGCCCTTAAACCCAGGATTAGGCTGCCTTTTGGGGTGTCTACTGTGTTTCATTGTGGCTTGGCCATTTGGAATTTAGGGTTCTGCCTGCACACTTTATTACTTGCTTTCTGCTTATGGAATGCCTGTAGTTAGAATTGTGGGAAACACCCAGTTGAAAACCATCTTTGAGGGTGCAGTGAGCACAGACAACCTCCATTTTGAAGACGGGCAAAAGCACCTTTAAATCAGAGCTCAGCCTGTCAGTACTTCAGGGTAGGACGGACCTGGATCTAGGAGCCAGATCCAAGTATTTTAAAGAGACCAAATAAAAACTAACTGTAGGCTGCATTTGGTCCCTGGACCTGAGGTTCCCCACCCCTGTCTAATTGAGGACTTCATCACCCAAATGTTGGATTTAGGTGTTCAGGGGGAGTAAACAGCTTCCATACAAGGAGAGACTGAATTGGTTAGGGCTCTTCAGCTTAGAAAAGAGATAACTGGAGTGGAGTTTAACTTAAAAGTCTTTAAGTTAAAGTTATTGTGTTATGCATGCGCTTACATGTAATGTGTTATTACTGTTTAATAAAACTAAATTTTAGAACAGCAGTTGTGTGAATTAGTATATTTTAGAAGCTGTCAGATGCAGCCCCATCCTTTAAGCCCAGCCCCATTTTTAAACCCCACCCACTTTGGGTTCTGGGAGATCGCATTATACCCTCCTTTATTATACTTAGGGCCCCGCCAACTAAAAATTCCTGACTACGGCCCTGGGTGTCACATCTGAAAATGCCCCATAAATACAAGTGTCCTCCTTATTTTACATAAATTGTGCATGCAAGGAAACAATGTCATGATAATAACGAAGGTGATGATGAAAATACTGTATTCAAGTACTGAGTCAAGAATATTGAACCAATAACAAATCTATAATACCAGTCCCTTCCCACTCCCCACCCCCACACAGCTGGCAAAGCAAGAGTTAAAATAAAATAAGCATCTCCCTGAGCAGAATTTCTTTAGCAGGTGTTTGCTATTCATTGCAGTTAGATCAATTAATCTAGCCTTGGGCAGAGAGAGAACTTCTCTACTCACCTGTGGCTAATTGCTCTTTTGGAAGAAGGAAATCTGAAGCGGATTTGAGGAAAAGTACTTTCCTTTTAGTTACCTGGGTCACACAGTTAGTGGGAAGTACATAGTTCAAGTTAAGGAGTCCTTTTGTCTCTGTTAGTGGGTTACTTCTGGAGAACCCTCACAAAGAATTCATCTTTCATATCTAATTTAGAGATAGCCATAGTAAGTCAGTCAGTCCCTATTAGCTAAGACTAATTTTGCTCAAGCTTGAAGACTGGAATAAGTTTGATCATATTTTGTTTTTTTGTTTGTTTTGTCTCTCAAAAAAGCAACCACCAACATCTTTACTAAGAATAACCCTTATTCTAAAATGAAGTGTTCACCTGATTTGAGAAAAAATGTAACGTTAGCTCATACCCTTTACTATCTGCTTTTGTAGCAGTAGATCTACGGCTAAATATTCATAATACAGCTTTTGCTAGCATTTGATAATGAGGGTGGCAACTAATGATCAGCAGGAGAAATGAAAATACTTTCTACATGGTTATGACATGAGAGTTTTTATATTTTTTTAGCTGATCCCCTTTTGCAATACTGCAAAAGCCTATTTTTTGTTGCAGCAATGATTCAGCAAAGCTTGACTTAAGTATCTTGGAGAAAAAAAGATTCCACATCCTTAGTCCTAAAGCAGAGGTTCCCAAAGATTTTGCCTGAGTGACCCCATTTTGAGACGTAAGTATAATCCTGTGACCCCAGATAGCTAGAGTAGATCAAATATCAGCCAGGACTGTAATCTGTTCCGTTTACTGTCATTGGTCACCAAAGACTATATGTTTCTGCTCTGCAACCTATGTATATTTTTTCAGGCCACTTATGAAAAATACATCTTGCAGGGCCTGTGTTGGCACCAAGGCAGGCCCTGCAACATGTATTTTTCATAAGTAGCCTGGAAAAATATACATAGGTGGCAACCCTACTGATAACTAAGATATTTTTTTTTAAAGAACAAATAAATAAATTGCCAGTGCCATTTGTTTAAATTGACAACATATTTTAAGATTTGCAGACAATGTATTTGAAAAACTGGGCAGTATACCACTGTATCCATCTTCAATGTGCTCTGGAAGGGCAGTGGGGACTAGTAGGCAAGACAGTGGGTTATGAGCCACTCAGATGTCCCATTCTCCCGAACTGAAATGAAAGGATAGAGGGAAAGGAGAGGGTAAGGGGCCAGCTCATGGCCTCCTGCCCCAGCTTCAGTGTTGCCCCCAACCTGCAGAGGAAGAGGATTGGGGCTAAAAGACAAAGGCAAAGTGTAAGTGCAAGAACCCAAGTTGCAAGCTAGCACAATATGTGAGAGTGTACAATGTCTTTAACTGCTTACATGGTGCAGAAGGTAAGACCTTAACTTACCATTTCCGGGCTTTTTGGAGCATGATTGAAATTTGTAAAGGCCTTAAATTCTCTCGTAAACCATAAGGTTTTTTTATATAGACTATAACAACTGTTAAGTAATAGGTTATAAGTAGGTGGCACTTGCTCCACGACAAATGGTCATTTATGATGTAGCAGAGCTTATATGCAAACATCAAAGCCAATGTAGCCTAGAAAAGAAGGTTTTGGACTTGAATCTAGAAGATTTGGGTTCAAATCCCATCATAACCATGAACTTACTGGGCAGCCTTGGGGAACTTCACTAGTTCCCTCAGTTTCCCATCTGTAAAATGTAAATAATAAAGATCTATATTTCATTATTGTTCTGATGGATGTACTAATTAAGGACTCTAAAGCATTTTGAATCTGAAAAGTACTATGTAAATGATTTATTATAATTCAAAATAGAGCAAAAGGCATGAGGCAACATATTGGGTGTAAACAGATGGTTACGGCCACCTCCCCTTGGAACTACTCTGGGAGTGCACCCCTGTGTCCACCTCCTTGCAGCCCCACCTGGGTATGCTTCAGAGAGACCAGATGGTTTCCCGGACCTGCAATCCACCAGCTCAGTTCCCCACCCCCACCTCTCTGCACCACACCATAGAATTTATTTATTTATTTTAAACACTTTTTACCCTGCACATCCTGCCACAGGTAACTCTGGGCGGTTTACAAATAACAATAAAACACAACTTAAAAACACAGTCAGAACAGGGAGGAATAAAATATCCCTACCTACCCACCACCCTAGCCCATACCCCCCACCCACCCTCCCCATCAAAAGCCAGGTAGAACAGTCACATTCTACAACAACGTCGAAAAGAGGGGAGATTCGGGGTCAAACAGGACTCCAACGGCAGGGTCCACAGCTGTGGAGCAGTCACCAAGAAGGCCCTCCCCATCATGGCCCTCCAGAAAACTTGGGGGACCTCAAGGAAAGCACCCCCCAATGACCACAGGGGCCGATCCAGGACTTGGGGGTGAGACGGTCCAGAAAGTAGGTTGGACCAAGGTCATTTAGGGCTTTATAGGCAAGCACCAACACCTTGAATCGGGCCCGGAAGACTATAGGCAGTCAGTGCAGAGACCGAAGAACCGGTGTAATATGTTCCCAGCAGCCCAGCCCCACCAGGAGATGGGCCGTCGCATTCTGCACCAGCTGCAGTCTCCGAACCGTCACCATGGGTAGCCCCACGTAGAGCGCGTTACAGTAGTCTAGCCCAGAAGTGATGAAAGCATGGATGACAGTGGCCAGGTCAGAGCCTGAGACATACAGCCAAAGTCAGCACACCAGATGTAATTAGCGGAAGCCACTCCTTGACACAGACACCACCTGAGCATCCAAGCAGAGCTGCAAAACAAGGAGCACCCCCAGACTCCATACCTGGGGAACCAGTGGAGGACAGACCCCATCAATGATGGGAGCCGTCACCCCCGCCACCTTACCCACAAGCATCACCTCTGTCTTATCAGGATTCAGGTTTAGTCGACTTACCCTCATCCAATCTCCCACAGCTGCCAGACACCCAGTAAGCACCGAGACTGTCGGGCCTGGGTCCAATGAAAAAGAGAGGTAAAGCTGGTTGTCATCAGCATATTGATGAAACTGCACGCCAAACCTCCTGACCACCTCGCCAAGTGGCTGCATATACATGTTGAACAGGAGAGGGGACAAATCAGAACCCTGCAGGACTCCACACGAGAGGTCTTGGTATGATGAAAAATGATCCCCGAGCACCACTCACTGAGTTCTTCCAGCCATGAAGGACCAGAACCAGTCAAGAACTGCACCGCCCACCCCTGCCTGGTCCTGCAGACACGTCACCAACATCTCATGGTCAACAGTATCAAAGGCAGCCGACAGATCTAATACAATCAGCAGGGCCAAACAGCCCTGATCTAATTCCTGGTGCAGGTCATTGACCAACACCAGAAGCTCAGTCTCGGTGCCGAGGACCTTGCAAAATCTTGACTGCGAGGGATCAAGAAAACTGACATGATCCAGAGATGCTCCTGCAATTGCCAGGCCACTACCCGCTCAATAAAATTCCCTAAAAAATGTATCACGGTAGGAGGGGAGAAGGGAAGGGTAGAACGGAGTGGGGAGGATGGAAGGGAAGGGCACTCCCTGATGGCAACACCTGAGTGTAAACAAGTCCCTCAGGGAGCCTGCCTGCAGGGTCACTTTCACCTGGACTCACCTGTGCGCTGCCGGTGCAGGAGGGGGGGGCGCTTGCCTCCACGCCGCCGCCGCTGCCATC
>QEPC01001041.1:8569138-8580205 GCA_003113815.1 Sphenodon punctatus | reverse complement strand
CTCAGATTGTAAGCCCTAGGGGCAGGGACCGTGTCTATTTTATTACTTTGTAAAGTGCCAGGTACACTGCTGGCGCTATATAAATGTTTGTTAATAATAATAATAATAAAACTTATATGCCGCCCACTCCTGCCTCAGGCATTTCGGGGCAGCTAACAACATTTTAAAAACATATTAAAAATACACAACAATAAAACTACAATTAAAACAGCCTAAAAAAACCCATACCCACCCCACCCCAGCCCAACCCATCCACCCCATCTTCCTCAATAAAGGCCCGGCAGAACAACCAGGTTTTACATTGTCTGCAGAAAGAGGGGAGGTAGGTAATCAAGCGACCTCCAATGGGAGGGAGTTCCACAGCTGCAAAGCAGCCACAGAGAACGCCCTCCTTATGGTAGTCACCCAGGAAACCCAGGGGACCCCAAGGAGGGCTCCCCTGGCTGACTGCAGGGGCCAGATCCAGGTTCCAGAGGGTGAGGCAGTCCTGCAGACAGGTGGGGCCCAAGCCATTTAGGGCCTTAAAGGTCAACACAAACACCTTGAATTGGGTCTGGAAAACTATTGGCAGCCAGTGCAGAGAGCGAAGCACTGGTGTAATGTGCTCACGCTAGCCCGTCCCAGTCAGGAGATGGGCCGCCGCATGCTGCATCAGCTGTAGCTTCCAAACCAGCACCAAGGGTAGCCCCATGTAGAGTGCGTTACAGTAATCCAGTCTCGAGGTAATAAAAGCATGGATGATTGTGGCCAGATTAGAGTCCGAGACATACAGCCTAAGCCGATGCACCAGATGTAACTGGCAAAATGCCCCCTTCGCCACAGCCGTCACCTGGGTATCCAGGCAGACCTGAGGGTCCAGGAGCACCCCCAGACTCCGGACTGGAGAAACCAGGGGAGGACAGACCCCATCACTCCCTCGGCTTTCCCCACAACCATCACCTCTGTCTTGTCAGGATTTAATTTCAGGACATTCGCCCTCATCCAATCCCCCACCGCTGACAAATACCGGGTAAGCACTGAGACCGCCGGGCCTGAGTCAGATGAAAATGAGTGATATAGCTGGGTGTCATCATCATATTGATGACACCCCACCCCAAACTTCCTGACAACCTCCCCCAAAGGCTGCATATACACATTGAACAAGAGAGGGGATAGAATGGAACCCTGCGGAACCTCACTCGTGAGGCCCCAGGGAGAAGATGAACACTCCCCCAGCACCACACGCTGGGTTCTCCCAGCCAGGAAAGAGCGGAACCATTCAAGAACACTCCCGCTGATCCCTGCCTGGTCCCAAAGCCAAGTTGTAGGCTACCACTCAATGCTCTACGGTGCTGTCAGGGGCAACAAAGATAGACAAGATCTGTCAGAACATTGTCTCCCACTCACCTCCACCTCCCTCTCCCGTCCCACCCCCTCCCCCTCCCCCCTCACATCCTTCCCCCCTGCCTCTCTCGAGGAAATCTCTGCTCTGCTCTCTTCATCCAATCCCTCCACCTGCCCGCTCGACCTGATCCCCTCCCACCTCCTGACCTCTGTTGCTCCCACTATCGCTCCCCCACTTCTACATGTCATCAATCTCTCCCTTTCCACAGGCTCCTTCCCCTCTGCCTTTAAGCATGCCACTGTCTCCCCCATCCTCAAAAAGCCCACCCTGGACCCATCTGACCCCTCTAGTTACCGGCCAGTCTCCCTCCTTCCCTTTGCCTCAAAGCTTCTGGAACGTGTCGTCTACTCCCGCTGCCTGGACCTCCTCTCTGCCAACTCCTCCCTGGACCCTCTCCAGTCCGGCTTCCGCCCCCTCCACTCTACTGAAACTGCCCTGGCCAAGATCACCAATGATCTACTTGTCGCTAAATCTAAGCGCCACTACTCCATTCTTGTCCTCCTTGACCTCTCTGCTGCCTTTGACACTGTCGACCACTCGCTCCTCTTGGACTCGCTTTACTCTTTGGGCTTCCGTGGCTCTGTCTTTGACTGGTTCTCCTCCTACCTCTCTGACCGCTCCTTTAATGTCTCCCTCCCCGAGTCGACCTCCCCCTCCCTTCCCCTCTCGGTTGGGGTTCCCCAAGGTTCTGTCCTTGGCCCTCTCCTCTTCTCTATCTACACCCTGTCCCTTGGCGAAATTATTGCCTCCCACGGATTCCAATACCATCTCTATGCTGATGACACCCAACTCTATCTCTCTACCCCCTCTCTCTCCTCCTCTATCCGCTCACGCCTCGTCGACTGCCTCTCTGATATCTCCGCCTGGATGTCCCGACGCCAACTCAAACTGAACATGGCCAAGACTGAACTCCTCATTTTTCCTCCATCCCCCTCCTCTCCCTCTGACCTGACCATCTGCATTGATGGGGTCACCATCCGTCCTGTTCTCCGTGCCCGCAGCTTGGGCTTCATTTTTGACACGCACCTCTCCTTTAAACCTTACATTGACTCTGTGGCCAAATCCTGCCGATTCGCTCTCCTCAACATTGCCCGCATTCGCCCCTTTCTATCTGTCTCCTCGGCCAAAATCCTTGTTCATGCCATGGTTATCTCTCGCCTCGACTACTGCAACCTCCTCCTTGCTGGCCTCCCTCGCTCCCACCTGTCCCCCCTTGTGGCGATCCAAAACTCTGCCGCCAAGGTCATTCACTCTGCCCGTCGCTTCGACCATGTGACGCCTCTCCTCCTCTCCCTTCACTGGCTCCCCCTTCCGGAACGTATCCTGTTCAAACTCCTGGTTTTCACGTTCAAATCGCTCCATGACCAAGCTCCCCCTTACCTCTCGGACCTAATCGCCCTACGCGCTCCTGCGCGCGCTCTCCGCTCTTCCGCTGTCCCCTCCCTCGCTCTCCCTCGCTTCTCCTGCTCGCCCAACCGCCTTCGTCCCTTCTCCCTCGCTGCCCCGCATGCCTGGAACTCCCTCCCTGCCGACGTCCGCCTCGCCTCCTCCCTCCGCTCCTTCAAATCCCTCCTCAAGACCCACCTTTTCCTTGCTGCCTTTCCCAATGCCTGCTAGTCTTTCCCCGTACACTTACTGTCAGCCCTCCTCTGCTGACTGCTGCTACCAACCTCTTTGTAACCAAGCCAAGCATACGCACCTGAGACTTCGCATCCGCTTGAATGTTTGTTTGTCTTCTCCCCTGTCTCTCCCACTGTCCCCTCTCCCTGTCTCCCCCCTTTTTCTTTTAGATTGTAAGCCACCAGCAGGGACTGCGTCTAATTCTATGTTCTGTACAGCACCAGGTCACACGACTGACACTATATAAATGTTTATAATAATAATAATAGCAACAGCTGGCCACGTGTGGAGCTGAAGCATGGGTCCGACCAGCAGATGAACAGCTGGTCTGCTTCAGGCTGCTGCCTCCAGGTTTGGCCAGCCTGCTCTGCTGCCAGCATTTCAGAATTTTCTGGAGCATTAGCAGTAGGGCTGCCATACATGGAGCAGGCTCAGCCTGTTCCGCTTCCACATCTGGCGGGGCACTTCTAAATGGACCAGCCAGCCCAGGAGTGAAGCGGGCTGATGTGGGCAGACCCGGGGCTGTGGCCCGTCTAAAAGCACCTATTGTTGATCAAGTAGCAATATCTTCCTAACAGGAATAAATTTGGAATAAAGGTGTCTGGGTGCTTCAGAATATAAAATAGAATTGTCAATAGAAAACAATAGTCTCTTTCTAGTATTTAAATGGTTTCCAAGCAGTTAAAGTTTTATCTCACTTCTATTAAATTCTACTGACCAACTGCCAGCAGGCAGCTGGGTTATTTCAAGTCAGAAAAAAAATATTCCTTTAATCCATTGAACCCACTTCTCTAGAAATGTAAATTACTAGCACTAAACTGGAGCCATCTCAGAGCTATAAATAGGTCAATATAATCACATAAACATTGCACTGAGCATTTCAGGGTAATTTGTGGTTGCTTTAAAGTGAAGAGGTGTTTGATAACTCAAAAGTCATCATTAATCTAGAAGTCTATTTAGCTTTAGATGGAAAATGTGAACGTCAAACTTAAACATGGTGAGGACAGCAGTGCACAGTGACAAAACAGGTTAGCAAACATAGGGTGCTTTTCATTCCTTTAAAGCTATTTATGCTAAGAGAAAGAGAAGTTATAACTTATGCGTAAACTGTCATACATCCTAATGACAGGAGAGGGGCAGCTTGATCTTTGAAATGCTCCACTAGCACTAGTGAGCTTCTAAAGAACTGTGAGCTTCTAAAGAATTTTCACAAAACATTTGCTAAGAATGACTCAACTCAACCCACGGTCGAAAACATGAAAAGAATTTCATCAGTTCTCAGCAAACTAATGTCATCTGAGTTCGTATAGCAAAACATTGTGTCCTTCAGAGTAAAAAAAAAACAAAAAACTAATTTTTGTATAAACTTGTTCACTACCATCAATACAAAAAAATAATCTTGGTCTGACCACATGAAACCCAGTGGTTTCTATGTTCTGATGGCTAAATGATACAGATGAGGCCTCTTAACATGGCTAATAAAGAATAAGAATCTAAATAAAACCACAAACACTTCCTCTTGTAACTAAGGGGCCAGAGGCAGGATAATACTCTCTTATAAACACTGCCATAATGAAGGGTGCTTTAGAAGCCCAGTTAAAGAGGGTTTTACATAAACATATTTTCTATTTTTTATGGGTTTGCATTTTGATGGGAGCTGCTAACTAGTTCAGACCTCAAAACTATGAGAAATGTTCAATCTGGATCTCCAGGTTTCACTCAGTTTTGCAACAATTCCATAAATTTGTCTACCTTTGCTCAAAATGTGGACTGGGTTAATAACGTTTACATCCTTTGTGGACAGAGTTAATATGGAAGATAAAGAAAGAAGGATGAGGAGAAATGGGTGGAATTGTCCAAATTTCCTCTGCTAACTAATGTGATTGAAACTGCAGGGATTGATCACAAAAACCTCTGGCAAAGTAAACTGTAGTTTTGCTAAGAATGTTTGTTCTCACCCTTTTCTGTCTTCCTCTTGATAGCATGGTGTTCTGCCTCTATTCATGTGACTTTTTTTCCATTGTCAATGCATTTGCTTCTTTGTATTCCAGAATTATGCTTAATTTTGCTATGCTAAAAAGAGCCCCCTAAAAATAAATGATCAGTCATTTCACCCACCTCGGTAGGATCATCCTTGGAAACTTTCTTCTCTACATATTTTTTACTTTTATGTCTAGTGCTCATTGCAGTTTCTGAGAAAACCAAAGGATAAAAGCTTGACCTAAATAGCAAAAGCATTTCTATCAAGTTCCACAAAATCATTATAATCTATCTTGGTTTTAAGTGTGGTTTTTTTCCCCCTGGTCAAGCAGTAAATCTCCCTGCTGAAAAACAGGACTTCAGGCAGACGAGCACTCATAAATTTCTATTGCTTTTCAAGTAACCATGCCTTACCTCGAACTGTGACCTGAAGAGATCACCCTCCTGCAGAGCAGAATCCAGTAGTTTACTGTTCTTGTTAGCCAAAAGGAAGCTCCCATCACTTGTTGTGGGTATTACCATAATATCATCCTCTAAACGTTGTTGGGGCCACAAAATAAAGTTTCTGGGTCTTTCTTTTTCCCTAATGTTAGGAAAATGATGACCTCATTGAAATGCCACACAATAAAGTCTCCCATCCCCCACCCACCCTTGGTTCTATATACTTAAGCCTCCTGGATGGAAAACTCCATCTGTTCAATTATCTCATCTAAGGCAAGATTTTCCAATAAAATTGCACTATTCAATTTATAGGCCATAATGATAGATATTTTGGGACAGATTCTGAAACAGTACAAAGGCACCTGAAGGCTATCAATTAGCAATGCTGGATATTGTCCCAGCATAGAGAAACTCTGAACCAGTATAAAGGGCATTTTTAGACAAGATACTACTTGCATGGAAGGCAGTACACCCCATGAATTACCTGCACATGTAAACTACTCTCCTGCAAGTCTCATGGAAACGCCCAAGTGTTAATGTGCATCTGTAAACCCTAGATATCAAGGGTTTCCAAATGTACACCTGAAAGCACCCGAGAGACATGCACAAATTGCTCAACGTACACATCTAAAAATGCCCTGATTGCAATTCTCACGGGAGTTTCCCATGCAAATGTTGCAGTCTGGTGATCCTCAGCAATGCCACCTTTGCTGCGAGAGAGGAATGATTGAGGGAGATTACAAACCCCCACACTTTTCATGCATGTCTAGAAAAACCAAAGCTATCATACCCAGCCAGCACACATTCCTTCCACTCGGAGCCAGTGCATCCATTGGACAGCAACCTTCTGGGTGTGGAAACAAGGGAAAACACCACGGGAGGTGGGTGTTTTCTAATGGGTCTTCAATAAAATTTAAACATAGTATAGTTTCAAGTAAGTCCAGTTGATTCCCCTTTTAACTAGTAAGTCAAACAAGACAATTGAATTTAGGATTAAAGACAATCCTAGAGGTAATCTCAACGTATCATACTATTTGATTATATTTCTGGAAGGTTATCCTCCTTCCCCCTAGTAAGTTATACAGAAGAATCCTTATACAACTAGTAAGTTATTAAGCACTATATATTGATCCCAAAGGGAATACCATTCTAAACTAAGCCCTAGCTCTTTCACGGAGCTTGAGTGCGGGAAACTCTTAACCCCTGAGTAGTTCGATTCAGTCCATATCTTTAAGGCACAGGCTGTCCCAACCCTTCCAAGCACAGCGCAAAATTAAAATCATAATATAATAAAATAAATAAACTTCTCTCAGCCAGACAATTTGTGAACTGGATTACGGGGCGGAAATAGTTGTTTCTTATAATGCAGAACATGGACACAAAATCTGGCCACCATTCTAGAGGCATCTAAGTCCAAAGCCCTCAAAAGCTTTAGCAATAATTTGTCATGAGGTATGTTAGTGTCAGGCAGCCGCCTAGAGGTCGTAAGGGACCAAGCCGACGTACCCCGACAGCCCCGAGCGGGGGAGGAAGCCCCGTGGCAAGTCCCGCCTCGGGCCAGTTGCGCCGCCCCCAAACAGCGGCCGCGCCGCCAGAACCCGGAAGTCCGGGGAGAAGCCCGGGGAGAGAAAGCGTGGCCACACCCCCGCCTGGCCCCAGCACCACAGAGAGGCAGCGTGCAGAGACGCCGACGCTGGACACGCCCCCGGCAGCGGGGCTCCGTCGCTCTGCGTGCCTCCGCCTCCGCCCTCCTCGCCAGACTATTTAAGTGTGCCCTTGCAGGGCCTCCATTGCTGGTGAACGGTGCTCTGCCTGAGACCGGCCCCCCTCCTGTCCTTACCTGTTTGAAGGAGCGTGATTCGGCTACGATTGTGATTGTTAGAGAGAGAGAGAGAGAGAGAGAGAGAGTGACTGTGTGGTGAGTGCGTGTGTGTAGTGGCAAACCGGCTGGAGCAGGTGAGTGCTTCCTTAACTCCTCACAGCGGGTGCCCCTGGGCCTGGGGAACGGAAGTCCTATCCCTACCCTCCTGTTTTCCCAGGGGCCGCACCCCCTGTTCCGCACCATCCTCCCTTCCCCTTCGCACCCCTTTCCTGGGACCCCGAGTGACTGTGGCCCGAGGAACGGACCAAGGCTTGCGCTATACCCAGATACCCAATGATGAGCTAGGCCTGGTATCTATTCGATTCCTAAGGCCCCATAAGACCCTGAGGGTAGTTTTCCAGGCACTGCCTTGTGCTCCGGTTCCTGCAAACGGGCGGCGTTGCGTGTTCAACCCCCCTACCTTCCTCCCAGTCCCTTGTGAGGTCTTCCCCCAACCTCACAGTTAGCGTACTTCTCAATGAGATCATCCAAAAAGAGGCTACGAGCACCAACATAAGAGGGAAAAAAAAAAAATTATATGTGCTCTATCTTCCACAACCTGTGCAGAACAACATTGGCAAAAACGGAGCTCACTAGGAGTACCCATATATCTTCCCTCTAGTATCTCACAGGGAAACACATTAAATTGTACTAGGGTAGAGCCTGCCTAAGTTGCCAGTCTTCCCAAAGGCATACATAGGTCTGATTATTTGGCTTTAATTTAATCTGTAGGAAGTTTGGAGAAACCCTTTGGGATCCAATAGCAGCATCTTCAAACTGTCCCTCCTGGTCTTTAATCCTCCTCGCAATCATTATTGTAGACGCCTTAAGGCCCAGAGGGGACAAAGATGCCCTTGAGAACTCTAACTTGTTAACTCTAACTTTTTCCACCAATTGGGCCCATGGGTTAAATGATTCTTTTCCCCAAGCTTCCTTAATCAAGGAATTTACGTCAGGGGGGAAGACCACAGCCTTAAGCCAGAATTTTGTCAACTGCAACAGAGCTTGCGACTTTATAGTAGCTGACATTGTTTCTGCCCTTACAAGAACCTGAGGGATCCCTCTGGGAACTCCAAGTATTGTCCTAAGGAAGAGATTTTGTATCAACTCCATGTTATTCAAGAAGTGTAAACCCCAGACAGCTACAGCGTACAGGAATTGAGACACTGCTTTAGCGTGAAATAAATGAAGCGCAGAGCCCACTAATCTCCCACCCTGGGGAAAAAAATGGCTGTGAATCATCTTGGAGGTTTGTCGCAGAAGGTCTGTTGTTGCGATGAAATGCTGTCTCCAGCCGGCTGACACAGTAAATAATACCCCCAAGTATTTATAATTGAAAACTTGCTCAACTTCCTGGTTTCCCATGAACCAGTCATGATTTGTAAGCTGAATAATCATCAGAAGTACAAAATTCAAAAAGTGGTTCATTTGCTATTTTAGTTGAAGCATATTGCACCAATTATTGTACAACAATATCCATTTAAAACTCTCAGATTATAGTTGTCATGATTTCCAATTTTTCTTGTTATCATTTGAAGTAGGGGAGGGAGGATTGACGTATACACACATTTGCAAATAATCTTATGAAATCTAGGAAATTAAAATGTAATTTCAGAATTCCATTGTTTATTCCAAAGCCATTCTGCTCTTTTGGAATAATGGGTGTTTTTAGAAACACATTTCTCCTGGATGTTTGCTGTAACATCCAGAACTTTCTGTGTGTCTAAATCACTCATCCAGATCTTAAACATCTGGATCTTTGAAATTCTGCGTGAAACTTCTCCCAGAACTTTTGTGTGTAAAAGGTTCTCCTGGTAAACTGCTTTGCTCCAGGCAGCTGTGGTCACTTGGGGTTATTTTAGATGTTACAGGTCTCCCTTTTACCACAGTCAATCCCCTGTGGTGGAGGAGCGCCCATAACATCTAAAAGGGTTCCCGCCAGATGTTCACCCCAGTGAACCTCCCGTGGGAATCCGAATAACCACCATTGTGGAGGGGAGGCCAGCCTCCCCTCTGGAATGGTGGATAGCTGGACCACGGTCTGGAAACGGCGGAGAGTAACAACTGTTACCTCCGCCAAGTCCGGAGCATGGTCCCGGCCATGATCCAGGATTGGCCGCTGTGCCCGCCCGTCTCCAGGAGAGTGGTCAGCTGGGAGAGCATGGAGGGGGTGGGGCTGTGCAGCCGCACATCGCACCGCACAGCCCCGCCCCCTCCCCGATCCCTGAGCAGAATCAGACCGGCACGTCTAAAGGACGGACGGTCTGATTCCTGTCCGGGATCCGAAACGGATCCTGGACCATGGTAACAAGAGAGGCAGGCACGTCTAAAATCATCCTTGTTTTCCATGGCAGCCTGTCACATTTACAGCTGCAGCTACTTTAGGCTGACTCAGGGCAGTGTTTGTGTGAGAACGCATCCAGGAACTGCCTCAGGGCAGTGTGTGTGTGAAAAATGAATCTGGAACTTACTTGTGGACTTGTAAACCCAGAAGATTGAAACATCTGGAACTTTAACGTGTGTTTAAAAATGCCTAATGTACTACATGCATGTTTGCAAGTATACTTTAACTGTCTTCCAACTGCAGAACATGTTTTATAACCTTCTAAAGAGCCTCTCTTCAAATCAGTGGAAACTACCATGTATCTCAGGTACAGTAAATCTGGTGATATAGGGCATCTGTCTCTCAGTCTTGAAGGTGCGTAAGGAACATAAAGGGAATATGGTTTTCCACCGTGTTTGAATGTACCAAAGTGTAGTACATCTTCATGCTCCACTTAAGTATTTAAGTGCTCTGTAAAAACAGCCATCAGCAGAAAGAGCCCAATGGCCTAATATTTCAATGGTTTGTAACATTCCTGTAAGAGAAAGAGGTCAGTTTCCCAGAACCTGCCTGTCTCCCTTCATGAGTCAGAATGCTGATTCGTTGTGCTTTGAGATCCATCTAACTCTTTGGGAGTGCAGATAGAATAATAGTTTCTTGTACAGTATGACTACTTTGGTGGTTGTGCTATGAAGTTGTACTGTAAGTAACAGGACCCAGAGGAAACTATTCAGCCAAATGTATAGTAATCCACAATAAAGTGTCTTTAGAGGACAAAGTCTATGGTAATATGCTTGCAGCAATTATGATTTTATAATATACTCCACAGTATACTCCACAGGTCATGCAGAAGTCACCTTAAATAACACTACGCATGCTTTCTCATTGCTATGTATCTTCAAACACTATATATTCTGGGATTCCACCTCAGTGTAAATACTAGGGATGTGTGAACGCGGTTCGGATGTTTGACGTTCGGACCGAACTCGGTGTGTTCAGACGTCCAAACTAGGGATGTGCAAACAGAACCAAGTTTGGATGTTTGGCTGTTTGGTGGTTTGGGTCGAACATTGAGTTCAGATTTGGTGTTTGGTTCAGTCGGGCTCGGTTTGGTCTTTAGTTCGGTGCAATCGGGAACTGAAAATGACATTTGGTTTTTGAAATAAAGGGGGGAAACTGAAAAACATATTTCCGGTGATAACATTTTTGTTTCTTACTCATTTTTGATGAACTCTGGGGAGATTGTACCCCCAATGGAGGGCACTATGTGTACCAAAATTCGAAATGATTAGATAAAGGAAACCAATTTCAGAAGCAATTGAATGTTGTGATTTTAAGAAAAGCTCCATACACATTCATGGCTAAAACTTCTTTATCTTGCATCCAATGTTCATGAAACTTGTGCATATTACATTCCTCCATATGATTAATATTTCTACCAATTTTAGGAAAGAGTGG
>QEPC01001041.1:8540413-8551180 GCA_003113815.1 Sphenodon punctatus | reverse complement strand
CATCTTCATGAATGTTAGACCCCTTGTCTCTCCCTCTGTTCCCCTTCCTAAGTCTCTCCCCCAGCTCCTGTCTCTCAGATTGTAAGCCCTAGGGGCAGGGACCATGTCTATTTTATTACTTTGTAAAGTGCCAGGTACACTGCTTGCGCTATATAAATGTTTGTTAATAATAATAATAATAATCCCCAGCTCTTGGCTGAAGAGCATACTAGTTCCTATCTTTAAAAAAGGGGACCACAGACTTCTGGCCAATTATCGCCCGATCAGCCTGCTCAGCGCGATAGGTAAATTGTATAGTCAGTTTCTTCTCCAGAAGTTACAGGCATGGATTGCTGAGTTCCAGCTTATCGCACCTGAGCAGGCTGGTTTCTGTGCAGGGAAGGCCATATTAGATCACATCATGCTGTTGTCCGCCCTTATCCGGAAATACACATCCTATAATGGCAAACTATACTTAGGGTTTATGGACCTAGAAAAGGCCTTTGACTCAATCAATAGAGAGTGGTTATGGCTAAAGCTTAGAAGGACCTCCATAGAGCCAAGAATTTTATATCTGCTAATCCAACTCCATCAGGCAAATTCACTCCAGATCAGGACGGACAGACATGGGTCATTGTCTATGCCTGTCCAGGTAGATAGAGGTGTCAGGCAAGGTTGTATACTGGCACCGGCATTATTCAACTTGTATTTAAACAACCTGGTCCCATTTATGAATTCAGGGGACACCCATGCTCCAGTGTTGGCTCAAAAGAGCCTCCTGCTCCTCCTTTATGCAGATGACTCAGTCCTGCTGTCTCGAACTGCCATTGGCCTAAGGAGACAGCTGGTTCTCTTTAGTGACTTTTGCGCCAAAGAATCATTGACTGTCAATTTTGCCAAATGTAAGGTTTTGGTAGTGGGTGGTAAGAAGAAGCGCAGCCCTAATGTTTGGGTTATAAAAGGGAACTTTATCAACCAAATCCAAGCCTTTAGGTACTTGGGAGTGACCTTCTCCATGGGAGCCTCATGGAGGGCCCATGTTGAACTGGTCAAAACCCAATTTAGGAAATCCTCAGCCGCTATTCTAAAATTCTATTTTGGACAGGGAGGGCGGATGACAGCTCCAGCGTTGGCTTTCTTTAAAGCAAAGGCTCTTTCCCAGTTCCGATATGGGGTTTGGACTTTAAAGATAAGCTGGAGAACATCCAAAATGGCTTCTTGACAACAATCCTGGGCATCCCCAGGGACTCCCCTCAAGTAATAGCAAGAACGGAGTTGGGAATGGTCCCAGTGGAAGCCCTGGTAGCTCGGCATTTGATCAACTATTGGCTGAAACTGATGACAGCCCCTGATGGGGACAATTCTTTGCTGTCATGCGCTTTGAAGTCGGGGCTGCTGGATGCATGAGTGGCTGCTGATCCAGTGCCTGGGGTTTGCCCCTGAGGATTGGAGGAGGGTAGGCCCGAAATCCTTCAAGAAGCTGTTGCACCAGAGGCTTCTGGACCAGGTGGGTCAAACGGAGCAGACTTTGTTGGTCACCCAAAAGATTGCCCCTGGGTTAGGACTATATAGTTCTCGACCCCTTGGCTCCAACTATCTTTTCATTTGGCAGGACTCAGAGAGACGAGTGGCATTTACTAAAATGAGTAAATCAGACTCTGTTGTATAGACTGGCGGTAACTGGCGGCCGGATGTTTTCATTTTTGCAATGCTGTGGGCGGGTGTAGATCCGGGTTATGTATAGCTTGAAGTGTTGTTGTTTTGTTACCTTTTAACAAATCATAGTGTAATAGCCAATTGGCTTCACAATAAATGTTATTAATAATAATAATAATTATTATTATTATTATTATTAAATATAGTTGCTGCCACTGAACATTTTAGGGTAAAGTCAGAATTGCTCTGAATTTTGGCCCTCAGTTGTCTGTAATGTGACTTATGTAGGCATTGTTTTACAGCTGTCCTGACATCATAACTACTTTATTATTCATTATACAAACTGATGTCAAAATCAGTTTTACCCTAGCAGAACTAATTAATTTAATTTAATGTATGAGAAAACTAAAGAGAATTCTCCTTTTCAACTGATTACCATTTAAATCCTGCTGTAAACTTGGATTGACATATTTTTATTATAATCCTGACACCAGGAAAGGATCTAGTCGATTTATGTTAAACTTTTTTTGGTCATTGTCCTGGCATAATAAAAAACATATCCATAGTCTTGAATTGATATTACCATGCTAATAAATCATAGACTGCTAGATATTAGGGATGGATAAAAGTGATTAGGTCATCTTGTCCGTATGCTGCCAATGAAGGATTGTTTCCTACCGTGTTCTCTCCAGTGATTTATAAGGTAGCCTGGACAAATTACTTAAGTGAGGGGTCCTTTTCCCAAATCTAATTCAAGTGAATGGGAAACTAATTCCACTACAAAATGTATTATAAAAATAACTATTCTACTTACTCTGTAGTTGATGTTCCTTTAACCAAAAACAAGCAAACATCCAATTTAAAGATGAAGGCCCTTGCAACAGTAAATGAAAATACTGCTGGAATTCAAACCGATCCAAACGTACCTCTCTCCCCCTCTTCTGCTATTGGAGTGGGATCAGTTCTGTACCTCAGTCATCTGGAATTAATTGAGTTATCTCTAGCGGTTTGTGAATTTCAGAAGGAAGTACTACATGTGTGCAGAACACTCATGATGTGAAGGTGAAGCATGTTACTGTACTTGAGTCCTGAGCGGTGATGGGGATGTTAAGGACTCAAGGGCATAATAAAGGGTTTAAATCCCATCACATACACTCATAGTAGTCCAATAAGAGTAACAGTGGCATTTCTTGCTTAACGTCTTTCCACACAGCTTGTTCCATTCCTCCCCTTAGTGTGATCAGATGTTGGAGACCTTGGTGTTTTCATTTTCCTACCAAATCTAGACATGACTTTCATTTTCTTTAACCTAATCAAAGATGCATTCAGCTCCCACTGAAGTAAACGAAAGCTGGATTTCACCCACTGTCTTAAAGATCTTTTATAGCTTTAGATTAGGGCTTGCAGTTTTCCTCATGATTCAGGAGAAAGAAATATATATATTTCTATTCAATAGCTATAAATAGATATGCAGTCCTAGAGAGGAAACACTTCTTCAGTCCGTGATAAAAGTTAGCTCGCTAATATCTGCACTCAGACTCCAGAAGTTTTATTTAGTCTCACCTTGTAAAATGTTGTTTGATTTTGGTAATTACTAGGGGTGGGACATCTGGCAAAAAAACGGTTACCGGTTTTACCAGTTTACAAAAACCCGGTTTACCAGCTTAAAACCGGTATACCGGTACTGGATTTATTCTATTTATTTCAATGGGGAACAGTCCCCATTGAAATCAATGCAGAAAAAAAACAATACCTCCCCCCTCCCTCTCCCAGGCTGTGCGGGTGGAAGGGGGACACCCCCCACCCACCCTGCCCAGCCTGGATTTTATTTTTTTTATTTTTTTACCCTAAATCCCTGATACTAGTGCAGGCTCCGGGCCACCACCGGCAACCCGGAGCCAGCACCAGCAGGTACTAGGGTGATCCCTGGGGTGGGGGGTGGTTTAACACACACCCCACCCAGGGATCACTCTACCCCCCCACCCAAGGATCATCTACCTTTGGTGCTCCGGGCGGCAGCGGCAGAGGTGGCGGCGGCAGCACGGCAGTCTGGAGGCTTCAGCGCTGGCTGGTGGCTTCAGCACTTTCTAGGCCTTCCGGGGAACCATGGAAGTTCCACGGAAGGCCTAGTAAGCGCTGAAGCCACCAGCCAGCGCTGAAGCCGCCAGACTGCCGTGCTGCCGCTGTCACCGCCACCACCCAGAGCGCCAAAGGTAGGTGATCCCTGGGTGGTCCCTGGGGTGGGTGGGGTGTTAAACCACCCCCCACCCCAGGAATCACCCTAGTACCACTACCAGTACCTACCTGCTGGTGCGGGCTCTGGGTTGCTGGCAGTGTCCTGGAGCTTGCACTAGCAGGGACTTCAGGGGGAAAAAATTTTTAAATCCAGGCTGGGTGGGGGGTGTCCCCCCTTCCACCCGTGCAGCCTGGACTGGGGAGGGAAAGTGGTTGGGGGTTTTTTTGTTTCTTTTTTTACATTGCGGCCATTCATTTCAATGGCCGCAATGTAAAAAAATCTGGCACGGGGAACCGCTCCCGGTACCCCCAAATACCAGAGTAATCATATACTGCCAGTACAGCAAAATACTGGCAGTATCGGATACCGGATGTACAGAACTTCCCACACCTAGTAATTACATTCCTAATGTAATATTTAAAAGTACTACTAAAGACTTTTTATAGCTTTAGATTCAGTGGCGGCTGATGGATTTGGAGGCTGGTGGGGCAGTGGGTGGGTGGAACCTGGAGCTTGGCCTAGGGGTGGAACCAGCGCAATGGTAGGCAGAGCCAGGGCAATGGTAGGTGGAGCCAGGGCAATAGTAGGTCAGTGGCGTTGCAGAGCCCAGCAGCAAGGAGTTCCCAGGGTTAACATTGGATGGACATTACATTAGTTAATGCTGGGAACGCTGCTGCGTTAAGCACTGGCACTGAGAGAAAGAGAGCCCTCTTATTGGGGTCCCATCCACTCTCTTTTCCACCAGGTTCAAATTAACCATAGTAGGTTAAAAAAATAGATCACGTTGCCATCGCCTACCTTTATCCTGAACCCTTGAATCCTCGATTTTCATGGCATCCTTCCTTGGCCACCTGTAGTCTTCTGAAGGTATAGGCTTTGGGACAAGCCTTCCTTCTTGCTTGGAGAACTGGGAGGATTGAGTTAGCTCCCTGTCCTGCGACAAGCTGAATCAGAAGAGAATGAAAGGGAAGAGAAAGACAGGACAGAGGAGAAGTAAGAGGGAAAGGGTTTGGTTTTGGAGCATGAGAAGAAGAGGATGGGGAAGAGATGGGTTCAGTGGGGGACAAGGGAAAGGGGTTTCCTTGTTGTCTGCAGCCTTCTCTTCTGCCGTGCTCCTACCTACTTTCTCCTCTGTTCACAAAGAAAGCAAGGCGAAGTGTGGAATCATGCCAGATCTGACAAACTGGATAGAAAAAAGAAGCAAATTACTTTATATGTTTGCATTTTGAATGGCATTTTTAATTTTGCTTCTTTGTGGACCTCTCCACCAAAGAAGAGGTCCAAGACCCTCCCAATCCCCATGCCATCACTTACCATTATCCGGAACCCTCTTCATTTTCATGCTCTCCTTGACTGTCTGTAGTTTTCTAGGGTAGGCTCCCAGTCCCCAGACAGCCAAACATCTGTCCAAGCAAACAGACCCTTTTTAAAAAGTCTGACCAGTTGCAGGGTTGCATTACAAGCAAACCAGGCCCATCCAGACCAGCATCCCTAGTACCTACACCCTATCCCCGACTGCCAAACGCCTGTCCAAGCAAACAGGCCCTTTTTAAAAAGGTCTGGCCAGTTACAGGCCGGCACTGCAAGCAAACCAGGCCCATCCTGAACAGCATCCCTAGTAGCTACACCTTATCCCTGACAGCCAAACACCTGTCCAAGCAAACAGGTCCTTTTTTAAAAGTCTGGCCAGTTGCAGGGCTGCATTGCAAGCAAATCAGGCCCATCTAGACCAGCATCCCTAGTAGCTACACCAACAGCCAAATGTCTGTCCAAGCAAACAGGCCCTTTTTAAAAAAAAAGTCTGGCCTGTTGCAGGCCTGTATAGCAACCAAACACGTGAGGCTGAATAAACCAAATTCAAACTATGCATTTCAGTTTCTTCTCAAAAACGGCAAGCAAGATTCTCAAAAGCACACTCACAAGCAGAGAGGCAAGAAACTACTTTCCAGCAGGGGGTAGCAGTGAAATAAGAAGGGAACCATTTTAAACAAGAGTAGTAATTACTAGTGGACCCACAAATTCACAAAATGGCCCCTGTGTATCGTGCAAGCACAGAGCAAGCAAACCAAACCAGAAATCCTTAGGCCATTGACCCAACAGTATTATGTGAAGTCCTTAGCACTGCACATCACAAAAATATGCACATCACAAAAACATCAGCATGGAGTTCCACTTGTCCCCAAATAGAAAACATGCTACACAGTACACACAGTTCTGTTGCAATGTAAAAGGTGTCTGAGTTGCTACAATGAACTTTCCTGCAAGAACTACTAATTAGTGAACAAACCTGTGGCATGGCCTGCTCACAGCAAGCTGCCTGCAACATCCCATGCCCAGACTCCAAAAGGGCAGGCCAGAGCCATTTTCAAATGCAGAGAATATTGCAGCAAACACTGGAAATCTTTTCCATCAAAGCCCCTGGATCCCCTCACCAAACACAGAGAAAGCAGACAATTTAGGCTGGAAAACAGCAAAGAAAGGGAACACCTCTGACTTCAACAAACCATTTTGTGGGAGTTACAGCTTGAGAGGTGTGGGGCCCCACCAAAAAAGCCAAGACCAAGCCCCATCTGGGTCCCCAATGTACTCACCCAGCAGGTCTGAACCCAGACAGTCAGGCAGGCTGATCTCGGGAGCGTCTCCTCCCCACTGGAGGACAGGATGCTGGGCTTGATGATGGACTCTTGGTCTGGTGCAGTATGGCACTACCTAACTTGCTTCCTTGAGATGATTATTATTAATAAAATATTGTATATAAATAAATATAATCTAAGAATGATCCGTAATTTGTTTGAAAAAGTTTCAGTCTGACCAGCTGGCTGGCCAACTGCAAACTCTCTCTCTCAAGAACTGAAAGGGAAATAAAATGGCACCTGTGGAGTCACCTTTATATATGCTCTGGTCTCTGGAGCAGCAGGCAGCCCCCACCCTCACATCATGTGAGAGAAAAAGCCCGCTCTGAGTGAGACACTGAATAAAACATACAGAAAAAAAAACCCACAAAGCACTCTCCACTCCCCCACCCTGCAGTTGCTGTTCCACCAGCCAATAGCGCACACACACACGTCACAACAGTCATACACACACACACATCCATTGCTCCCCCTACTTCCCCCTCTCCTGTCCACAAGGCGCCACGGGCTACTGCCCATATAACGTTACTGTTGCTGCCAGTTGCCGTTCCATAGAGCTCCATGAAATACTGCCCCAAGCGATACTGGTAATGCATTGCTCTTTCCTATGTACACGCGGTGGATGGCACTCCATAGCCGCCCAAAGCACGTTCTGCCAACTTTTGACCCTTACAGGTCTCCCTCTCCACCATCTCCTCCATAGCTGCCCAAAACATGTTCTGCCAACTTTTGAACCGTTACAGGTCTCCCTCTCCACCATCTCCTCCTCCATGCTTGCACTGTGAGAGTGTGAGTCCCCCTCCCCCACCTCCCCTTGCGACCTGGCCCAAGGGAGGCAGCAGCAGCAGCACTTTCCAGTTTGTGCATGCACAGAGCAAAGGAACACGTTCGCACATGCACAGTCTTGATGCACGCTTCTACCAGGAAGTTCAGAGCACCGGAGCGACTTGACACACCTGCACCGGGCCCTGAACGTGTCCACCGTACCAGGACCCGAGGGGAACAAGGTAATTCGGTTTTGAGGGGTGCAGGAGGCAGTAGGGGCAGTGCTCCTGGTTCCCTGGGGTTAGCACCATGCCTGTTTAGATTAGAGCTGCAACTAGAAAGGGTGTTGACAAGCAAGACATTAACAAACAATATGTTAACAGCATTCAAATCCTTTCAGGATTTGAAATGAACAGCAAAACGGTTAACAGAAAGATGTTAACAACATTCAAATCCTCTTGGGATTTGAAGTGGACAGCAAAGCAGTAAATGTCAAGTTCCAGCAATTTTGTGCACCTAGCTGGTGCATAGGTGGTAGCAGCTCAGTTCATATTATGTTCAACTAGCAAAGTGAAAATAGCAACCACAACAAAAATCAGTAAGACCACTTGCACACGTGCTGATTTTCACATGAGATATTATCATGACAATCATGGAAGATTCTGCTGGGTTGCATGCCCACATTATTTTCATTCCATTTGGGGAGGTGGGCAGCACAAAGTCACATGGCCATAAGGGATTTATTATTAACTTTAATAGAACCATGCATACATTACTATTTATTATTGTAATTGTTACTCTTCTTTTGTATTTTTTATATTTTTTAACTTATATCTTGGATTTGATAATATTCATGTCTTATTTTAACCATGCTACATGTTATGTTAACCTGTAAATTTTGCATTATTCTATTATTATTATTATTAATTTTGTTACAGCCTTTGGCCAAACAACAATAAATTACTAGTATTACTACTACTACTACATACATTACTAAATTTTCTTAGGAAATTCATAATGCAACGTCAGGTTTCCCCCACCTCCCCAAGTATCCCTGTGTGCTTTGCAATTTTCCTCTCTATGATAAACATGGTCACAGGAGGACTAACTAGGCATCACAAATAATGCAAGCCTCTACACATTCTAATTTTAGCGTAAGTTAAATTAACATTAAATTCAGCATATGCACACATGGCAATTTAACGAGATACAAAACTCACATTACTGTCATAGAAGGATTTCACTATCCTGATATCCGTGTTGAAAATCACAGAAATTTTCATGACAAATGAGTAAAGGCACATACACACATTATTAAATCCCCCATAAAATAGAAAATAATATGATATAGTGTAATGTGTGCAGTGCCCTAAGTTTCATTGTTGTGCAAATGAAGGTGAATGACTTATTTCCCACGGAAACAGTATTCGCTGTGATTGCTCATTTCAGGCCTCTGCATATATATATTTTTTGCAAGTTCAAGACCTTCAAAGTGAAAAAACAGCATGTTAAAGAGATGGCTCATGTTTTCCTACTGCTAGAGTCCTTCCCCTTCCATTATAATTTATATACTGCATTCAGTATTCAAGTTGCTTATCTAGTTCACAACCCTGTGAGATAGGTCATTACTATTCCCATTTTATAGATGGACAACTGAGACTGAGAAACAATTACTTCCCCAAGGCCACGCAGTAAGTTCATGGTTCACACAGAATTTGAATCCGAGTCTCCTAGGTCCAACTCCAACACCTTATCCACTAGACCATATTGACTTTCATACCATTGTCATTTTGTTTGGGTGGTCTTTGCATGATGTGTTTCTATGGGTCTCAGGCAAACAATGTCTTCTCAGTATGGAACCAAACACAAAGACAGTAATACACAGTTTAGAAGAAAAAAATGCTGATTCTGATCCCCAGCTGAGCTAAACCAGTATATTCCCATAGAAGTCAATAGAGGTATGCTGTGACTGGTCACATAAAGATAAACACAATGGAAAGATGTTTCTGAGGAAAGAGTCTTTACAAACCTTTTGCTTCTCAAATCTCATTCTCAAAGAGACCAAAAAAACCTAGCTTATTTTAGACAGTCACTGACACTCCCTAGTAAAACATTAAAAAGCATCCAACCTATGGCCTTTATCTGATGTGGGCTCTTGTCTCCATGGAGTAGAAAATAAACAAGGCACATGAAGAAAATATTTATACATAGTAAATTAACCAGGAGAACTCTCTTATTAATTAAGCATAGTAGTAAAACTGATACACTTTATGTCATTTTTTCATTTTTATTATTCATCGGTTTTTGGCACAGATTTGTAGTAGTAGTAATAAACTTTATTGTTTGGCCATTGTCCGTAACAAAATTCATTACAAAAAGAAAAATGAAATACAAAATATACATTATAATTTTCAAAGACCAAAGGGGTCCTAGTCATAATATGTACACATAGATTTAAGATTTGGCTTGCCCTTCCCGGGGCTTATGGTGCCAACATTTATCCCCTGCATTTAACCTTTCCCTAGATAATATGTGCGTTAATCATTGGCCCACAAATTAAAATCCCCCTCAACTAAGCTAATCAAAAAGCAAGAATCACATATAAACATTCATCAGCACATGAACAGCACATTATTGACCAGAAAGACATCACCAAGTAATAAGAGGTAACCCGTGATGGCAGGTTGAAAGGCTAAATTTGTTAAATTTGTTAAACAGTTTATCAAGACCAAAAGATATGGCCTCCACCAGCTATCAACTATTATCATCAATGGTTGCCAAACAAGGCACAAAGGGTGTTTCAACTCTTTGCTTGTAAAGAGCCATACAAACACAAAAAGCTGCTACCGCTCTGGAACAAGGAGAATCGGAACCATCTAATAGATGCTGTAATAAAAGATCCTCGTTCCATCTCCTGGACAGAGATTTAACATAAGACCCAATATATTTCACTCTCAGAATACTAAACATTGAACATTCCAGAAGCATCCCAGATTTGTATAAACTGTTCTTCAAGCACTCTATGGGTGATTTCAGACGTTACGGGTGGGCGGTTCACCACAGTGGATTCCCGGTGGGGCTGAACAAATCAACCATCCCCCGGGGCCCAAAAAAGCCCCGAACAGACGGGCCAGGACCGGGACCACAGATGGGAATCGGGCCACCAGATCACGGACCGGGGCAGTGCAACAGACGTTACGCTGATTCCCAGCCGTGGTAAGCACACCAAGAATCCCCCGGGAAGGGGCGGGACACAGACATGGCCACCTGAGGGCAAACGAAGCCAAAAGGCACGAAAGGGGACACCCACACAAGGGAAATGGGAAGGGAGGGAGGGAGAGGGAAAACAGGCACACAGGTACCACACACAGCAGGCACACACACGCATGCACACACACACACACAATGGGGACTCGGGGGCACCCACAGCACCAGCACATGCCGGCCCAATCCCACACAACCACACACACACACATGCAGGCACGGAGGATAGGAAAG
>QEPC01001041.1:8521015-8536877 GCA_003113815.1 Sphenodon punctatus | reverse complement strand
ACCTCCACACATTCCCTGCCCTGGTCCACAGTGCTTCTAACAAGTCGTGGGGCCACTATGGACCCCTTCATGTGGAGGAAGCGGTCCAGGGCATCATAATACGGGGCTGTCCGGGCTCCGTGGCCAGACCTCCTGTTGTTGTCCCAGATCACCTTGTACCCCCTCCTCATCTCTTTCACCTTTGACCGGCACTGTGCCACTGTCCAGGGGTGCACCGCCGCCTCCATGTCCCACACGATGTCCCTGTAGACCTGCTCATTGTGCTGGTTGAGCGTGAGCTCTAGTTGGTACTCCAGGGTCCCCCATATCCAAATGAAGTCCCTGGTCTCCTGGTGTCCCCACTGGCCCCCTCGGTGGTATGCCTTCCTCCCTCCTCTCTGTGCTGGGTCTTCTCCCTCCTCCTCCTCCAACCCTTCCTGCTGCACCTCTGGCCGGGCTGGCCCGGTGTGTTCCAGGGGGTCGCTCACCCGGGCCATTTTCTGTGTCTGTGGGAGACAGGGAGTGGGGGGGGGATTATGGTTCATTAGAGGTTGGGTCGGCATCACGGGGCACCCCCCCTGGGGGTGGCTGTCCATGCCCCTGGCCCCCCTTTGCCACCCCTTTGCCCCCTGTTCCCCTTGCCCTTGCTCCCCCTTACCCGTTTCTGGGGTGCCTCCTCCGCCTCCGGCCCAGCTGCTGTCCCCAGGCCATCCTGTGCTGGCTGCTGCTGGTGCTCTCTCCCTACCACCACCTCCATGTTCAGCATGACCCCCGCCTCCTCCACCCCCTCCTGTGCTGTCTCCCCCTCCACCTCCACCACCGCCTGTGCCCCTGCCTCCCCCGCCTCCTCCTCCTCCTCACCCCTCGCTCTCTCCTCCGCCACCACTCTCTTCCTCCTCCTCGCTCCATCCCGCCATGTTCGGCAGCTGCGTTTTTCCCTTTAAATCTCCCTCCGGTGAGTGTGTTGATGCTGGTTGCCTGGCAGCGCCGTTACATGCATTGCCCACACCTGGGGATCATCTCCTTTGATCCCAGGTGGGGTTTACCGTCCAGACGTTACGTTTCGGTTGACCCTGGGTGGGGATCTCATTGACCATGCGTCCACGGGAATTGGTGCGGGGAGCCCGGGAAGCATGGTTGAAATTGACCCCATGTGGGTATTGAGCGTGGTGAGCATCTGGAGGCCGCCAAACAGATGTTCAGGGCGCCTTGGCCCCGCCACGGGGTTGAGCATGGTTCACTGTGGTTGAGCGTGATCTCATAACGTCTGAAAATACCCTATGATAGCTTTAATAGATTTCCTAGTACAAAAACACAGTGCAATGAGTGTTATCCACCTCTGTTTTGAAAGAGACAATTGATTCTTGTTCTTGGTATCACAGGTATAATTCTGGATTTCCAAAATCTCCACTCATTTTTTGCATTAATTTAAATCAGGTGAGAGGCTGACACTTTAAAAACAGATTTTCTGACTTTTATCAGTTGTGCCGCTGGACCACACACATCCAGAAACTTCCCACAGTAGTGGCTTCAACTTTTTTAAATGGAGGCATGTTTTGACTAGATGTGAACAAAAATTTAATTAGATTAAAAACTCCCGAAGTTTTTGGAACACAAATGCAAATGTGTCCCCATATATATACTTTTAGATATACTTTCAGATATACAAAGTGCATTGTACATGCACATTACTTTATTATTATTATTATTAGCAAACATTTATATAGCGCAAGCAATGTACCTGGTGCTTTACAAAGTAATTGAGAAGACACTTTGCATGTCTGTTGCTGCTGGGAATCATGGAATTATATTTAAATCTCAAAATGAGGTTATGCAGGCAAAAGGTTTAGGAATTATTGCATTAGGTTGAAGACTCACTCATATCTGACAACTGGACAATTATCATTTATAAAGTTCTAATAGTTCCATGTCTCCATTTTAAAACCAGAATTGTTACCCCAAAGACTGCTGTTTCCCAGAGGCTGAGTGGGAATCCCTTTCAGGGACATGTTACACAATAAAATCCTGTAACTACATTGCTACCATTCAACTAATCTTCAGTTGTAGAGGTGCCTTTTGAAGTTACATTGTATGAAGTGGTATATATGCTTATAAAGCCTTCCAAATAGAGCTAAGCCCAAACTAGACCCAAGGGCTCAAGTAAAAACTAGTCACTGAGGTTTCTTCCTTATAGGGAAACATCTGCAGTTTACTCAGATCTTGAAATAGTCACCGTACCCGATCTGGATAACATTCCTCTCTCCTGCTGGATTAGAACCAAGTTCCCACAGATTAAGGACTTCTGGAGGTTTTAATTTATTAAGCTGCAGTAGCAAAGTGCACGTTGAGCAAGGCCGTCTATTTGCATAATTGTTCCAAAGCTGGAGGATAACATGAATCCTCTTTAGTGTTTGGTAGAACTCTGCAAAGTTGCTGTTTATCTTAAGGCTCACAGTCCTCAAAACAAAAGACCCAGCTGCTTAATATCAGTTGGTGACTACTCATTGGTTTCGTATTCCAGAACCGAAAAGGCTATAGGTCACAGAATGTCATCCATTTGGTGTTTAGCAAAATTTCAGCTGCATGCATTAAACTTTCATGTTGCACTGATCTATTTGAGATAGATGAAAAAATATTTATGATATGCAGACCAATTTTTAATTGCAGTGTCTTCAAATGACTCCTTAACTCCTTTGCTATCCATTAAAAACATCAGAGCCCCATGTGGGGAACCAGTAGGAATTAGAAAGCACTGCTAAGAATTATCCAAGTTTTACACCAGCTGGAAACAGATTTTCAGTGGCCATTATACTGCCAAACAAGGACAGTTTCATCAAAGATTTCACATAACTGACATTCAGAGTAGAGCGGCAGAGTTGCTTACTACAGCTCTCAGAGAATATTTTCAGGTGTCAGTTTTTCCAGGTGTTGGTGTGGGGAAGGTGGTATTCATTGGATGTTTTTACACACACATTTCTCCTGCATGTTTGCTGTTACATCCTGAACTTTCCGCGTGTCTAAATCACTCACCCAGATCTTAAACATCCGACTCTTTGAACTTCTGCGTAGAACTTCTCCCAGAACTTGTGTGTATAAAACGTTCTCCTGGTAAACTGCTTTGCTCCAGGCAGCTGTGGTCACTTGGGGTATTTTCAGACGTTACGAGATCATGTTCAACCACGGACAATCCCCTGTGGTGGTGGATGGTCCCGTAACGTCTGGTTGCTCGCCGCCAGATGTTCACCATGGTGAACCACCGGCAGTGAGCAAAATAACCAAGCTTTTGAGGATGCTCCGGGCACCATCACTGAAAGCGTGGTTAATTGAAACATGGCCCGGAATTGGCGGATGGTAACGTCTGTTACCACTACTGATTCCGGGCCATGGCCCAGACCCCGGGACAGAATCAGGCGCAGCCTATTGCCCTCCAGGAGGGCAATAGGCGCCACATCACGTCTGAAATCACCCTTGGTTTCCATGGCAGCCTGTCACATCTACAGCTGCGGCTACTTTAGGCTGCCTCAGGGCAGTGTTTGTATGAAGAATGCATCCAGGAACTGCCTCAGGGCAGTGTGTGTGTGTGAAAAATGCATCTGAAACTTACTTGTGGACTTGTAAACCCAGAAGATTGAAAAACCTGGAACTTTAAGGTGTGTGTAAAAATGCCAGTGTCAGGAAAAATGAGGTTTCTTTTTGGCATCAATTGTCTTTAATTTCTCTTGAATTTTCTAAAACTGTTCTGCATATTATATAAAAAGCATCTTTTAAATAGCCCCCCTCTCGAAACATGACAAACTGGATACAGTGTTTGGTGACTATAGTGCCACTCAGACATTAGTTAGGGATGTGGGGATCTTGTTTGGAGATGCCACCATTGTGGCTTGAATCAGTCGGTGATCGGACCCCTAGTGTGAAACTCGCTCCCTCCAGATGTCCATCTCAGTTCCTCCCTCCTCAGCTTTAAAAAGTTTCTCTTTTTTTATTCTCCAGGAGCTTTTAGGATCCACTCCTACTGCCTCTTAATGTGTATTGTCCTCCCTCTTTACCTTCCTCTTTTAAATTGTTTTAAATGGTTATATTGTTTTATTGCATGGCTTATGAAGTGCTCCAAGCACCATTTGGAAGGGCAGCACTATAAAAATAAAATAATTATTATTGTTATGTGCAAAGAGACAATAGCAGGAGGCAGCTTGGGGCTTGGTGGAGAGGGCTTCAAGTACAGGTGGGAGTGGAGACTGTAGACTGAGGGTCAGCTTTTGAAATGAGTACTGCTGGACATTGTGGGAGTATTTCAGATAGGGTAAAAACAAACATTCAGGGAGCAAGACGGTGGGCCGACCCAGGATGGAAAACCACGACCACCACTCGGTGAGTGGCACAAAACAAAAGTGCCTGCCTCCAGAAGAACTGTCCCACTGCCTGCACCACTCGGGTAGGGGGGGGAATGCAACATATATGTAGGTGGCCAGCCCCGCCTCCCCCACTCCCAGTGCCTGCCCCCAGCCATGACATGCAGCCATGGCCAAGGTGGCCCCTGCCCCATGGTGGGGATAGGTGGGACCCAAACAGACATGGGGGCCCACGTTCGCCGAGGTGGACATCCCTTGGTCTGGGATGCAGCTCTTGAGATTTTCCAGGAATGCATGCTGGACCAGCTGCCTACCCGCCCCAGGGCAGAAGCAGGCCTACATCTGGTGGCGCACAAACACATGCACCGGTGCGTTCTGGGCCACAGCAGGCCAAAGTGGGCCAACGTCATGGTTGTTAACACCCATACTGTTGGTTGCTCTGTAAATGTACCAATTTTTATAACACATCATAAAACCCCAGTCTCTTCTCCTCAGAAGGAAGCCATTTAAAAAAAATGCTACCCTTAAATTTCCACCATTCTGGGAAGAGGAAGCAACAGTAGTGTTATTCTGACACATGATGGGAAAAGGATATTCAGAGCAAAGAAAATCATGAAGTTGCTTTTACAGGAACTGAAGCAAACCCTTACCCTTGGTATGCCACCTTAACAGATTCATAAACCGAAGGTTTTTTGCCTAGGTAATTTCCCCTTCTGTTGAAATGTAATATTTTCTTAATGTTAATGCATAAGCTGGCCTCAGACACAAGAACACTGCAGGTGGACACAGGCACTCATCCATCCCCCCGCTGTTGCTATATGGGAGGCCCCAGGCAGGGAGGCTGAGAGGAGGTAGAGGCGGCTGGCAGGGGAACAATGAACCAAACAAGAGGAAAAAAGAACGGGTCTGGCGGGGAGGCAATGAACTGGGCAGGGGGGGCAATAAATGGGGCTGGCATGGGGACAATGAACAGGGTGGGCAGAGGGGAAAATGAACTGGGGGGGCAGGAGGGGGGCAATGAAATGGGCTGGCGGGGGAGTGGGAATAACTGGGCCTCATGGGGGGGCAACGAAACGGGCATGGCAAGAATAAAAAGGGCTGGCAGGGGGAGAACAATGCACAGGGGCATGCACAGAGTGAAGGAGCAGCCAGGATTGACTGAATCCGTGTTCTGTTACAGCCCAGCCACAGGCAGGAGATTTAATTCCCCCTGTTCTATCTCCCTAGTGGCTAACTTCGATGGCCACTACTGCAGCCCAACTGAAAGCACACACGTGTGTGCTAATTTCTTCTCCCATTTACAGAGAATAGGAGTTCTCCAACTCTATAACTTTTCTTTAAAAGCACGACTTGTAGAATCACAACCAATAGGATCTACAATAGACCCTCCTTTCATTTTTCAGTTGATGAAACCTGATTATACAATACAGAAACTCTAAAAAAAACTAAAAAAAACAACACATCAACACTCCAGTCACCAACCGGAAGTGTTTGCTCTAATGACTCCCATTGAACAGCATAGGCGCTGTTCAATGAGAGTTTGCAACTGTCTTAACTATAGATCCACGACCGTGGCTTTATAATTGAAGTCTCAAGGTGGGAATCTGGCAGGCAATAAGCTTGAGAACCACTGCCGTAAGCTCTCATGGGTTGTTTCTAGTGCTCTCTGAATGTTTAAAAAATAGCACTTTTTGAAGAATAATGAATAATATACTTGTAGATGAAGCAGAAATATGACAAAGGAGTGGTTGAATGATCAGATTGCACAAAAATGTCTAGCAGGTTCATCTTTCTCCTCAGAGGCATTTGTTCAGAGGGATTTTATAGTACTAGTTTTAATGAATATGAATCTGAATTATTTTTTGTGCACAAAATGGAACTTTACAGCATCTGAAAGTCAGATCAGGCTTAATGTTTATTTGGGAAAGGAAATTGTCCCCCTGCTGTGACTGTTATTTTGAATGCGATGGAGTCAAAATTGCTCTGAACCACACTGCAAATCTCTGTTGAATATTCTGCCCTTATTAGGCACACTGAATTCCCACTGACGTAAATGGGAGACCTGCACACAGAATGAGCATGGAATATAGAAGAGGGTCTGCAGTGCAGCTGACAAATCTACTGTGCAGATAATCCAGCTTCATTCTAACATTCCCATACTGGAGTAACACATTGCAATACATTGCTGACTGAAATTGACTCCTGAGAAGACAGAGGTGATGCTCATTGGTAGGATCGGTGATATGGGTGAGGGGGGATCTCCCATTATTTATGGGGTCCACCCAGAGTTGTCATCTTACCTTTGAAGCCAGGTGTTGGCTGTGGCCAGGAATGCTTTCCACCAATTACATCTGGTGCGGCAGCTCCGATCTTGCCACCATCATCCATGCATTTGTCACCTCGAGGGTGGATTACTATAATGCCCTCTTTGTGGGGCTGCACCTGTTGACGGTTCAGAAGCTGCAGCTGGTGGAGAATGCTGCAGCTTGTCTACTTATGGGGCCGGGCTTCCGGGAGCACATTCAACCGGTGCCATGCTCCAGGCTTTGCACTCACTGCCTATTGTCTTCCGGGCCCGATTCACGGTGCTGGTCTTAACCCATAAAGCCCTATACGGTCTGGTCCCTGTCTATCTGAGGGACCGTCTCACTTCCCGCGACCTGGTGCAACCCTTGCAGTCATCAGGGGGTGTCTTCCTAGAAGTTCCCCACCATAGATTGGTGGGGACCAACAGGCAGGCGTTCTTGGCAGCTGCACCTGCGTTGTGGAACTCACTCCCGGTGGGTGTCCGTCTGTCCGTCTCAGCTCTAACCTTCTCACCTTCAGGCGCCAATGTAAGGCATGGCTCTTCCGCCAGGCTTTCAGTGATGGGAAAGGGTTTGGTGAGGGCTAAGGGTGGGAGGGTGGGTTTTTTTAGTTTTATTTGCACACCCTAATGGTTTTTTTTTATTTTAAATGTTTTATTGGTTTTATATTATATTGTATTTTTGAATTTTTGATATAATGTTATACTGTATTTATCATGTTTTCTAAGCTCCATAGATCTGCCAGAGACAGAGATAGGTGGGGTAAAAGTGAATATAAAATTAATAAAATAAAATAATAATTAATAGCATCACAAGCCAAAACAATGTTGGATTTTATTCAGAAATGCAGTCAAAGAGAGAGTCTGGACCTTGTCTTCAAATATTTTAATTTATTTTTATTTTATTTATTTAAATATTTACCCCAAACTTCCCTCTAAAGGCTCAGGGTGGCTTACAAAATAAAAAATATAAACATAACATATATAAACATATTTTTAAAAATATAAAAGATAAAAACATTAAAATACATACAACCCCCCAATCACCCCAGAACCCCCCAATACCACCTTGCCATTCCTCGCATCCAACTGCCCTGACACCCCTAACACAAACCCACCCACCAACACCCCATACCCTAGCCCCGCCCACCAAATGCCTTTTCAAACAAAAACATCTTACACCGCCTCCTGAAGATGCTCAGGTTTGGGATAAAATTAACCTCCAGAAGGAGTTCCACAGCACTTGGACACCAATCAAGAATGCCCCCTCTCCCCCCTCTGGCAAGCCTTTGTCGTACAAACAAGACTAATGGATAGTACTCAGAGGGAGGCGCTTCTTGCCTATCGCAGGCGCCACAATGAGGGAATGGCAGTGTTTCAGATATGTGGAGCCCAGACTGTTTAGCACTTTAAAGGTCAAAACCAGCACCTTACACTGTGCCCAGAAAGCTATAGGGAGCCAGTGCAGACTTTGGAACACCAGTGTAATGTCCTCCCAGCACCTTACCTCCCAAAGGAGAGGTGCCACCACATTCTTCACCAGCTGCAGCTTCTAAACAGTCATCAAGGGCAGCCCTGCATATAGCGTGTTTCAGTAATCTAGTTAAAGTGATGAAAGCGTGGATGACAGTAACCACTTTCACACCTTCCCTACCCTCACCCTGCGCATATTTTGACTGCGGGAAGGAATGTGCAAGTCAGAATATTCATGGATACAGGAAATCCAGCTCTGTATCTCTGCGTGTGTTTGCCGGCAAAGCCGTGAGGGGGGGCTTTCGGACCAGTTGAACCCCGCGAATATCCTGGCTTGCGCATTCCCTCCCACAGCCAAAATACGCATGGGGGAAGAGGTGTGAAAGTGGTCAGTGGCCAGATCCAAGTCGGAAAGAAAAGGCTGTAACCTCCTCACCAGATGAAGTTGGTGAAAAGCACTCCTGGCCACCACAGCAACCTGACAATCCAGGTGCAATAAGGGGTCCAGAAGCACTTCAAAGCTGCAAACCAGACTGACCAGAGGGGGCCAGACTCCATCAATAACAGGAGTCCCAATCCCGTCCAGATCACAAGGTCGCCCAACCATTATAACCTCAGTCTTGTCTGGATTCAACTTCAATCAGCTCATCCTCACCCAGTCCCCGACAGCAGTCAGGCATTGGGTAAACACCAAGACTGCAGTGCCTGGGTCAGATGAAAAAAGAGGTAGAACTGGTTGTCATCAGCATACTGATGACACTTGACCCCAAACCTCCGAATGACCTCGCCCAACAGCCTCATATACATGTTGAACAAGAGGGAAGATACAATAGAAACCTGTGGGACCCCACAGGGGGGGTACCAAAAGGACAATGAGCAATCACCCACCACCAGTCTCTGGGACCTCCCTGATAGGAAGGAATGGAACCAATCAAGAGCAGTTCCACACACCCACATCAGATCCCGTAGTCATGTCAACAATACCTCATGATCAACTGTATCAAAGGCCGCAAAAAGATCTAACAAGATCAAGAGGGTGGAATTCCCCATCTCAAAGTTTGGGAATATTCACATCCAAGGAAAAGGGATAAATATTTGTTGCTTTTTTAAAACGAATTTTCAACCTTTCAAAACTTATACGCTTGATTATAGCTTTTATTAATTTTGTTATTGCGCTGCTTGACCTTTCTGGAGCCAAATCTGTCATCCATGATTATGTGATGAGCTATTTGGACCCTTCTGACCCCTCTAGTTACCGGCCGGTCACCCTCCTACCCTTTGTCTCTAAGTTTCTGGAACATGTTGTCTACTCCTGCTGCCTGGATCTCCACTCTACCAACTCATCCCTGGACCCTCTCCAATCTGGCTTCCACCTCCTTCACTCCACTGAAACTTCCCTTGCCAAGATCACCAATGATCTACTTGTCGCTAAATCTAAGCACCTTTACTCCATTCTTGTCCTCTTTGACCTTTCTACTGCCTTTGACACTGTCGACCATACACTCCTACTGGACTCCTTTAGTTCCCTAGGCTCTGTGCTTGACTGGTTCTCCTCCTACCTCTCTGGCCGCTCCTTTAATGTGTCTCTTCCCAATTCCAACTCCTCCTCCCTCTCCCTCTCAGCTGGGGTTCCCCAAGGCTCTGTCATGGGCCCTCTCCTCTTCTCCATCTACACCCTGTCCCTTGGCAAACTCATTGCCTCCCATGGCTTCCAATACCACCTTTATGCTGATGACACTCAACTCAATCTCTCCACCCCCACTCTCTCCCCGTCTGTCCAAGCTCGCCTCATCAATTGTCTCTCCGATATCTCCGCCTGGATGTCCTGTCAGCTCAAGCTCAACATGGCTAAGACTCAACTCCATATTTTTCCTCCCTACCCTTCCTCTCCCTCTTCCCTGTCCATCCTTATTGATGGGGTCACCATCCGCCCCATTCCCCAAGCCCGTAGCTTGGATTTCGTCTTCGATACTCACCTTTCCTTTAAACCTTACATCAACTCTGTCGCTTCACACTCCACATCATTGCTTGGATTCGCCCCTTTCTCTCTGTCTCCTCAGCCAAAACCCTTGTTCATGCCATGGTCATCTCTTGCCTTGACTACTGTAACCTCCTCCTTACTGGCCTCCCCCGCTCTCACCTGTCCCCCCTTATCTCCATCCAAAACTCGACTGCTAGGGTCATCCACTCAGCCCGTTGATTCGACCACGTGCAGCCTCTCCTCTCCTCGTTTCACTGGCTCCCCCTTCCCTAACGCATCCTTCACAACCTGGCTTCCCCTTACCACTCAGCCCTAGTCTCCTTACACACTCCTGCACACACTTTCCACTCCTCCTCTGCCCCGTCCCTCGCTCTCCCTCATCTCCCCTGCTCCCCTAACCGCCTTCGTCCCTTCTCCCTTGCTGCCACCCATGCCTGGAACTCCCTCCCTGCCCACATCTGCCTTTCCCCCTCCCTCCGCACCTTCAAATCCCTCCTCAAAACCCACCTCTTCCTCACTGCCTTTCCCGATGCCTGCTAGAACTTGCCTTCAATATTTACTGTCTGCCCTCCCCGCAGACTCCTGCCTAACTGCAATCAAGCCAAGCACATGCACCTGAGACTTTGCATCAGCTGAATGTTATTTATCCCATGTCTCTCCCTATGTCCCCTCTCCTTGTCTCCCCCCTCCGTGTCTATTAGATTGTAAGTCGTAGGCAGGAACCATGTCTATCTTATTGTTCTGTAAAGCACCAGGTACATAGCTGGTGCTATACAAATGCTAATAAATAAATAAATAAATAAATAAATAACAACAACAACAACAACAAGGGTAAAATCACCAAATTCTCTGTCGTTTGTGACCTTTAAAATGTAAACCTACATCTATATATTTATATTTATAACCAAGTCTATCCGAGGGACTCAGGGCAGAAATTTAGTCCACCCTGAGAACAACCTTGTGAGGTAAGTCATTATTATTCCCATTTTATAAATGGGGAATTGAGGCTGGGAGATGGCGATTTGTTAAAGGTCACCCAGTGAGTTCATGCCCAGCTGCAGCTTCAGAACAGTCAGCAAGGGAAGTCCCATGTAGAGCGCGTTGCCATAATCTAGCCTTGAGGTGATGAGTATGGATGACAGTGGCCAGATCCGAATCAGAAAGACAAGGCCACAGCCTTCTCACTAGATGGAGTTGATGAAAAGTACTCCTGGCCACTGCCGCCACCTGACAATCCAGATGCAGCAAGCGATCCAAACGCACTCGGGGTCCAGACCACATCAATGACAGGTGTCCCAATCCCCTCCAAGTCACAAGACCGGCCAACCATCATCACTTCAATCTTGTCAGGATTCAGCTCCAATTGGCCACCTTCATCCAGTCCCCAACAGCAGCCAAGCATTGGGTAAGCCCCAAGACTGCAGAACCTGGGTCAGATGAAATAGAGAGGTAGAGCTGAGTGTCATCAACATACTGATCAACATACTCATCAACATACTGATGACACCTCACCCCAAACCTACAAATGACCTCACCCAGTCACCTCAGATACACATTTAACAAGAGAGGAGACAGAATAAGAACCCTGTGGGACACCACAGGGAGGGTCCGAGGAGATGATGAGCGATTTCCCATCACCACCTGCTGGGACCTCCCCAACAGGAAAGAGAGGCACCACTCAGGAGCAGCCCCTGCGAACCCTGCCAGGTTCCACAATCATGTCAACAACACCTTGTGATCAACTGTATCAAAAACCTCAAAAAGTTCTAACAAGATCAACAAGGTAGAATTCCCCTTGTCCATCTCCTAGCACAGGTCATCGACCAAAACCACAAGCACAGTCTCTATGTGCGGATTGAGGTTTGGTTTTCCATTTTCTATTGAAAAGGTTTATTTGATGGGAAATGGCTATGGATAAAAAAAAAGAAAATTATCCAGCCAACTAAATTTGGAGGGGGTTTGATTACTGTAAGCAACAAAATACATTTTTTTTCAGTTGATGGCCATCTGCTAAAGAATTAAAAAGAAAAAGGTTAATAGAATATGAATATTGATTAAAGTGTCTTTATGTTTATCAAAATAATTCACAGAGAAAAACTTTCTTGTCCTTCTCTGGTGGCCTCTGGAAGTCTCTTGAAAGTTGGTTGTTATTCTCTGTGTTTGATCTCTTTCTAACTGAGACTTCATCTTTGAACATTTATGTACAAGATTAATAAATGACACACATGTTAAGGGACAGAATGAGCTACCACCCTATATTGAAGTGTACAAGCATAAACAATCTGGCCGTGCAGGAAACTATAAATAAATATTATCTTCCTGCCTTTGCACAGACCACAATTGAATAAAATGCTTTCTTAAAGCTTTCTTAAAGTTTCTTAAAGACACAGCTAATACGTGTAGGGACACATCATCATTATCATTAAAATAAATAATCATAATGGAAGCTAAATTAACTGAAGTTGTTTTGCACATTTCACAGACATAAAACTTTTCAACAGTAACAGCAGCTGCTAATTAACCGATCCATTCCAATGTTTTCACATAATTTGTACATTCATTTAGTCACATACCGTTCATGTTGAAGAGAATGATACAGCAAATGTTCTCTAACAAATTATTATGATTTTTTTTAAAAAAATAAAAAATCTTTCCCTCCAAAACTGAAGTCCCTTGTTCCAGTTACTTAAATCTATGTCAGAAAGCATCTGGACAATGCAATAACCACCCACCTAGGTTGCTGTATCTGGACCTTGGTGTCTGCCTTGTTCTTGCTCCAGTCTTCTGCCCAATACCTATCTTAGGGTGCAGCCACACAAGCCAGGTGGGGATCCCCCCACACGCCCTGGGTCAGGCAATCACAGTCATCATACTTTGGGGTCAGCATGGAGAAAAGGCGGCATAGTCCTCCTCCCCCATGGGGAAACTGGATGGGCAGGCCACTGGCAAACATCCCGCCATGCCCCAGGGCAGGCCGAGGTGCTGGCCACCTACACAGGCACCCACCCCTGCCCACTCTCCCCCAGCCCGCCCACTGTGAACATCAGGCAGCCACAGGGCATACGAGCCACTGCATCATGTGGCAATGGTGCCCAAATTGGGGTAAGGCTGCCCAACCCTCTCGTGTGTCTGTACCCTTAGTTCCTGCCCTCACCTCCTGCATCAGTCCCTCACTCAATGCAACTTCCTTACCTTGTTTATGGTTCATCCCCTCAACTCCTGAGATATAGTGACCTCCTAGCTTTTGACTTGGCATGGATCCTGGATCTTGATATTCATATTCATTTCATATTCCTTCATTGTGTTCTAGTTATTGATCTTGCAGACGTCTTGTCTGTCCACAGTTTTGATAAGGATATTCAGGCTACCACCTAATCAGCCAATGCCATCAGCTAAAAGACAATGCTCATCTTTTTTGATTTGTTTTTTGTTTTGTAGCTAAGTTCTGTGCCAGTACATTATGCCAGTATGTGTTTTCTTTATGGTAATGCTCCATGATTCGCCCCAAACTTTCTCCATATTTACCAAGAAGCAGCAGTCTGGTAGTATGAGTGTTCAGTGAGATGAACAGTCTTCGCAATGAAGAAAGAAGCTTAATTCAAAGCTGTTCTTTTGGTCTCAGTAATGTTAGCGCAACATTTACTTAGTGATTTGTGATAAAAGCCATTCAGACACTCTACAGACATATCCTGCATTAGAAGGCCTTGCAAAACATCTTAGTACAGAATCAAGCTGGCACCAGTATACTTTTTAAGTGTAGTTTGATTTTATATTTGTATTTTGTAGCTCTAAATCCATCATCACAATTTTCCTGATTTATTTATTTTTTTAAATTGAAAACACAGCTGAACTGTGGACACAGTAGGGAACACTCCAATTTTGTTTGAATTTATAGGCCAAAAAGTTCTGGAAACAAGGTATGCTAAAAGAGGAGTAGGAAACTCACTGTGCCCAAAATCACTGCTACGGGTAGTAAATTCTGACAGAGAAGCAGATTGTAATAATACACCGTACTTCTGCCTCCATGTGGAGTGGTTTCAGGATGGTCTGACTTGTGAATATTAGCTTCATATATCCCAAAAGTCCCTATTTAGGAGGGACAGTCCCTCAGTGTGCTGAATCCTCTGTCTCTCTTCCAGGAGAGAGAGAGACAAAAAAGCTGGTATTCAAGCCTCAGGCACTGCTTTCCTGGTTGCCTCCCAGGAAAAGCACTTGAGACAACATTGGGGAGATGATGGATCAACAAGGAATTAATTGGAATGGTACACAGGAGAGCTTGTGTCCCTTTTTATGCACTTAGAATGTTCAGACGTATTTGTGTATGTGTGTACGTCTGTGAAGGGGTGGAACCTATAGGCCGAGTGTGGGGTTACGTGTTCCACTTTGACCACTTGCAATGTTGGAAGGTATGTATCCTCCTGCCTGAGCACTCATAAATCAGTTCAAATGGAGGGATTCCTGCCTTCTCCAGAGCATGATTTATTCATTCCATTTTTAAGCCCACCCTTCCCATTAAGGCTCAGGGTAGGTTACATCATATAAAACCAGCTTTTAAAAATCCCCATAACCTCCCCCAACACCTTCCATAACCCCTCCACCCAATGGTATCCCTGACTGCCAAACACCTAGCCAAACAAAAAGGTCTTACATTGCTTCCGGAAGATGGGCAGGTTTAGGATTAGACAAATCTCCAAAGGAAGGGAGTACCATAATTGTGGGGCAGCCACCGCGAATGCCTCTCTGCACACCCTTGTTGTGAAAACCTCACAGACAGATGGTACACACAAGAAGGCACTCCCAGCCTAACTCAGAAGCTGTGACAGAACATGATCTTGGACCAGGCAATGAGGAGCGATGTTACCATTTAACTCTCCCTACAAAACGGACAGACAGTTGTAGAATCCTTCTCCTGCAATTTTTTGGTCTGCTTCCTAACAAACTGAAACAAAAGTGGAGGAATGCATACGTTTCCCGCAGGACAGAATATCTGCATTCTGATCAGTCCTGGTTTTATGCTACATTTCTGTACTTTGATCCTAGTCCAGCACAATTAAAAGCAGCCAAAGCAGAGTTGTCTACACACATTAGCTTACAAGATAAGAGCCTAGCAGTGAAAAACTTAAAACACTTGCTTCTGAGCATCATGCTTGCCTGGCATTGCCACTGACAATGATAGCAGGAGCAAACAATAAATAAATTAATTATTATTAATAATTATTATAGCAAATATTTATATAGCACCAGCAATGTACCTGATGCTTTACAAACTAATGGAATAGACATGGTCCATGCCCTAGGGCTTACCGTCTGAGAGACAGGGCGGGAGGGGGAGACAAAGGAAGGGGAACAGAGGGAGAGACAAGGAGTGTAACATTCACGAAGATGCGAGGTCCCAGGTGCACGCGCTTGACTTGGTTACATCAAGAATGATGGCTGGCTGGTCCATGTGGTGGGAATATGAGTACACAGACCTCAGGTAACAGACTGTACTGGATGGAGGATATCAGCAGGAGTTAGGGGAGGGCAGAGTGGAAGAGGTAGATCTTGAGGAGGAATTTGAAGGTACGAAGGGAGGGGGCAAGGCGGATGTGGGCAGGGAGGGAGTTCCAGGCGTGGGGGGGCAGCTATGGAGAAGGGACGAAGGCGGTTAGGGGAGCAGGGGAGGCGTGGAAGGGTGAGAGAGGAGACAGAGGAGGAGCGAAGTGCACGGGCTGGAGTATGGAGGGCGATAAGTGCAGAGAGGTAGGGGGGAGCGAGGTTGTGAAGAGCTTTATA
>QEPC01001041.1:8455751-8488549 GCA_003113815.1 Sphenodon punctatus | reverse complement strand
AACCCCCAACCTCATGGTTAGATGTCTTCTTCTCCCCGCAGGTGTCCAGCGGGGATGAGGAGCGGCGGTGGCGGCCCCAGCAGCAGGACTCGGCGGTGGCAGCGGCGGCGGCGGTGGTGAGGCAAGCGGAGCCTCCAGAGCCCCCCCGCAGCAGCAGCCAGGCAGGTAGGTGGAATCAGCTTCTGCGGCTCAGCCGCTGTCCCTGGGGCAGATATGACTTCTGCTCCATCCGCTGGGCTTTGGGGTGTGTGGGCTCGAGGGGGCTTGTATCAGCAGGGGCACCCCATTACGCCAAGCCGCTTGCTGCACGGGGGTGTGCATGCACAAACGTGGACCGGTGTAAGTTAATTGTACCAGGTGTAGGCACAGTTTAATATGCGGTGTTGGATTACACCCAGAGAATGAAGTTTTATTTTATTTATACTAAAATTTATAACCTGCCGCTCCTGCCTCCAGCAGCTCAGGGTGGCTTACAATAAAAGCAAACAATACAACAACATAAATATAACAATAGATATAAATATAAAAATATGAAACCAATGTACATAGAAAGGTCACAAAGTCCAAAAAAAGTAACCCCACCCCAAAACTCCTCCCATTACCCATCTCCCTGACCAAAAGCTTAGTGAAATAAGTAGTTCTTACATTGGTGCCGGAAGTAGTGAAGATTCGGGGACAAATGAGCCTCTACCGGGAGGGAGTTCCACAGCCACAGTGCTACAACCAAGAACGCCCTCTCCAATGTCACCCCCCGACATACACGGGGGACTTCAAGAAGGACACCCCCGGCCGACCGCAGGGACTGATCCAGAACCCGGGGGGGTGAGGCGTTCCTGCAGATAGGTGGGGCCTAGACCATTTAGGGCTTTATAGGTTACAACCAACACCTTGAAATGGGCCCAGAAGATTGTCGGCAGCCAGTGCAGTGAGCGAAGCACAGGAGATATATGCTCATGGCTCCCCGCCCCCATAAAGAGGTGGGCCACCGCATTCTGCACTAGCTGCAGTCTCTGAACTATCACCAAGGGTAGCCCCACATAGAGCACATTAAAATAGTCTAGTCTTAAGGTGATGAAGGCATGGATGATGGTGGCAAAGTTGGAGTCCGAAATGTACAAACAAAGCCGCTGTGCCAGATGTAACTGGCAAACGGTAATCCTTGCCACAGTCACCACCTGGACACCCAGGCAGAGCTGTGAATTGAGGAGCACCCTCAGACTATGAACTTGAGGAACCAGGGAGGTACAAACCCCATCAATGACAGGGACCTCCACACCCTTGGCCCTCCCCACCAGCATCACCTCCGTCTTGTCAGGATTCAGCTTCAGACAGCTCATCCAATCCCCTACAGTTGCCAAACATTGGATAAGCAATGAGACTGCCAGGCCTGGGTCAGCTGCAAATGAGAGGTACAGTTGGGTATCATCAACATACTGATGACACAGAACACCAAACCTCCTCACAACCTCACTCAGAAACTGTATATACATGTTGAACAAAAGAAGGGACAGACTAGGTCCTCGCGGGATACCACATGTGAGCCACCGGGAAGATGATGAACAATCCCTCAGTACCACACACTGAGTCCTTCCAGCCAGGAAAGAGCAGAACCATTCAAAAACTATTCCATCCACCCCAGCACGATCCTGCAAGCGAGTCACCAGCATCTCATGATCAATGGTATCAAATGCAGCCAACAGATCTAACAGGACCAAAAGGGCTGAACAACCCTGGTCAAGCTCACAGCAGAGGTCATCGACCAAGACCACAAGTGCAGTCTCCATGCCATAACCCTGATGAAAACCAGATCGTGGGGGGTCTAGAAAATTGACCTGATCCAGATGTGCCTGAAGCTGCCAAGCCACCACCTATTCAATGACCTTCCCTAAAAAGGGAAGGTTAGAGACCAGTCAATAGCTAGCAAGGGAATCAATGTCAAGAGATGGTTTCTCAAGCAATGGACACACCAAGGCCTCCTTGAGGCACTCAGGGACCCTGCCCTCTTGAAGGGAGGTGTTGACTACCCCAGCCAGCAATGGCCCCAGTGTCTCCCAGCTGGCTTTAACCAGCCAGGATGGGCACAGATCTAATTCACAAAACATGGCACTGACAGACCCCAGAACAACCTCAGCATCAGAAGATGACACAGACTGAAACTGATCCCATAAAACAGGACAAGGCAGAGCATTCATTACCTCTGGTTCCCCTACAGTATTAAATGTGGCGGCGAAGAAGTGGTGAATGGGAGCGATTTTGTCTGCAAAATAGTCAACACACTTGTCACAGTGAGCGCTGGAAGACTCCAGTTCCAGGTACAGGCCAGACTGACCAGTCCCTTCACCACCCAGAAAAGCTCAGCTGGATGACACTTCATGAACGCTATGATAGCAGCAAAGAAATCCTTCTTTGCTGCCTGCACAGCCATTGCATAAGCTCTCGAACTAGCTCCATGCTGCAACCTGTCATCTTCAGTATGGGTCCAGCACCACCAGCGCTCTAATTGCAGCCCTTCTTGCTTCAGCTGATGCAGGTCCTCCATAAACCACGGGAACCTGCATCACCAACACTCCAGGAGCGGACACCTAGGAGCTGACCGGTCAATGGCCTGAGCCAACAAGGTGTTCCAGAAGGCTACAAGGTCACCAAGTGATCAACCCTCTAGGTTGGAGGGTATCTCCCGTAGAGCATTCCAGAACCTCTCAGGTTCCATAAGTCTCTGGAGGCAGACCAACCAAACAGGTCCTGCACCTTTCTGGGGGCTGATGTGTGCCAGGAGACAGGCCCGTAGGAGGTAGTGATCCATCCCTGACAAAGGGACCAAAGAAACATCCGCCACCAATGGATCCCCTACCTCAAGGCACTAACTGAGACATGCTCATGGTTGCCATGAACTCATGCTCTGCACCCAGAAGCCCGGTGTTGATGTGGATGTTGAAGTCCCCTAGGACCACCACCCTCGGGGACCTCAAAATCACCTCCGACACCAGCTCTGCTAGATCATGCAGGGATGCCACTGTGCAGGAAGGTGCCCAGTATACCAACAGCAGCCCTAACCTGTCTCCAGCCAAATCAATCACAGGGTGGAGGCACTCACTACCTGGTGGAGTTTGTACTGGGTACCTCCTCACAGACCTTAAAAATAACAGCTACACCGCCCCCTGACCCTCTAGCCTCAGCTGATGCTGCATGGAGTACCCAGATGGAACACGGTCAGTCAGAATAGGTCCCGACTCAGTGTCCAGCCAGGTCTCCATGATGCACACAAGATCAGCCACCTGGTCCAGGATCAACACCTGGACTATAGATGATTTATGTACGACTGATCTCATGTTCAATAGCATCATACCCAGACCATAGGTCCTCCAAACCTTGGCCACCTCATCTTCCATTCTGGGGGCAGTGAGGGGAACAGGAACTAAACACCTCTCCCTCCCCAAAGAGTTTTCTGGCCTCCCAGAGGGACCATATCTCCCACAGCCCATCACAACCCCAATTACTGCGGCCCCGCCCCTGGCCAACCCTGCCCCTGGGCTCCCCCACCCCGCAGCACCAAATAGCCAGGCCGGCAGGGGAGATAACACCCCCTCACCCCCGCCCCTCTCACAGGCAGGCATAATCTTTCCCTTCCACAGGGAAGTTGAGGCTTTAACTGCAGTACGGATCAAACAAGAACTTGAACTAAAGAAGGCAAAACTTCAGTAGCATCAGATCCCCAAAATAAGAACTGTAAAATATAATATAATAATGATTTTCTTTTTTACAGCACTCCAACACCACCAAATGGAGCTCAGAGTACTCCACAACATAAAAATATGATAAAACAATATAAAATCCATTTAAAATATAAATCCATTTTAAAACAACCTAAAAGGAGAAAGTAAAGAGGGAGGAGAAGACACTTTAAGAGGAACTAGAAGTGGGTCCTGAAAGCACCTGGAGGATAAATAAGTCTTCAGGTGCTTTTTAAAGGTGAGGAGGAAGGGACTAAAATGGACATCTGAAGAGAACAAGTTCCACACTAAAGGGCCAGCCAAAACAAAGGCCTGATCACCTGCTAACTTAAGGTATGATGGCAGATCCCCAAACAGCAGGTGTTAACCATCAGTGTGAGACTCCAGGACTGAGCTTGAATATAGCGATGGCCTATACCATTCAGGACCCTAAAAATGATTATTATTTTTATTTATATAGCCCCAGAAGTGTACCTGGCACCGTACAATCAATAGTTAAAGACAGGTCCCTACCCCAAGGGGCTTACAATCTGACGGTGTTTTCAGACGGGACGATAGCCTGTATTTCTATGTTTTGACCCACGTGGAATTGTGGGCTAATGTCACATCAGAAAGTGCAGTTAAATGTCAGCTCGGGCTGTTCCCTGGGCAGTGTTGGTGCTAAGCCCAGGCTGTGACTCAGGAACATCCCCAGGTCCAGGTCCAGGCTAAGCGCCAACACCACCCAGAGAACAGCTGCCCAACCAGGTTTAAAGCATTCCGTTACAGATGGACAGCCACTTTACTTAACCCAGTTGGGCTTCTCCCCAGTGCCAAGTGCCATAGTAGCCACCATTGGCCGCCCATGAGTCAGGGGTGGGGCTTCTGCGGGCAGCATGGGGGTGGGGCCACACAGATGCACATCCGTGTGTCTCCCCACCCCTCCATGGCCTGAATGCCGTAATGTGTGTTCGGCGGCTGGGCCAAGTCCTGGCTGGAGTGACATCTCCCACCACAGCCCAGAGAAGGCCATGGCGGCGGCAGGAGACATCATATCTGAAAACACCCTGAAAGAGACAAAGGAGGGCGAGACAAGGGAGAGTTGAACATAAGGAGTGCAATCTTAAACTCCATCTGTTGCTTTATAGACAGTCAATTCAGAGAACATAGGATGGCCGTAATTGATTGTGTCTGCCCATATCAGTAAGCAGCCGCACTGCTACACTGAACCACATACAGCTAAACCATGTACTCAGACCAACGTTTAAACTGACAAATTTCACAAACTCACAGCTAGAAATTAAAATTTTCACAATTTTTTCAAACTTTGTGGATTTCACAAGGAACTTTTTATACACACACTTTATTCGTTCTCATTTTGCTGGTTGCAGTTCTTTGTCGTTTACAGTGTTACTAACAGACGTTAAACAAAGAAAGTTCAGATAATAGTAACTAAGTTGCAGTGGTGCCACAACTATACTATAGTGGAAACAAAGGGTGTCTTCAGTCGTGACAGTGGCCCACTTTACTCCACTTTACACAGCTTTACCCTGCAGAACACCACCACATTAGTTTCCAGGTTCCAGATGTTCACCCGGAATAGATCCCAGCTGTATTGAGGGTGAGTGTGGGCTGTGACTTGGAAAAGTCTTCTCAAGTCACAGCTTGTACTAGTCACCAACATAACCAGGATCCAGACACCCGACCAGGTGAAGCGCAGGTTATCATGTTTGAAAGTCTGCTTTTCCCAGCCAGGTCGGAGCCAGGATTGCCATGGCAGACATTATTGGACACCATGGCTGCCCATTGGGGGGGCACTGGATGCAGTGTGGCGGTGGGGGCAGGCAGATGCTCATCCATACATCTCCCCACCTTCATCAGTGGCCCAGCCCCTGTCACATCACTTCAGGGCCCTGGACTGGTCCCAGCTGTAGTAGTAGTCCAACTCCAGACTGGGGCAGATCATGGCATCTGCTGAGTACCATCATATATGAAAACACCCTAAGTGTCTTCTTTGACATAATCAAAGTCAACGTGTAGCCTAATCAAATCCAGTCTTATTCATGAACTCACTAGATGGTCTGGTGCAAGTCACAATGGGTGAAAGCATAGGAGATAATAACCTCTCCCCTCAATAGCCAGATGAGTGGCCACCTGCCCATTTATTAAGTGGCCACCAGATGTTCGCCTGGCCCACAGGCCCCATTCATAGTGTCGTCCCCAGTGAACGTGGAGCTTGCCGTGCAGCTGAATGCTGGCTGATGATGTAGGTGAATGTTCACTCACGTGGCCACCTCTTGTCTGTTAGGGTGTGTGCAGCCTCCACGTGCATGGAGGTCTGCCACGACCATACAGTTCCAGGCAAAGTGTCTAGAGTGGTCCAGGGAGCAACCGTATCTCAGTGATGGGGGGGGGGGGGGGTAACACGTGCCTATCTGTCCAGTTCATTGTGTGGAACCTGTGAGTGGCGGCTGCACGCAGACTCTATGAATGGATGGACCCCAGATTCCAGTGGGCTAATCTCTTTTCTGTTAACACCCTATCTTTCACCTCCATTCCCTGTCTGTAAACTTGGAAGAATAATCTTCACAAGGTTGTTTGAGTGAATTAGATAAGGATTGTAAATTATAGATATAAATAATAATACTCAATGTTGAAATTTGCCTTTTAAATTACACAAAGTTGAACTTCTTATCTAAGTCCTCAAGACAAGCAAATTAAACTCTAGCATTTGTTAAAAAGAAACAAATACTCTAATTTGCCTTACAAATTTGAAAACTCTTATTCATATAATCCCTGTGCCTGATGGTGATCTACAATACTTCATAAGTAATGCTCTAGCACAGCTTTCTAGATAGAAAACACCTCAGCGTGAGAAATTCTCTAATAAATGTCCAAATAATATCATAGCCTGAGTTTAAGCTGCCAGTACAGTTTCACCCTATTAGCCTTTGAGGATTTTATCATAAGGCCTGATCCTGTACTGATGAAGTAAGAGAGAGTTTTACTCTTGATTTCAAGGAAAACCAGGAATAAGTCCACAGAGAAAAAAAAGATTAACAGAAAAATTCCCTTTGATTGCAATGGACCTTAGATAATGGTTGCTAGAGGCTCTCCTCTAGCATCTAACTTCCATCCAGATGTTTTATTTGTCATAAATCATCTATATGAGAATATGACCTGTCAGAGTGAAGTTTGAGGAGAGCTGAAAGAACAACTACAAGATTTATAACCCAAGCTAAGTGCAACATGCACCCTATGACTAAACTATAACAAATAACTAAAGCAAAGATATGTGTATACCATGACACGGCATATAGGAATACGCCCTGAGTAAAGGACAAAGCAGAGCATGTAGAGTTTGGAACACTTAAAGCTGTGACAACAAGCTTCATTCCTAGATTTAAACTCCTTTTTGGTACGTTTGGTACTCTTTTCCTAAATTGCAAAGGATGATAATGCAGTTGTGAGAATATTATATTGTATTGATCCTGACGAGGAGTGTCCTTATTCATATATGTTCCACATACAACAACGGTGGTTATAACCCAGCTCAACTGGACCACCTCCAGTAAGAACATCCCATCAGCCAGTCAATCACATTGGAGTTGAAAATGCTTCTCACCAAACAGGAGACCCCCCCTTGATACATGTATTAGGAACAAAAGCAGATAATTATGGGTCCTAGCAGAAGACATGGATGCTCACCTGGCATGGCTAGCATAGCTCCACTGAAGTCACATGCTGATAAATACAAAATACTCTGGGAAGAAATTACAATTTATGCATTATTGGGTTTTACATATGTGACCGATTTTATATGCGGTTACAATGCTCATTATGGACCTGATGCTTGATTTTCTTTGCCGCTGCCAAAGTATACCACTGTCATTCTTCAGTTCTTTAAAAAAAAAATGCTAGTAATCCTACCTAATAAAGAGCACTAAGCCTTTCTAGCTACCTTGAATCATGTTCAACTTAGAAAAGCAACCTGTCACTTCTTAAAACCCTTTAATCCACTCCAGTCAAACCATGTGTTATGACATCATCTGAAAGTCTAAGATATAATTACTAGTGGGAAAAGCATGCCAAGACAGCAAGCATCACTATCTATTTAGCACACAGGCTGCTATTACTTGCATGAACTCACAAATCTATCTCAAATGTGGCTGTGTGTCATTGGTTGAAAGAGGTTCCTCAGGAACCTCTACCATACTTGCTAGCTAAAGCCAGCAATAAAATTTCCAGTTCTTTCTTTCACAATTAATCCCATTGGGGTTAATTAATTAAAGGGCCTGGAAGAGAACACTGATCTTGCAGGCAGAAGCAAAGAAATTAAGCTATGTGTGATTAAAATAAAAGTCTTGCAACACACGAAGGGGAATGAAGAAGTTGTCACTTGTACTCGTACTCACTAAGCTCATCCAGATGCCAAATAAGTTTTTGAACTTCACTTCAGTATGATTCACTCCTCACATGGTTAATGTTAAATACATGTCTATGAGCTTTTCTGGAAAGGAGCAGTACTTAGCAAATCATTAAATCTTTACCTGTTTACAAAACCACTGAAGTGTGACTGTACTAAAGAGGGGATACAAGGTCACATCCTTTTAATTACATTTTATTTACATTTTTCAATAGCCAAGAGGAGCAGGGGAGGAGTCATGCAAAGGCAGAATAGAGCAAATTATCAGAGGAGTGACACTACAGGGGTGCATGTCAGAGGATAAAATAAAAATATTCTCGATGCAATCAATGAAACCATATGTCTGAATAAACCAAAATCCTGTGCTAACAAAGTTGGGCAAGTTAACCACCTGTGAAATCAGCATACAAGTCAACATTCAGGTCAAACCTAAAGAGCATCCAAAACACTAGATTTTCTATCTTTAGCACAGCTGTTACTGCAGCTAATAAGATTATATTTTAAACTGTGAGAGGGAGGAGCATAGAACAAGGGACAAAGAAATAGAAAATATGAGACAAGATGCACAATGTTCTTTAAATTTGTTGGAACTTGGGACACAGGGTGCTTGATTATTTATTACTTGCATGTGTTGTGTCTACAAGGATTTCCTAGTATGTGCCATGCTGTGCTATATTTTACCTTCTACAACTCCTCATGTTGAATGTCTTGAGGTGTGAATTGGAGGTACTACATCTGAGTAGAGTTAATGCTGTATCGTCTAACCAGGAACTTGGGTTCACTGCGTTTTCCCCAATGGGAAATGCAGTAAACACAGGTCCATGCCTCTAGCTGATGATTATATCAGTTTGATGGATGGATAACTATTAGCCTCTGCAAGGCACTTGCTTGTCTTTAGTTTGCTTCTACTTGAAAGAGAGGGTATTAATAGAAGTGACAGTGGAGCACCGCCATCATAACTCGATCTGGGTTGGGAATCTGCCACTAACACGGCCCCAACTGGGTCAGGTGGCACAAAAAACATGCTGGCAGCTGGGCTGCCGAGGAGTGCAGGGAGCCACACAAAACACACGACCGGCCGCCCCCTGCTATAACAAGCAGTCATGGCAGCTAATGATGACCACCATAGCAACCGACCATGACAGACCTGATCCAGGCCAGGTCAGTAAGCCATAATACGTCTGTTGGGGGGAATGGATGTTCCCCCCCAGATGTTACCATGGCATGGAATCACATTCACCACGCAAGCGGCCGAAGCGGCAGGACCGGAGGCCGTCGCATGTTGAATGTGATTCCCGGCGGGGACCAAAAAAAAATCTCGTCTGGTCGGGCGCCACGGCCCGGGATCACCGGCGGGATCCCGGGCCTTGGCGAATTCGGCCTGACGCTGCGGCTGCATTGGTCCCGCCGCCCGCCCGTCTCCCCAGAGGGCAGGCGGTGGGGAGCGTTGAGTGGGCGGGGCCGTGCGGCCCCGCCCCCTCCCAGATTCCCTGCCGGGATCCCCCGGCACGTCTGATACGGAGTGACGGGGACATCCCGGTGGGGATGATTAGGTCGTTTTCGGTACGGGGCCAATCGGCCCCGTAACGTCTGAAAACACCCTTAGTTGGAATAAATCAGTTACCAAATAAACTGCACACTGTGGTCCATAATTCATCTATCATCTTGTTTTTAACTGTGTGTGTCCATGTCTTATCTAGATTGTAAGCTCCTTGGAGAAAGGACTGTCTTTTATGTTATGTGTATTTGTACAGCTCTGAATATGACTAGAAGTGCTTTAGAAATAAGAAGTAGTAGTAGTAGTAAAGTTCAGTCATTAAAACTAGTAACTCCAAATGACATTCAGTCCTCAAAATGTAAGGTATCATATGACTATCTAATCAACTAAAGTGATATCATTTTTTCTATGTTGCCTCCTGTTAGGCCTGCAGTTCTCAAACCACATATCCTAGAGAAGTTCTGTTGGTACAATCTGGGACTACTCCAGAGAAAATCCATTGAAACCAACTGAAGACTTGTTAGTGGAGCAACTTAGCGATGAGGTTAGCTTTTTAATTTAGGGTGTGTTCTAGGTTATGAGTAGTTCATAATGAATTAGCGCAGCAAGTAACAAGCTAAAATCTAATTCAGTGGTAACTTGCAAATAAATTGTCATCCAGCTACTTCTTAAACAACTGTTAACAACATAAGAAGTGCCAGGCTAGATCGGAGACCAATGGTCCATTGAGCTCAGCATCCCATCCCATTTCTGACAGTGGTAGCTTTGGTTGCTTCAGTATGGCTTGCATTCTAGCTCCTTTCTCAGCTTCGTTGCTCTCTTTTGAATCCTCCCCAAGTTGCTGGCAACTTGGCATCTTTCTTGAGGTGCAGTGTCAAACTGAACACAGTATTCCAGATGAGTGCTTGCCAGTGCCAAGTCGTAAGTGTCCCAGCACAGAAGAAACACCATCATAGCAGTTTCTTTCTGAAATAAAGTTGCAATAAGAGGAATTTAGCAAGGTCTGTGACACACAAATCAATGCACAAAAGCATAATTAATTAAACCATGGGCCCACAAAAGTAAATGGAGCTACATGAACACACCAGTGGAACTGACCTGACAGAGCCAAAAACGTTTACTCTCCAGATAGAGTCAGAACTGCTCCCAGTGAGACCTTGAGAGCTGTTAGATAACATCCTTTGCCAAACATTACTATACTATTAATTCATGCTCACACACACACACACACACACACACCAAAAATGACAATTTGAATGTCACAAATGATATATAATCCTTTCAGTGAGCAATAAATGGATCTTTCCACAATACGTGGCCATACATGAGTGTCTAAGCCATTGTTTTGTACTTTAAACAGTTTAGCAGCTGGTATAGGTAAAAAGGACTTCATTATCTCCTTCCCTACTGTTTTCTCTAAAAGCTCTGTCCCAATGAATTCCTAGTCTAGAATAGTTTATTTGCTTGTTTAAATAACATTTTTATTGATGGAAAGTTTGCATAGTCTATACAGAAAGAGAAACTGAATGCATGAACGTATTTGCAGTCCAGAAGGCCATGTGCCGACTACCACTGGTAATGTTATAGGATTATTCATATGTGGTAACCTCCACTTAACTCAAACAAACACATAAACATAACCAGAATCAACATTAACTAAGTAACACAAGTCAAACAAAACAAGCAAATGTGCGTCTTTTTGGAGAAATGTCCAGACCCAAAAGCCAGTTGGGGTCTGTTCATATTGAACATAGTTCCTGCCTTGAGGGACACAGCCCCAGTAAAAACAAAAAATCCTTTAAAAGGTGCATTTATTGCCTTGACATTTATACATCCCAAAAGTTCATATATTTCAGCAAGGCAAAGACTTGGGTTATTCCAGTCCAGATTCCGTAAATTAGTGATCATGTCCCAAATTGGATTCCAAATGACATAGAATTGCTCCATTTTATCCTAGAGATTCATCAAAATCCTCTCCCTTGTGATAATGAACCAAAGCCAGTTTGGTTTACAGTGGGACCTTGTTCCGATTTCCAGGAAAGGGTGATTGTAGTCAGTCAGCCAGTTTTATTTAGCGTAGCCATTGGCCATTGCATGAGGTACATAGCAAAACACACCCAATAAGGAGGAAAACAATACATAAATCATGGGTCGAGATTATAACAACCGAATGGTAGTGACCGGCCTGCAGTATCATTACAACATTGATGGATTAACCAACAGAAGTTCGCTCGTGCCTTGAATAAATATGTGTGGATTAAAATGTTAGGCACAGATAGATATACATTTGCCAAGAGACAGACTGCGTCTTTTGGCAATATAAAAATTAAAATATAGTAAAATATCAAAAAACCAGCATCGTCAAAAATGAAGTGCAATTATCCAAAAACCTTGCGGGAAATTGTCGATCAGAAGAGAGAGCCCCCTGGAACTTAAATTCCCCGAAAATGGCTGGATGCAAAATAGCTGGCAGGGTCTGATATAAGATAAGGGGCTTAGTGTGGGCTAGGTAGACTTGGCTAAGAGATATAGCGAGGCAGGAGATAGTCATGCCTCGCTCTCCGGGATGCTATAAAGTTGATAACACTATCAGGCATGAAGAAGGCACATTCACATCTCACATGGGGGTACGGGACCCTTTCCTTTCAGCTATTGTCCCCTGAGAGGAAATTATGGGTCGCAGGAAATAGATCTAAAGTTCAAAAAATTATCCCTGAGTTGAAATGCCGAGATTAAGAATTGAGAGAGGTTCCTGATAACCCATGGGTCCGAGCTGTCTAGTAAGACATCAAGAACAGCCTGGTCTGATCTCCCCGGGAATCTTTCCAGAGTGGAAACCAAATACTGCCTCCTTGGGAGATCGTACAAATGGCAGTAAAGGATTATGTGTTTGGTTGTTTCGGCAGCCAAATTGTCGAAAGGACAAAGCCGATCGACAAAAGGAGTGTCCTTAATGCGGCTTCTGCGTTTACTCTGGCACAAGCGATGAAGATCTTGCCTCTTACTGGAATCGCTGCATTGAGGTAGTTGGCCATCTACCCTGGATTGGGCACCCAGGAAAGGTAGGCCGACATATGTGGCGAGGCATTGATGCTAGCTAGTTCCCTCTGCCTTTCTATGTCCTGCGACCTTAGGACAACCTCTCTGATAAGTGAGGCTGGTGCCTTATGAGCCAGATATTCCCTTGACAGACCCATATGTCTCAGGGTTGACTCCATTTTGGTTGACCAGGGACTATCATATGGATCGTCTCTGAGGTCTGCAAGCAGGGGAGGGCTTTTATTAATCTCCATTTTGCCCCAGAATTTCAGAGCACGTTCCATGGCCACTTGCTGCCAACTGGCTTGGCCTACTTCCTGCCTGATGGCAGTATATGGAGTGCCTTTAGGAATGCGCAGAAGACCTTGCAGGAACCTAGCCTGTAACGAATTAAAAGAGTGGGAGAGAAAAGGTGCCCAGAGCTCCACTCCATATAGGGCCTGGGCCCTAACCTTGCTGTTGTGGATCTGAATGGCCAGTTTGACTGCATTCCTGCCGGTCCATGTGAAAAAGTTAAATATTGAGGGAGAAGGCCCCTGGTGGCAGAAATGACCCTCTGTACATGTTCCCTTCAACTCCCTGACTGATGGAACAGCATCCCTAGGTATCGAAAACTGGGAACTTCCTGGACTGGTTGTCCTGCTATGGTCCATTTGTGGATCTTTTTCCTGCCTGAGAAGATCATGAGGAAAGAAGTTCATGATCATGACATAGAATTGTTCAATTTTATCTTGGAGATTCATCAAAATCCTCTCCCTTGTGATAATGAACCAAAGCCAGTTTGGTTTACAGTGGGACCTTGTTCCAATTATACAGGAAAGGGTGATTGTATGAATCGCTGCTGCATGCATAAGTAGCCTGCTCTGGCCTGGTCGAGCAGACTGTAGCCCGGATTGTGATCCCAGAGGCTCGCCACAGATGTGCCTGGGAGCAATCCAGGGAAACATCTGGCAGCCCAGACAACAAACGTTCCTAAGCGGGCCAACATACCTAATGGGCCTAAGCATCCACATGCCTAAATGGGCCACCATCTCATTTGTTAACACCCATTGTTGTGATGTTTTGTGACATTGCTTGGCCTTTAGTTTTTAGCATTTTAGTCTTTTGTGATATTATATTTTATATCTATCTATCTATCTATCTATCTATCTATCTATCTATCTAAATAAAAATAAAAATAATGTCCCAAATTGGGGACAATAATAAACTGAAGCACTTTTATTATTCAAATTTTGAACAGACCATTTTTAATGTTACTGAGTAAGCACAATTCTAGCTATATTCTGAGTTTCATGTCTCTCACAGGAATAGAAACTGTCAGGATCTGTGACAGTTTGATGTAGATCATCAGTGTTGAACTTGCCATGACAACCTTTTCCAGAGAAATGGCAATCTTATCTGAAGTCTCCTGTTTTAGGGCTTCTTCTCACAATCAGACTTTAAACAGCATAAAGTAACGTTCTCCCACCTTTGCTCCCACAAGCAAGAAAAAGAGGGATAGCTATCCCTCATCCCCTGATCATCTTGCTAGGGAACTTGCAGGGAACTGTCAGTAGGCAGCACTGGAATAATAGGCAGTCCGGACTCTGCCCCGTCACAGCCCCACTCGTCATGGGCGGATGGCGGTGAAGGGCCCGTTGTCGTGCCCCTGCCACCTTTTCAAATGAGGCGGGACTCAGGATAGGGCGATTCTGGCACCGGCACTCATTGCTGGGGTGACCATCTACCCCACCCTACCCCTGGTGAGGGATGGGGAAGTGATCTGAGGCTGCAGGCCCTGGAGAAGAGCACAAAATTGAGTCTCACAAGGCGAGACTTTGGGGCTGGTACTTAAGAATGCCAGCCATTTAGGGCTAGCCAGTCGGGCACTTTTCAGGCAGGAGAAGTACCCATCCACCCTCCATTTGCACTGCAAGATGCAACAGGTCGCCTATTGGGACTGGAAAGGAATTTTTACAGGAAACCTGTATTGGCACCGGGTATCCTGTTTTTTCACCTTTCCCGCAGTGCATCGATTAATAGCAATTGGCTTTAATTTGGCCGGGTAAGTTATTATCTGTCGCACTCAAGCGGGGGTCCAGCTGGCAAAAAGTAAGTTAAGTTATAATAGGGATTTGAACCAAGGAGACATCTTCTTAAGAGATGGGGATGCGAGACCCGGTTCATAAGCAGGGCATGGCTTAGCAATGGGCTCACACCCCTGGGAGAGGTAATAATGGTACCCCAGGCACCTATGCAGCTAGGGCCCAAATGGCCTGCTCCTTACTCCGGTCCCCAGAGGGACTTGCTGTCCTCCCCCACCCACCATTCGCATCGTACGATGGTGGGGGAGGCACGGTTTGTGGTTCATGGAGAGCTGGGACCTGAGGGCACATCAGGGCCGGCTTTCCAAAAATTAAGTTAGACTAAATCCGTTTGGGAATTTGCCCCACCCAGTTGTGTTTAATAAAGAGTGTGACCATTAAAACCTATGTCTTCTTACCTTTTCTCATTTGTGGTGCATCGACAATGTGAGGGAAATTCAAAAGAATGTAGGACTGAGATGAAAGCACGTGTTCCCATCCCGAAAGGAAATAGTGATCTTTCAGAAGTGCTTGTGTCCGTCCATTAGTATTTCATCGGTTTCCAGTGATTCTCTGCTTCTCTTCACTTTCCAGGAGTTTTCATCACTTTCCAGGACCGTACCATTGTACCATGTTCAAACATAACGTTATCAACATTACTTGACGAAAACTTCCAAAACTACTGTAGTTCAGTCCTAAACTGTAAATAATTAGAAATGGCCAAATCGTTTCCAGAAAAGCACAAAGACAAATATTTTCATTGCATTCTGACACATTGTCTGCACATCTGCCCAGATGAATGAGGCATAAGAAAGGCAGTTGGAGCACTTCATTGGCGTGATCGTAAAAGACTGAGTTCCCAGAACATATTTTCACAAGCACCATCTCTTTTCCACAACAACAATGCATAATGTAGAGTCTAAATTGTTGACAGAATGTGCATTCTCAAATAAATAAATACATAAATAAATAAATAACCACAGGTGGCGTTTCACAAGGGCTTGCTAAATACAGGCTTAAATTGGAAGACAGCCTAAGTCTGTTGGACTGGCTAGGGTAGTGGAAATCTGAGGGTGTGGGTTCTATTCTCAGGCAAGACATTTAACCTCCATGTGCTCCCCCCCGTAAAATAAAATAACCTCCTTTACAGGATGTAGCAGATTGCAGCCTGATAGAGTCGTTCCTTACTTAAATAGTGGTAGCAGGGTGGTGGTAGAGCTGGCTACCAGCTTGGGAAAAGCAGAGAGAACTATGAGAGGCTTGGCAGAGTCAGCCTGAAAGAGGCAGAAAGCCTCAAACTAGACTAGAAAGACAAAAAGCCTAAGTGCAGCCTAATAGCAAAGTGGAATCACCTGGATCATTACACCTGGAACTGCCAGAGGCTTGGCCATGCCCACTCTGGCTATATAGGATAGGAAACAGTAAGCAAGCAGTCAGTCTGCTTCTGGCTACAGTAGGAGAAGGAACTTCAGCCTGGATGCCTCGGCACTTGGATGGCCTCATAAGGTGGGAACTGTATCAGGAGGGTTACTAGTTTGGCCACTAAGCCATACTAACTAAAAGCCCTCTGGTAAAGGCTTAGAGGGAGTAATCCTCTTCCCCCAGACAAGGGGGGAAAGCCAAAAGGACATTGTTTGTTAATTAAGCTCCTAAGCCAGAATGCATGTGATTGGTGTAACGAGGTCAGAGCTTGAGTACTGACCTGAAGAGACTTGGTTTGGTGAAGGGCTGATGTCCTAGAGACTAAGAATGGCCATGAGTTGCTGGTAAAAACTGTTAAAGCTAATTCCCTAGTAGACTGGTGATTGTGGGACCCAATCCTGCATCTATTTACCTACAGGCACTGCCAAGTGGCTACACAGGAGTATTGATGGTCTTCATTCATGTTTACAGAGTGCTGAAAAGTTCTCAGTGGAAGATGGTACAGAAAGAAACAGAACCTTAGTATTGTTAAAGAATTTTCTATTTTTTCATTCCTTTTCCATGCACCACACTGATGGCTGTTTGAGGGTGAGAGACAAAGGGAGCCAATGCCCCGTGTCCCTCATATCTTGGGGGCCATCAGCCACCTGTTTCAAGACGTAGGCAGAGGAGCTAGGTCCAGTGTCTAAGTTTCCTACCACCGCTGGCTCCATTGGATCCCAGTCCATAAGCAGAGGAAGTGACTGGGGGATTTTGTCACCAAGGCTCAGCCCCAACTGTTTCCCTCTGATGGAATAAGGTGATGGAGGAGAAATGCACCACCTGCTACGTAGGAAACTCCAGAGAGAGATAGAAAGGGTGTTAACAAATGTGATGGTGGCCCACTAGCCACTGGCATGTTTGTTGGTGCACCACCAGATGTTTGTTCAGGATTGCTCCTGGGTGTGTCAACGGTGAGCCTGGTCCATTCAACCAGGCCAGAGTGGGCTATCACATCTATTGTAGCCCACCGTGACCTGGCCAGGATCAGGTCCGCCATGGCCAGCCACCATGGCTGCCCATTGTGGCAGGGGGCTGGGCGCAGTGCAGGGGCTGGCCATTCATGTTGCTATCCACCCTCCCCGGCTGTCTGGCCGCTGACACATTTGTTAGCTGGCCCAACCCAGTTGGAACCGTATTAGCGGTTTCTGTTAACACCAAAAGTGCAAGCGAATAGCAGGGGAGGCTAGGGACTTTCTCCCTGAAGCATGTGTCTACAAGGGTACTTTCAGTTTTAATACTTCTTTTATTCTGGGCCTCCAAAAGTCTTTTCATAGCCCTGACACTGATCTTTGAAGATAGCTTCCCAGAATTTTATCCACAGAGCTAAAGCCATGTTTTATGGCTCAAACCACGTCAGGCAAGCAGAAATCCAGGGCCATTACTCCATGGATTTCATGTGCTCCTTCCTTACTAAGGAAGAGATCCTAAGCCATGCTGAGGTAATGAATTCAGATGAGATTAATGGAAGTTAGGGAATTTGGGACTAGTGTTTTTCAGTCTAAAATCTTCTTCATGAACCAGTCTATTTTTGGTGAGTACAGTGTATTCAGTGTTTTAAAATACTAAATGGAAAATAAATCATTTTTACTAAATGAAAAAAAATTACTAAAATTTGTACTAAATTTTTTTACTAACTTTACTAAATGAAAAAAAAAAAATCAAGTAAAGAACCAGTAGTACGTGTTAGTGTTTAAGGTGATCAGCCTTAAAGTAGCATTTTTAATTCTATATCATTGACCTGATACTGATGGAATGCACAGAAAATGGACACACAGTGCTTGTTCACACAAGCAATGATTACTCTGGAGTACTACCTTTCTAAGCTCCTACCGCCTCTCATGAGTAAGTGGAAGCAGGGATTAAATTGCTTTTCCCTTTACTGATCTCCCTGCTGGGGAATTTACAATGAACTGCCATCAGGGGAACTGGAATAGCAAGCAGAAAGTGAAGCAGAGATGTTTTTCCTTCACACAGGCACAGTGAAGGAGCAGTAGTAAGAGGGGGAGTGCATTTAGCGATATCTCTAAAGGGCTGCACATGGGGTGCTGAGGGAGAAATGGTAAAGACTTCTGGGAGTGCAGAGGACTGTATAAACCAGAGAGTTGTCTCCCTCCACTACAGACAAGCAAGTCCCTCGGAGTAGGAGCCTTTCTTCTCATTTTAACCCCACTTATCTGGGAAGGTAAACACCACACACACACATTTTATCCCCACTTTTACTAGGGATGTGTGAATGCGGTTTGGGGGTTCAGGGATCAGTCCGAACTCAAGGTGTTTGGGCCATCCACGAACACCCCAAACCCGAACTGCCCTTGTCCGAACTGGCCAAACAAAGTTCGGGTTCTGAACCCATTCGGCCGGGGCATGGGAGACGGGGGGAACCCAGTTTTCCCTCCCTCCAGGCTGCACGGGTGGAAGGAGCTCCCCTCCCCCCCCGCACCCTGTGCAGCCTACAAAAAAATGTTGTGGTTTTTTTTAACCCCACCCCACCCCAGGGATTGCCCTACCCGGTGGCACCAGGGCTCCGGCCCCGGGTCCTGTGCAGGAGCAGGCGGTAGGGTGATCCCTGGGGTGGGTTTTTTTATTTTAAAAAAATGTTTAGGCTGCGCAGGGTGGGGGGGAGGTGAGCTCCGGCGCCCCTTCCACCCACGCAGCCTGGAGGGAGGGAAAACCAGGTTCCCCCCTGCCTCCCACCCCCTGCCTGAATGGGTTCAGCCCCCCCAAACAGGTTCAGGCCAAAGAGCTGAACCCCAAATGGTTTGGGGGGGCTGAACCCCTAACGGGCCAAACCCCAAACGCCTGGGTGTTCGCACACCCCTAACATTTACCTCCCAGTTCCTGGGAACGGTGGGGCTGATCCCAAGCCCTACGGATCTCACATGCACCTGCGTGCACATTGTGACATGTGTAAACCACGCGCATGCAAGCAGCAGATCCACAAGGTTTGGGATTGGCCCCACAGTGGAATCTAAGTGAGTTAGAAGGTACTTACCTCCCAATGAGTGTTCATGGCAACAACCCTGTACACAGAAAAAATAAAAATACCACAGGAAAAAAAGAGTAATTTGTAGGTTTTGTCAGGCAAGATAAGTTGAAGGTACTAAGGTAATGAATTTACCTTGAGCTGTTGATCTTATTAACTTTTTTATACTGCCCTGTGGCATTTGCGGCATAAACTGTGCACCAATTGGAGAATATAATAATAATGATGATGAAGATGAAGATGAAGAAGAATTTTATTTTCAGAGTGCTTTACATTTACCTAAAAGCACAATATAAGCAATTTAAAACAAGTAATTAAAAGAATATTAAAAAATTGTAAGATAGGGGAAGGGGAAAGGGGAGGACAAACTATATTAAGGGGACCAGCAGTGGATCCTAAAAGCACCTAGAAAACAAATACATTTTCAGGTGCTTTTTAAAGGTATGGAGAGAGGAACTGAGATGAACATCCAGAGGGAGCAAGTTCCACAATGAGGGGCCCACCAGAGCAAAACCCCTATTGCCTGCCAACTTAAGACATGATGGCGGAACCCCCAAACAGTGGGTGGTTCCTAAGCGCAGATACCCATCTGTGTGAGGCTCCAGAAGAAGGTCTTGAATATAGCCAGGGTCTAAACTATTCAGGGCCCTGAAAACTTAAACTCAATCCGTCGCTCTACAGGCAGCCAATGCAGAGACCGTGGGGGAGGGGCGTAATATGATCACGACTGCCTAAACCAGTAAGCAGCCGTGCTGCCACATTCTGAACAAGCTGCAAGCGATGGATAAGCACTGCTGGTAGTTTGTAGAATAGGGAATTGCAAAAATCAAGCCCCATAGTCACCAGGGAATGGGTCACTGTGGCAAAGTCAGCCTGGGATAAATAAGGGCAAAACGTACACAAATTGCATAGTTGAAAAAAGCATTTCCACACACATCCAATACCCGAGATTTCATGGACAGAGCATGGTCAAAAATGACACCCAAGTTCTTTACCTGGCCTACTACCTCTACCTGAACCCCAGCCACGTTCAGGGGCCCAAGGGAGGCAGGGCATTCTCATATCGGCTGCCCCTTCCCACCAACATCACCTCAGTCTTCCCTTGGATTGAGCAGGAGGTAGCTCCGATGTATCTGGGCAGCTATGTCATTCAGACATTTCCCCAAGGCAGAGGCCAAGTCGGCAGGGCTCACAGGGCAAGAGATGTAAAGTTGTGTATCATCAGTGTACTGATGATACTCAACCCTGTGCTTGATCATGACATCCCTAAAGGGCTGCTTGTATATGTTGAACAACATGGGCCAAAGACTAGAACTTTGAACAACACAATTCAGGCCCCTCGGGAATGATGCATATCCATCCATCACCACTGATTGGCTCCTCCCTTCCAGGTATGACTGAAACCACCAATCAGCAGCTCCTGTCACACCAGCAATGTCCCTCAGCCGCCAAAGCAGCAACCCATGGTCAATCATATTAAATGCTGCTGTAAGGTCCAGCATGACCAAAATGACCAGCTTTGCTTGATCTAAAATCATCAGCAGATCATTCAACACCCTGACAAGTGTGGTCTCTACCCTGTGGAAAGGTCTGAACCAGAACTGGAATTTTCCAAAAATTTTGTTGGAGTCTAGGTGTCTCTGTAGTCGCATGGGCTGGCCATAGCCTTCTCAATCACCTTCCCTAAAAAAGGCAAATTGGAGACTGGACGATAATTGGCAAGCTCTCCAACATCAAGAGATGGTTTCTTGACAAGGGGGCGGACCTCAACATATTTGAAAGAGGCTGGCACACTCTCCTCCCTAAAGGAGACGTTAACAATGCCTGTCAATAAGGGTACCACTGCTTCTGTGCCCACCCTCAAAGCCAGGATGGGCAAGGGCCAGAGACACGTGCTGGGATTCAACGATCCCAGCAGCGCACAGACTCTCTCATCATCAACCACATCAAAGTCAACTAGGGGAATACAATCCCTTGGGACTCTGTGGCTCTCCACATCAAAAGGCCCAAAGAGTCCCGGCCGGAGTAGCTCTATCTTCTTTGCAAAGAACATAGAAAATTTCTCACAGCCCTCAATTAAAAAAACTGTAGACAAATTGAAGCAGTCTGGACTCACCAGGCCATGCACTACCCAAAACAGTTGCCCCGATTTGTTCCCGAGTGTCTATGCCCGAGGACAAGTACAAACACTTGGCCTCAGTAATAGCCTTTATGTACGCCCACATAAACTCTGTACAGCTGAAGATCGACCTCTAGACAGCTCCTTAAGTATCTCCTCTCCACTTTACACCCCAGCCTCTTTAGGTCCACCAAATCACTGTTATACCACAGCAGTCTACAGACCATCGAGACAACTAGGGTCCAGTGAAGAGCCAGGGAACTGAGGACCCCCTCTAACCGCTGAAAATAGCCATTGGTGAGTCTGTCAATCCCCTGGTTGGAAGGGGCAGATGTATCAACACCAGCACTAATAATGAGGTTACTGAAGTCCACCAGATGCATCAACCTCCATGACCATACAACAATCGACTGGCTACAGTGCTGTTGGTCAAGTAGAACAGCACCCACACTGAAACAAACAAGGTAGTGGTAGGACCACCCAACAGGAGTGACTTGAATATCTGGGACTGGAAAATCTAGACTGAAAACAAGGTCAAGTGCCCAGCCATCATTCTGGGTGCTCTCCTGGATACTCTGGGTAAAACCTAGAGATGCCATCACATCCAGGAATTCAGAGGCCAGACCCACAAAGCTTCCACCATCATGCACATTAAAGTCCTGCAGGACAAGCATCTAAGGACACTCCAACAGCAACACCGACACCAGCTTCAGGAACTCGGCTCCAAATCCCCCCAAATTACCTGGGGGTCTATACACCAGCAGGACCATAAATCTTGGTCCTGCCCCAGCAGCACAGGTCATGGCCAAGCACTCAAATGTCCCCAGCTTTGATGTGGACCACCTTGTATATTGCAGGCGAGATGAAAAAAATCAAAGCCATCCACCCACCACCACCTCCTAATTCTTCCCGAGGCTGGTGGATCACTGAAAAACCTGATGGTTTCCTGCTGCATCATCTAGCCAAGCCTCAATGATACATGTCAGGTCTGGGTGACACTACGATAGAACCACACAGTGTCAGCTTTATTCACCACCACAGACCAGGCATTAGCCATCCACATCCTCATGCAGTTTACCCATTCCCCCTTGGACCTTCCTTGTACTCACAATGGGCTCCAAAACAACTTTCCAAAGGCATCTAAAATGGGGCATCTTCCACAGTCTCTGTAGGTCTCCCCCCACTCTGTTCATCCCCCTGACGGGTATCCTAAAACTAGCTAGCCCAGTTTTCTCACCCACTCTGGATGTCCTCCCTCCTTGTGGGAACATCTTTCACTCATACAAACAACAAGAAAGACTAGCAGTGACTACACGGGTGGGAGACTCACACCCTCCCCCCGGAGGTCTGCCTGAGAACACACAGACACAGGAGCTGGGAGGGCACTCTTGCTGTCCACCTGCCCCAGACAACCACTCACTCCCCTTATTATGAACAGTAAGGTTAATTTATGTATACAATACACATTGTTATATGCATCATCCACAGTATTTTGATATCATCTTACATTAAAATGTCTAGGATCACATTCATACTTTCAGCTCTGGGCCGGTCCACACACATTTTGGCTCCAGGAGACAATCCGAAGACAAAACATGCGCGGGGTTTGACCGGTGCGAAAAAAGTCCCCGCACACAGTTTTGCCGACAATCACTCGGAAGAGTGCAGTTATCCAGCTCTGTACTTTTCCAGGTGTTTGCTGGCAAAGTTGGGGGGGGGGGGGGGGCTTTCGCACCAACCAAATCCTACGCATGTTTAGCTTTTGGATTCTCTCCCTGAGCCAGAACATGTGCAGACTGGCCTGGAGCTGAAGGGGTGAATGTGGTCCTACATCTATTGAAGTTAACAGAAAAGTTCATATTAACATTCATAGCATGTTATCAGGCCTTTAAATTATTTTGAAATTCTTCACCTTATAAGACATTCTGACCAATTAAAAAGAGAGAGGTAAATAGGAAATAAAACGTTTCTTATACTTGAAAAATGTACTGTTTTGTGTCAAAAATGCTTCTGTTTAAGATATTCGGTCTATTTGGATGTCTTGTGAGGTAGAATCGTACGTTTGTCAAACTGAAAACACATGTTCCTCCTATTATGAAAGCTAATGATTCAAACAATTTTCAGCAAACATGAAATTTTAAAACATTTCCCATCATCTATGATGATTTAAAAGTAGCACAACATTTTTGCAAATCCCAGGGGAGATGATGACGATGTTTATTGAAAATCAGTGACTAAGAACCAACAAATTCAGTCAGAAGTAAGGCTTAGTTTGTCAGACCCTGATCCAGATGTCTTACTCTATTTATCAGACTCCTTGCAGAAATGAGAAATTTGCCCAGAGAGGAATCCACAGACTCAGCAATTCAGTATTTCTTTCCATAGCAGGGATTAGATGGAAAGCCCACACACAGACAAGGCACGAAACTACGTACGTTTTATTTTCAAAACAACATGGACTTGTCATCTTATGTTTTGCCACATTGTCCTTATGGTCAAAACACCTCTAGTAATGTGAGCACAATCTAGACTTCATAGGCATCTCATTTTCTCACCAGATTAAGAGGCTTTGATGAGAATTTCTTGAGAACCTGGGTGCTTTGCTACAGTTTGCCAAAAAGAGGAGCACATTGAAGTCATCCTGACTGCCATCCTGGTGGATAAGGACAAGAAGGCCATGGGTTGTGGTTGGTTAGTACAGTACACTTCAGCCTCACTTGTTCTTAGAAGTTTAAAAATTCTTGCGCACAAGTGGCAAAAATGATTGATCCAATGCCTGTTGCATTGTTTAACCTTGTCCTCAATGAGTTTTTAAATGTAGAAAGAGGCAAGCACTTTGTGTTTGTGCTAACATGAAAACTTTATTGATAGACTCTACAGAAAGAAGATTTTTCTTTTCCAGTGAGTTTTTTTTACTTTTATTTTGGGATAGCCAATCCCTCAAGCAGTGTTTATTTTTAGACAAATAGCCAGACAAATTTTAGGTTGCTTAGGGAGTAGAACTGCTTAAACACTCTAATATTTTCATTGAGAGAGAACAAAACTTTCATAAACAGTCCAAATTTAACAAGGTTAACACCAGACATATATGCATGGAACATCAGAGGAACGTAATGGAAATTCAGCTTGCATGAATTCTAACAAGTCAGGTCATAATAAAGAAAAGAGCACATATGTTTCACTGTTCAGCACATAAAAACGACTCAGCTTTCAAAATCTCTTCTCATCAGGATGATACAATGGGAAGCAGGTATAAGCTACCCACACCACTACACCTTTTTGCTCCAATGTTTCCTAAAAATAACATGAATTGAATAATTTACATCTAACATCCTATAATACCCATTAGTTAAGCCATATATTTTACTGTCAAATAGCTTCCATTGTGACATGTTGCTAACAGACCTATGCTAAAATAAATACAGAACATAAAGTGAATTTATAAATGTCTGACACATACACATACAGAAAAAAATACTTGACTCTAACCAACAAATGAACATTTGAAGAACAACTAATCATTCCCAAATAGGAAGAAAGCTGTCACTGAAAATGTAACGTATGCAAATATAAATTGCAGATAAAATATACTGGTTTCCATCAGTAGCCTGGAGGAGCATGCGGATCAGCTGTTCAGCAGTCTGGGTGAACATGCTCCTCTGGCCCAATCCTCAGCCACAGTCATCTCACAGCCAGACTGGACAGGGCCTAACAGATGGGAGGGTGCACTGCACATTATCCCAGATTAGCCTGGCTGGCCAAGTCTTAACCCAGGCTATGTTCCCAACCTTCTCCAAATGATGCATCCTGAGCAGCCAGCTGCCCACCCCAAGGCAGAAGTGGGGGAACATCTGGTGCCCACCAAACTGATGAGCAGGTGACTCGTGGGCTACTGCAAGCTACTATCTCATTTTTCACCCTTAATTTGTAAAAAAAAAAAAAAAAATTAATGAACTGCCAAGGCCCACTCCTGCCCCAGAAATAATGCCCTCTGCCCCAGAGCTTGCCAAAGCAGGGAACTGGATTCTAGTCTCCAGCTAGCAACCCAACCATTGGACCACGCAGTCACTTTACAGCTGAATAGAAAACAGGAGTTCTTGTGATTTGGTCTATATGATGACCAGTTCAGGAGGTGAGACAAGAAAGTCATTAATGAAAGCCAAATAAACCATCCAGTTTTCCTCTTGCTTTCATTTTCAACCCTGAAATTAGCCTTTTACTGGTCTTTCACATTTTGGGGTGCACACTCCTACTGGGAATATTTCCTGGGCCTCAGCCCCCCCCCCCCCGAATTTAATTTCCAGGGCTTTACCCTGGCAAACCCCCACACACACACACACAAATTAAGCCCTGTGAGTTTTCCTCCCAAAGCCTACAAGCTATATGCAGTCAGATTTGAAGAGATATTTTAAGCATTCACAGCATACACTCATATTTGGTGACATATAAGGAGCCCAAATTTCAGCTGGGGTAAATTCTCTTACCTCTGTAGTCTCTGAAAGCATGATTATTACTTGTGGTTGCATCAATCTGAAATGAGCAGTCCAGAATAGAGCTGAAATGAGTACCCGCGAAAACAGGCAAACCTGACTAATTTCCATTACCCAAATTGACCCAACAACATTGAGTGCCAATGCAGGTAACCACTTTTGACCCGATTCAGATACCCTGTGTCCCAGAATGTCAACTTCTGTTTCCAGAATGTTGATTCTGATACGGATTATTTGACTTCCCTACCAATTTATCGACTTCTGACACCTATTTATTGATTTTCCTTTCCAGAAAAGTCAGCTTCCAGTCCCAGAAAATTGACTCCAGTCCCATTTTTTTTATTTTGGTCCTGATTTTTCAGATTTCCAATCCAACATACTGATCAGTAATCAGAAAATTTAAAAATCGTTACTTGAAGTAACTGACTTTTTTGGTTTTCGGGTACCCGACTGGTACTTGGGTAACCCTTTGAGTACCTGATGTGGTACCCGAAAATGGGGGTATTACCCACGGGTACTAAGCTAAGTATCCATTTCTGCTCTCACCTTGTCCCATTTAAGCATGGAAATTTGTAATACCTCAAGTGACACGAGTTGTTGGTTCAGATTTCTCACAAAGCTCTTCGTCAGAGACAAGGCGCCAGTGCCAGACCCCTTATGTCAAACAATAAAATGTTACAGTAAAGTACCAAAAGCCTTCCATTCTCACCAATGACAATGATAGTGAAAAGGCATGTAAGGATTAGCTCCAGAAAGACTAGCATCCTTACCTCTTGGTGATACTGATATGGAGAGCACTAAAGGGGATGCACACATATAGCCTCCAATCTCCAACACGCACATGTTTTCATAAATGGTGTTCAGGTTGGCTTTTCTGTTACAGTTATGGCCAGACTCTACAGCCATCAAGGTCAGACTCATAGCTATAATAGGTGCAGGCAGGTGCAGCTGCACTGAGCCCATGAGTCTGGTTGCCCCACTCCTACGCCCGCATGTGGAATGTGAGCCCATGAGAATGAGTGATTAGTAGCCACTGAAGATTTCTTAAGTGCCTCAGGCTGCAGCAAACACCAAACAGTGTGCTTAACCGACTAATTAAATCTGGGTCAGGGTCACTTTCACCCTGATTGATTTAATTTGTAAGAGAAAGAGGTTTGGAGCTGGGGTTACCTCCTTTCATGGTGGTAATTCTAGCCCCAAACCTCTTTTTCCTACAAATTAAAGCTAAAATGGGAGTGTCAGGGTCAAAACCACAAGAGATGGCAACCCTCTCTGAGACAAAAGAGGTTGTCTTTCTGGAACTTTAAGGAAGAGGAGAGAAATGCCCTAAGTCACGTGTTTTCTTCTGACCTAGTGGATGGCAGTGAGCTGGCAGAAGATTGACTGCTGATAACCCCAGGTTGTTGTTAGTAGTGTGAAATTGGAGGGATCTTTGATTTTAGTGAGGATGGCTTCTGCCCTTCTTACTGAGAGAGTTTGTATGCCATTAATCTGATCTGTTGCTGCAAATGGACTAGGCAGAGAACATGCAAACTTTGCAATAACCTTTCTGCACAGTAATAAACTTATTTTAAAGTTTCAAACAGTTCAGATTTTAAATTTTCTAATTATTGCAGCGTGGAATGAATGCGGGATCCACGTGGATCCTGCATGGATTCCACATGTCATAATGCATTCCCAAATGGACCTGCGCATATGTGCACTGCACGCATAATCTTCAGGGCATACGATTGGGCCCCACCATCATCAGTGTCAAGGGCTTCAGAGAGGGGGCATCCGAGGTAGGTCTTTCTGGACTGGGAGAAGGGCTTCTGTGTGTCAAGGCAGATCCAGCATTTCCTGTCTCCATATTTATTTACATTTTTATCCCTTACATATCCCCTTAAGGGTCAGAACAGGTTACAATACATAAATACAAAAAAACTCAAAATAGACCCAAATATTGAAATACCCCAATAAAACCAAATAAAGTAGATAAAATCCCAACCCTCCCCCTGCTTGCCAAATGCCTGGGCAGACAAAAAGGTTTTACATTGCCTCTGGAAAATGAGCAGGCTCAGGCTTACATGAACCTCCAAGGGCGAGGGAGTTCCATAATTGTGGGACAGGCACCAAGAGCACCTCTCTGAGTACTGTTTTGGTAGAAACCTGTCAGGCAGATGGTGTCTGCAAGAGGGCACTCCCTGCCTGCTGACCTCAGGGGCTATAATGGAACATGAGGAAAGAGGCTGTCTTTCAGATACCTGGGGCCCAAGCTGTTTAGGACTTCATAGGTCAAAACCAGCACCACATTTAGCCCACAGCTGTGCCACTGCTTCCCACACAGGGCACCTTAGACTGCACTTACAAAAAGAGAGGAGCCAGAAGAGGAGAGGGCAGGAGGGGTGGGGCTGAGCCAGCAAGGATAAGAAGTTACGGTGCTCCAGGAAGGAGGAGGTGCACATAATCACATTCCATCTTCTACACCAGTGACCATTCTAACCTTGCTAACTTCCGACAGCCCCGTAATCATTTGGTCACTGTATCTAAATGGTTTCTTCTTGCATACGTCTGAAGCTGTGTCTGTTTATTCACTATATTGCCTTTGTCACCACAGCCTACAGTGGGTTCAGAGAAATAGATTTCAGTTTGGCTTTCTTGTACTTCCAAGAAGACATATGGATCAGCCCAGGGAACAAAAACTTTTAGAGCAGCAGAAAGTAGTAGTATCACTGGTGCCAACATGGCTCAATATTTTTTTGGTACAACAGAACCCAGAATGATAATCTTCTATTTTTCTACTTAGCTCTCCTGAGTTATTGCAGGCTTGGCAGACTAAAATAGGAGGCCATTCTAAATGTAGTTTTCAGCCAAAGTCTATATGGAAAGGGTGATAGTGTATGTATACAACAGACACATGAAACTTAAAGAACAATTGAGAAATTCATTCTATGCTGCCAGAGAACAGCAGAATCCGTTTCAGTAGCTGAAAAATAAGTCAGCAGTGTCACCTAGTGACAGTATAGCAGAGCCATCTTTAACATGTAGAGTATATCTGAGGATTCAGAAGTAGGTGACTATGGGTTGTTTTACGTCACCACTCTCTCCACCTAACCCTGTCTTATTTCAAGTTGTTATTGGTAGCAATAATTTTCTGAGCTGTTCTCCCTCAAGTGTCATTCCCTTAGCAATATTTTTTAAACAAAAAATAGGGAACCAGACAGTTTCAAAGCATGCTAGAAAAGTTTCCTCTTGATACTGTGAGATGTGTCCCATAAGCTGTTTGGACATGTATCCGTTTATCTTAGAAACTGGCAAGAAACCAAAAGCAAATTCCTTAAATCTAGAGGAAACTCCCCGACTCAGTTGCTCTTTCTTACCTTTGCAGTAGGTTTCTCTGATGGTAAGTTTCTCTGATGATAGGTTTTGCAGCTTTAAACTAGTAAACAGAGGTAAGTAAACGGTGGGGGGAGTTTTATGAAGAGATTGTGCACATGACCACTGCAGCTCAATTCCATAACTGTCAACGTTACATGTGAAAGCATTTGTTTATGAATTGCTGGCTTATATTTGCAGTTGAGTCGATTTTAAGCTATATACGAGTCTAAAGGATTACAGTTCATAATGACTGGCATGTTGTGTTATCTATCTTGCCACTCCACTTCTGGGAATATACTGCAATATTAACTTGAAGTTTGCTTGTCTCTTGGTTTAACTCTCCACAATGAAGGATTGTGAGAAACTATCAAGGGATTCTAGCCCCACACTAGGTATTTGAAGTTCTTTTTGAGAAAGTCATTTTGTAGAAAGAAATGTTCCTTTAAAACTATTGGTAGGACACAAGCATGTTCTCCCACAGGGAAACACAGCCAGTCTTTTCCCTCCACCAGGCTGATCCTGAAACAAGTACAAATTAAATATCAAGTCATTATGTATTCAAATACTTTATTTGTATGTGAATATCGCATCATCCCATACACATAACATGTGATCTACAAAAGCAGGATTTCTCATGGATTAGGAGACAGTGGACACTTAGCATGTCAAACAGATAGTAGACATAATGACGTTATATTTAAAGCATGGCTGCAAGCTAATTCTCAAAAGGAAATGCACAAGCAGAGATTTATTATAATAACTTTATGTATAAAAATAGAAGAGGGGGGAGGGGAGGTTAGAAAGAATTCGTTTATTGTTTATCTAATTCCCAACCCCGGAGCCAAATCTACTAAAAATGATTTAGATGGTAGCAACACATTTTTGGCCAAAGAAAGATCCCAGTATATGTATGTCAAGAAAACATGGTCTCAGGTGAATCCATATGCAAGGCAAAATTTTGTTGGCTGTCTAAAGGGAAACTTGGCTTCCAGATGTAGCAGAAACTTCTTAAGCCAAATTTGCTTTAAGTCTCCAACTCATTGTGACCTGATCCCATAGGCATATGGAGCAATGGTTTTCTTGTTCTCTGAGTTAATGATCAAACAACAGCATAAAGATTCATATGTGCAGTCATCCCCGCCCCCCGCACATTAAACACCATTTAAAACCTGACCATTTCAGTGCTGTGCATTCAGTTCAACATTCTTGGCAAGGCTAAACAACCTAGAATCCTTTGCTGTGGATTTACCATCCAAACGAACCACTGCAATTCAAGGAAAAATTGCACTGGGGAGGCACTGAGGCCTTAAAGGTGTTTGGTGAGAGCAAGAGAAAAGCTGTAGCCACGCCTTCCATTCACTTTGAAATATGTTCCAAATATAAATAACTGGAGAAGACCAGAAGGTGTCACATCATGTCTTCCAGTGTACAGCATGTGTCAAGTCTCCATAGTCAGATTTATCCAATTTCTTTTGAACTCTGCTGTCTGGAATGCTGTGCACCTGTGAGCCAGACCCCATGTGCAAAGCAAGACTCATAAAAGGGAGACAAAATGTGGCTGGAATTAGTACTCACAGGTCAGAACATGTGCTTAGCGGGTGCTTTCCCCCAAACCATTCTCACCGATTGACTTCTTTCGTTAGGTTCCATTCTAGTGAGCTACTATCTAAGACGTCTTGCATTTTGTTACTAAAAATCTCATTGGCAGTAAGTTGCAGCCAGCCTGGAAAAGTTCAGTTTAACAACTGGCTTGATGTGCATGGTCTGCCTTTTGACTCCCTCTCCCTAGTGCCGATAAAATCTCTTGGCAATGGGGAAGCAGTATAATGTGCAAAAAATGCTTTTAACCACCTGCGGGAGAGTGAGGGGCTTTTGCCATTGTAGCCGCCTCTATTCCTGTGGTTATCAGCATCCCTGTAGACATACAGACTGCCTTCCCCCTGGTTTGTACTCTAATCTTCAGGGTATTTTCTTACTATGAAGAATGGCACCTTGCCCAACAAACCTAATGACCATAAACTCAGCTCATCAGGAAACAAGGGTGTGCACTGGAGGAGCCAAGGCTGGTAAGACAGCCCTTAAGGTCCCACACTGTACAAGGCCCCCAACTACCAACCCACCTGCCCTACCCACTTTGTTCTGCATGATACATGATGGGAATCAAGGAGCAGAGCAACAAGGTGGTTGTGAGGAGGGGGGCGGTCATCCTGTACAATGTGGTGTCCTAAGGCAGCCATGCACCCTCTCCGGAGATACCTCCACTACTTATGTGCAAATTTATGCTGCCTCTTCCCATTCAGTCATCTCAAGCAGGGCAGAGATATGGAGATGACCAGCTCAGCACAGTCACAGTGTGGTCGTCCCCAAGACTGTTAGATATGACTACCAGTCTAGTGTCCGGCAGTGCTTAAGGCTGAGAGGTAGGCCACTCATTGCCAGCAAACGTTGTGAAGACCAATAGCATAAACTGATTTCAAAAAAAGGATTCCGTAAATTCTTAGCAGGTTGTTCTATAAATGGCTATTAGTCAAGTTGATTAAGGGATGAGACTTCTGAATGTTGGGGGCCAGGAGTGAACAGCAGGAAATGAACCGCTCTATTATTGTCTGTTGTGTACTTCTCAGAAGCAACCAATGGTGGCCACTGTCAGTGACAGGATGCTGGACTAGATGGACCATGGGTCTGACCCAGTTATGACCCTTCTTGTGTTTTTATTTCAGACAGGCTGAGTCTCAAGCATTCTTTCCAAAATACATTTGTCACCCACAGAGTTGAAACATCTGCAAAATGACTGCAAGTTCTGCTCGGAATATCTACAGAGTATCTTAGCCATGCTATGCCAGAACTTTGGGCTCAGTTCATTTATTTCAGAAGCTTGAAGGCACTTGGGAGCTTTGGTATTTTCAGGCAGCAGTAGCTGCCTGAAACTTAAATGCACAACCACTCTCCATTATAAACAGGGGACTGCTGAAGCCCCGATTTTGAGGAAACCACTTGAGCTACATTGCTGAAAATGTATCCATTGCTATAAGTTGCAAGGTCCATCATATGCACAAAGTTTGAAGAAGATCCATCAGGAAAATAAAATGTTATGACTGTTTAAATGTTACTTGGTTGTGGTCAAAATGCACAGCATCCTCACAATTTTGAATCATCAATATCTCCTCCCTCTGGATGAGTTGAGCCCCCAAACTTCACAGGCTTGCAGAATGAGATCAACAACAACCGCTTCTGAAATATGACAGTAATTGGTGCAGCCAAAAATGAGTTAGTATTGAATAAAAAAATCAGTTCTGCAGGCTCACGCATGCGCACTTGAGCCCCTCTCTCCTGTCGGAGAGCCGGGGAAGGGCTGTGTCGGTGTCCTCCTGAGAGCTCAGTTGGCTGCTGCTGCTGCTGCTGTTGCCAGGTCCCCTGGTGGTGGTGCGGCCACCCCTACCAGTACCCCCCAACCCCGACCTCCCTCCTGCCAGCCCCGACCTCACCCCCAACCCCTGCCAGCCCCAACCTGCCCCTCCACCAGCCCTGACCTCAACCCCCCAACCCCCGCCAGCCCTGACCTGCTCCCTGCCAGCCCCGACCTCAACCCCTGCCAGCCTCGACCTCAACCCCACCAGCCCTGCCAGCCCTGACCTGCCCTCCCGCCAGC
>QEPC01001041.1:8428713-8454639 GCA_003113815.1 Sphenodon punctatus | reverse complement strand
CTGTCCCCTCTCCTTGTCTCCCCCTCCTTGTCTTTTAGATTGTAAGCCACAGGTAGGGACCGCAGCTGATTATATGTTCTGTACAGCGCCAGGTTGTTACTGGCGCTTTATAAATGTTTAATAATAAGTACATGGGGGGAAAAACCTGTTTGCATCATTAGTATGCGTATGTGGAGGGAGAACAGACTCATTAATTGATTTAAGGCCCTGATTCAGCAAGACACTTATGCCTGTGCCTTTTTTTAAAAAGTACATGAGTAATCCCCACTGAAATCACATGCTTGTAGAGCGACACAAGGCCAAAGAAGTCTATTGTGTTGTGTGTCCAGGAGTGTAGGCAGAACTCGTTTTTAAAGCTAACAGTACTTCTGGCAGACACAGGTAAACTGCATCTATGTGGTGTACACTAATGAACTAATCACCACTCAGAGAATACACAATTTGAAACTTAGTGCCAAATGTTCTGCTGGTGTAAACTGGGGAAAAGGTTCCATGGAGTCAGCGGAGCGACACTAACTCACAGCAGTAGAGAATATGGCCACATATGTAATTACTGGCAATAGTGCCATTTTCCACACATGTTTCTCACAAATGGCTTTTTGGCAGTTGCTGGGAACACCTACAAGTCAAGTAAAACCACTGACAAGTCCAAAGAACATTCCAAAATCCTTTCTCTGTTTCATGGAATACACAGGCTCCTTCAACTGTGCTGTCAAAAAGAATGAAATTTCATTCCAACTCTATCAAAATATGAACAAATATGAACAAATTTTAATATGTGGTACCCTCTACATCTGCTAAATACGAGCCTGTGTAAATTTCCTCTTTCGCTGATCATGGACGTAGTAATCCCATTAACGTCTTCAAGAATAAAAGGCTTCCTCATGGGCCATAAAGATGTTGTTAAAAGGGTTTTTTTAGGATCCAGTGAACTGAAAGTCAGTCTAGGGTTAGATGTGATCGTGGAAAAAATATCTGGCTGGCATATTCCACGGAATATCTTGCAATCATTTTTAAAAACTCTGTAAAGCTAAAGTTGAGGAATTTTATAGAAAGTAGGGAGTTATTGGCAGCATCTGTGACTGAAGACACCTCAGTGGAAATATCCCCGTGCACAAAAATGCTATATGAAATGTCTGCTTTTTCTCTCTTGTGTGGCAACACACTGCCATCTAGTGCACAACATTCTCCTACAGTGGAAATACAGTAGGGCAGAAATGAGACTCAACCATCATCTCATGAAAAGTATGACATGTCTTTAACAAGACACATACCTCAAGCATCCTGTGTTTAGAGAAATGGTAGGTATGTAGGTATCCTCGATGAGTGCTTTGAAGTATGGCTTCATATTGGGCCACATATCCTTTCATCCAGCCGTAGGAGAGACAGATCTAAGCTTTCATTTTATGCTTAAAAATAAAGCAAGCAAGGTCAGTGTTCTTAACTGTCACTGATAATATCTAGCAATAAAGCTGAGAGAATCAAAGTTCATTTATTAGCTATAATTATCTATTTAAGGAGAACTAGAGGCCTTTTGTATGTATGATTCCTACTTCAATTTATTGGCATTCAAAATGAATGATAAAAAATGAAAGCTCTCAGAAGACTATTTGTTTAGTGGCTCTATTTTTTTATTTCTTTCCTAGCACTGGCTATGGATTCCTTACGCTCAGCATGAGCCATCTCCAAACGTTTTCTCTTCAAGCCTCCCCCTATAAATTACATGGCTAATAAAGACTCCCTGCAATTTTGTATGTTGAAATTGTGCAAGAATGTCTGCTGACTGAGGTGGTTTGAATAAATTTAGAGTAGGGTAGAAATAATCTGAAATCTAGTCCCAAATTGAAAACTCTCTAGAACACTGCTCTGCTCAAGCTATGGCCACAAAGAAGGCCTGATTCCTGAATCAATTTGCTCACTAAGTTACTGGATAATTTAGAGGGAGACTGACTAGTATTTGAATAGGAAGCCTTTCTGTATTAGGATTTCAACTCAGAGGGTGTTAACGGCATGGTAACTATGAGTAAAAACAGACATGTGAGCGGCACGGCAGCTCCCCAGCCTGAGATGGTAAGTCGCCGCCACAGCCTGAGCTGGAGATGGACACCAAACAAACATGCCCGCAGCCGGAGAGTCATCCTGCCACCCACACAGCCTAGGTACTGCAGGGAGATAAACAAACGTGTGGCCTCGTCCTGCCCCCACCATGACAGACAGCGGGTATAGTGGGGCTGACCACACATGATATCCCGCACTGGCCCAAGTGGGAGGCCCTTAGCCCAAGATGCATCCTTAGAGATTTTCTGAGGACTCAGCCCAGGCTGCCTGCTTAGCTGCCCCTGGGCAGTCCCGGACTAACATCTGGCAGCACATAAACAAGCATGCCAGTGGGTCCCAAGCGGGCCACCGTCACATCTGTTTTTGCCCCATGTTGTGAGTGAATATTTGTATTGCATTTACCCACATGCCATGAGTGTCAAACCTAGCAAATGGCCCACTGTTTGCATTTGTGAATGGGGACAGAGGGAGGAGGAAATGGCCTAAGGTGCATTGAGGAGATATGGGACCCAGGTGCTGCCACTTTCCTTCCCTCTCACTCAGACACTCTAGCAATTAAGGAAGCTGGCTCTCCCTCTCTTATGAGCCCTGTAGAGAGAGAGAAAAATCTCCTGAGTTGATTTGCCAGTTGATTCACACTCAAGCCAGCCCTCCAGGCATCCATCTCATATCGCAGCAGCAGCAGCTACCCTGTCGCTTATCCCTCCCTGAACATACACCAGCTCCTTCACAACCTAATTTGATGGCATTCCAACATGTGGGTGTGTATTAGCCCACATCTCGCCCCACTCCCGTCTCTGTTCAACACTCTGCTGCCAATGTTATCCACCTTGCCCGTCGCTTTTACAACATTCAGTCCCTCCTCTCCGCCCTGCACTGGCTCCCTCTACAGGAATGCATTTGGTACAAGCTCCTCGTCTTCACCTTCAAGGCTTTTCATGAACTTGTTCTCCTATCTCTCCACTCTTGTATGCCACCACATTCCTGCCTGGGAGCTTTGATCCTCCTCTGCCCCCACCCTTGCCTGCTTGCAACTCCCCTGCTCCTCGTCTTTGCCACTTCTCTCTTGCTTCCCCACCTCCACCCCATGCTTGTGTTGCAGAGTAATAACTGATTCACAATCAGTAAGGACAAATGAAGCTGAAGGTTTAAAAACAGAACTTTACTTAAGACTTTCCAGGCACAGATCCTTAGTTGCATCTAACTAGTAGTAAGAAGACAAAATGGAGACTGAGACAATGAGAGAGAAGGGAAGAAGGAGTGGTTACACAAAGGAATTCAACTGCAAAACCCCATCTCCCTTCCATGTACACATAAACTTAGCAGCGCCATCTGGTGGCTCTATAGTCAATTACTGTTCTTAATACAGCAGGCATTAACTTATGGATGTTGCATATACCAACACCCCTTCTCAACAGACAGAAGTTAACCTACTAAACCCATTTTACTTAGTAGCTTTCGGTGGCGCTCTCCTGCTAAAGGTTTTGTCAGGGCATCTGCTACCATGTCTTCTGTAGCTGCCTTTGTCCATTTGTTGTGTTCCCCTTCTGACGTTTGTAAGACGTCTTCCCATGTTGATGGCTCAGACAGTCTGTCGGTACTTGCTTTGTAGGACAGGCGGGTGGGTGGTTTGCCTTTATTTTCCCTGGTAGATCTTCTGATTTCAACATCTGCAGGTGATTGGGTTTGTTCCTGCATCTCAGTTGAGCTTGTGCTGATTTCAACTGTTTGTTCAGGACGCTCTTCTCCTCCTGATTCAGGACATGCTTCTTCTCCTGATTCTTGTAAGGACATTACACTGTTGCTTGGGTTTTCTTCGAAAGTCACGCTGTTGCTGATAGTTACTTTGTCTGTGTGTGGGTTGAGGATTCTGTATCCTTTGGAGTGTTCGCTGTATCCAACAAGAATCCCTTCCACAGCTCGGTTTTGTAGTTTGGTGCGTTTCTCTTCCGGAATGTACACGTATGCCTTGCATCCAAACACTTTGATGTGTCCCACACTAGGCTTCTCTCCATACCAAAGTTCATACGGAGTTTTACTTGCTGTTCTTGAGTAGAGTCGGTTCTGTAGATATGTCGCCGTAACTACTGCCTCGCCCCAATATTTTTCTGGCAGTCCAGAGTCCGTCAACATGCACCTGATCATTTCTGTTAAGGTTCTGTTCTTTCTTTCAGCTACCCCATTTTGCTCGGGCGTGTATGGTACCGTCTTCTGGTGCTCTATCCCGTGGGCTCTCAGGAAGTCTTCAATTCTCTTTCCTGTGTATTCACCTCCGTTGTCGGTTTGAAGTACGAGCGGCTTGCGTTGGAATCTGTTGCTTGTCATGGTTATGTAGTCCCTTAATTTTTCCAGTACTTCATCCTTATGCTTCATGAGATATGTGACTGTGTATCTTGAGTAGTCGTCTATGAATGTCACTATGTATCTGTTCCCTCCAGGTGTGGGTACTTTCATGGGGCCGCACACATCGCTGTGTATGAGGTCAAGTGGCTTGGAGGTTCTTGTCTGGCTTGCCTTGGGGAGCGTTGCTCTGGTGGCTTTAGCTTTGATACAGCATTCACATCTCATGGTCAAGGGACATGCTGTTACTATCAGGTCTTTTGTCAGCTGCTGTCTTTGCAGTTCCTTTATACTTTCCGGGTGCCTGTGACCCAGGCGTCGATGCCACAGATGAATACAGTCCTTGTGTTGCTCATGTGCAGTGAGTTTTGCTTGTTCCTTGGTTGCACTCAAGCGATACAGGTGCTCATCTGCATAGGCTCTGGCTAGGACCCTTGTCCCCTTCTGGATTGTGCATTCATTACCCCGGAACTTGACGGTGAGCCCTTTCTCTGTTAGGCGTTTAACGGATAGGAGTCCTCCCTCTAAGCCAGGTACATACAGCACATCCTTTACTGGTATTGCTAGTGTGCCTCCGTGTGGCTTGTTGCAACTTAGAATTCCTTCGCCAATACCTTCTGCAGTGATGCTGCTTCCATCAGCGAGGTATATCTCTTCTTTGTTGCTTGGGTCCAGTACCGTGAAAAAGCTCTTGTCGCTGGTCATGTGACTTGTGGCTCCAGAGTCGACACACCAGTCCTGTGATGAGTTGGTCTGTGTTGCTCTAAAACATCCTCTCCACTGTTCTGTGGTTGTGTCACTGGTTGTAGCCTTGGCCCTTTGCTTAGACACTTGTGGAGATCGCTTTTGTTGTTCTGCCTTCCATATGGAGCAGTCTTTCTTTAGGTGTCCTTCTTTCTTGCACCGAAAACATGCCCTTGTTTCCTTCTTGTGCAATCTGTTGTCTGCAATTCTCAGGGCAGTTTCCTTATCCTGGTCCTGATTATCTTGCATGATTTCTTTCCTGCGCTGGAATTCATCCATGAGTCTCCCTTTTACAAATTCCAGTGTTAGTTCTGCCTCAGGCCTTGTCTCTAGGGCGTTTATGAGGGCGCTGTATGATTCAGGCAGGCTGCAGAGAAGTAAGGCCGCCACGTGGTTGTCTTTTATCTCTTCACCGATGCCTCGCAGTTGTGCTACCACTTCCAGCATTGAATTTATGTGATCCTGCATCTCCTTCCCTTTACCAAGTCTCATCTGGTACAGTTTCCTTAGGAGAAACAGCTTACTGTTCAAGCTGGTCCTTTCATGCAGCTTCTGCAGTGCATTCCACATGCCCTTTGCTGTGGCCTCCTCCCTTATGTGGATTAACTGGTCATCTTCTACTAGCAGGCTTATGGTTGCCTTTGCCTGTCTGTTCTTTCTGTCCCACACCTCAGGGTTTGCTGCAGGTCTGTCTGTGGTGATCACCTCCCACTGGTCATCTTTGGATAGGAGCATTTCTATTTTGAATTTCCACAACTGGTAGTTTGTGTTATTCAGCTTGCAGACTGAAAGCTTTAATTCAGAGCTGCTGGCCATGCTTGCTTCCCTCCCCTCAGATTGGGATTCTGGTTCTTCTGTTCACTTACAGTTAGTAGCCTCCTCTGGGAGTTTCCTTTGGGCCTTCTTTTCCTTTCAGCTCACTTCCAGTCTTTAGAGTTGTTCTGGGCTGTTCTGAAGAGGTCTGGGCCCATAACCTGTTGCAGAGTAATAACTGACTCACAATCAGTAAGGACAAATGCAGCTGAAGATTTAACAACAGAACTTTACTTAAGCTTTCCAGACACAGATCCTTAGTTGCATCTAACTAATAAGACAACAAAATTGAGACTGAGACAATGAGAAAGAAGGGAAGAAGGAGTGGTTACATCTCCCTTCCATGTACACATCTCCCTTCCATGTACACATCTCCCTTCCATGTACACATAAACTTAGCAACGCCATCTGGTGGCTCTATAGTTAATTACTGTTCTTAATACAGCAGGCATTAACTTATGGATGTTGCATATACCAACAGCTTGGAACTCCCTCCTTGGATACATTTGTTCTGCTCCCAACTTTCAATTCCCTCCTAAAAACTTACCTCTTCTGTCAGGCCTTCCCAGGTCATGAGTCAAAAGGTTTGTCACAAGTGAAATTGCATCCTCATCCCTCCCTCCCTCAGAATCTCTTCCCAGTAACTAAGTTAAGTACACGCACCTGCATTTTCTCAATCTCATGAATGTATCCTTGTCTCTCCCGATGTTCACCTCTCCCTCATTTCCCCCTTGTCTCTCTTACATTGTAAACCCTTTGGAGTAGGGACGTGTCTATGACTACTGATTGTACAAGTGCCAGGTACACCACTGATAATACAGTGGTCTCTACATTCCCTGAAACAACACCGTGGGTGTGGGTGTTTTCTGAGTGGTGGCCACATGTTGAGCGATTCTGACTACCACCTAATAGTTGGTCATGAAAACATCCACTTGTGGGGGGTTATTGTGCCATTTGTGAACACCCAGATAGCCAGTCAATTACTAATGACTGAAAGTTGTTGGCTGGTGGCGTTTTGGTGCTCTGTGTATAAGGCTGGCCTTGGTCCAATTCCTAAGACACACTTAATAAATGTTGGTCATCTGGGCACTACTTGCCATGCTTTTGCCATTTCTACACAGACTGTGTCAAGCAAGGAAAGTGAATAACCATTCATCCCATTGACTACACATTTTGGTTCTTTACCATTTACTCCAAATATCCCCATGGGTAAAGCTGGTAGCATTGCAGTAGGCATCCTGAGATTTCCTCACAGAGAAAGACTGAATTAGTGTACTGAGGTACTTCTCCTAGCTATAAAAATAATGGGTTAGTTATCTAGGCTAGGAAATAGTATCATGTCCTCATGCTGGGTTCTGAGCCATGACCATTATTCACTACACACAGATGCATGAGGTAAAGACATCGCTTTAATAGGGACAGGCAGTAAAGCTTCATTGGAGCCCACAAAGCTTAGGGGCAGGAGGACATCTCCCTGGTGGTGAAGTTGTGACCTCGCCACTTGGAGGAGTAGGAGAGTTAATCTTTTGCACCAGGACCCATTCCAATCCAGTTATGCCTCTACCAAGGGGTCCCCTCACAGAACTGAGCACAGCCTCTACACAACACTGACCGTACCATCATAGCAACATTTATAACCATCCAGTGTAATTGCCAAATATTAATAATCTGAGAGGCTATAAAGTCTCCTTGTCCCCATGTCATCTTCATCCCTGTTTTGAGACACAAGATAAACACAGGACAATAAACATTCCCATCTTTCATTTCCACCACCTCACAGCTGCACATTTCCTTCCCAGGCAATTTTCCCCCTTTGAGCCATGATTTAATAAATCCATTTATAATTAAAGTCATCTTTTCCCTTTTGGTCTCCCCTACTGAGTCTCTGCATTCCCATCCCAAGGCGTGATTAATAGTTTTGCTTTGCAACGTGCTATTTTTGCCCTCCATCTTTTCCTCCCAGCTGCAGCTTCCCACCACTGCCTTCCCTGTTCACCAAAAAAATGAATGGAAAAATCCAACCCCACCCTGTACTACTTCCAAGCCAAATGCCATTCTTCACTCCTTTTATGGGAATGCATTAAAGATGGACCACCCCATGTTCTCAGCAATGATGTCAGCAGTGTCTCTAAGTCCCTCACCTGACAAAATAACCTATGTGATGGAGCAAAGCAAGTTGGACAGAATCCTAGTATGCACAGCAAAGGGAAGCCACTCCTTGTTGGCCCGATTTCCCATGGGAAATAAACCTGTGCTGTCAACCTGTCTGTGTATGTGAGTGCATATATATGTCCTCCCATTAATAAGTTTTCATCCCATAGTTCAATTTCAACCAAATTTTGTAGAGCGGCATAAATAGGACACTAAAATTCCATAACAATAGGTGCACCTGGAGGGAAGATATGGCCTCATTTATAAGCAGAAAATCCCACCAATTTACATTGATTATTGCTCCCCACCCCCAATGTAGGCAGCCAGGATTTATGTGTTTGAGTTAATGAAACTACTAGTTCACACTAGTTAAATCCCATCCAGGTAGAATCATGTAATATTTTTCTGAGTTAGTATGGCCCGAGTGAGCAAGACCTTGGATTTCATGCTTTAGCTCTGCAGGGATGGACACTCTAAGGTGGCTTTTAGAGATTTCTCTAGACCAGTGTAATTCAATATTAAGTGCCTGCCTTCAAAATGGTGCATACAGGAACATCTATATGCTTAATATTTCCCAAACTGAGGCCACTGGATTTTGAGCCCTGTCTCCGATGAGTGAAATCACAGCAGAAATGGGCAAATGACATTTAAAACATCACACACATGAGTGGAGCTTCCCGTGATCTCCCTGCAACAATTTTGGCTCGCGGCAGTTCCTCCACCCCATCCCATCTTGTGTGCAAGTGGACTGAATTCCTCATCTTCCCCCCTACAAAAAAAAGTCCTCTTCCCTCTCGATTGACTGTCACCATCCTTCCTGTCTCCCAGGCATGTATCCTTAGATCCAACCTGTTGCTAAATCCTGTTACCTCTCCCTACACAACATTGCTAAAATCCATCCCTCCCTTACTGGTTCCACTTCCCAAACCCTAATCCAGGTTACTCATTTCTCACCTTGCAACCTCCTCCTTTCTAGCCTTCTCTGCTCTTATCTCAAAACGTGGTTGCCAAGGCCATCCATCTCACCTGCTGCTTTGATCATGTTCAGCCCCTCCTCTCATCCCTCCCCTGGCTCACTCTGTTGTGAATTGACAATGTCTGTTGTGTACAATGTAACCAAAGCAGAAGTGCTTCTTCTGACACAAATGTGCCAGAACAGACATTGAATGTCATTGTAACTCATTCTTTGTTGAAATGTAACCAAAAGAATATTGTACACATTTGTAACTATTGAAAGGATGCTATGATTTTCCTATATGCTTTATTTGCTTGCTATATGCTTTATAGTAATTTTTAGCTTAGGAACTATTAAAAATGCATATTATAAGAAACAGGCTGGCAGGAGGAGAGAGAAATATGCTGACAGGGATACATTCTTGTCATCAACAAAAGGAAAGGCCCCAGTAAGAACAGAACTAGTAAGAACTGTCCGTTCCCAGAACAAGGTTGCAGATAAGAACCAAGCAATGCAATAAGGGGAAATGGCTTGATCAGACAGAGAGACGCCTCAGAGAAGGGGTGTGGGGGATCTATGGCCTAAGGTCATGTCTTTCTTCCGGAAGGAGGACAGGCAGGACCTAATCTGGTCATGCCAAACCCCAAACAATGACTAAGCAGAAAGAACCCCCACATCTGAATAACCAATGGGAGGAACTTTCTTGACGTGGAACTGTTAGCCCCGTGCTCTGGATAACTCATAAGGGAAACAGCATAAAAGGCCAGTCCCTAGACAGAGAAGTTGCCTTTCATGATGCTTGTCCGCTAGCCCTTATCAGGGCGCCGGCTAGCTTGATGATTGGTCCACTCTGGGACTTCTCCCTAGGAAGTCCTACAACTGCTTCTCCTGGGCCCCCGCCCTGCCTCTCCTCTCGAGACCAGACCTGAGACCTCTGACACGTAAGAACTCATATGTATGCATTTATGTGTGTGTGCTCGCTGTTAGAGTAGGTGCAGGCAAATGCCACATGCAAGTGTGTTGTAGGTGCTATATTGCTGCCTTGTTTCAGTTCTTCTATATTGAATAAACATCTGTCTATCTGAAGGACTTCTGCAATCTGTTTCATAGTGCCTTTGCCCAGATCCCGAAATTGGAGCTGCCTGCCAGGGGTCTAAGTCCTGTCCCTGGTAGGATTGATAGAGAACAGTTCCAATTTATAACAACTCTACCTAGACACATTCAGCACAAGCTCCTTGTCTTGTCTTCACCATCATGCCCTTGCCCCACCTGCCACCTCCCATCTCTCTGAGCTTGTTTCCCACTACATTCCTGTCCAGGAACTCCATTCCTCCTCTGTCACCACCCTCACTTATCCCAAGACTCCTGCTCTTCAAAATGTATTCATAGTTTCTCCCTTGCAGCCCCCTATGCCAGGAACCCTCTCCCTGAACATATTTGTTCTGCTCCCTCCCAATCTTCATATCCCACCTGAAAACCTACCACTTCCACCAGGTCTCCTTCTCCTCCATAACTAAGCTTAGCATGTGCATCTGTGACTCCTCAACTTCCTGGAGGGATTCCTGTCTAACCCGCTGTCCCACTCTCCTTCGTCTCCCCTTCATTGTCTTTTCTAGACAAGGGCAGGGGCCTGTCTCCAATTAATGATTGTTCAGTGCCAGGTACATTGCAAGAGCAATACTACTACTACTGCTACTAATAATAATAAATAATAATTCATATTAAATACAAGAGCAGCAAAGACAATCAAATAAAGTTGTTAGGTTTCCCTAACATAAAATGGGCAGGGACTATTTTTTGGTTAATTTTGTGCAGATAAAGCAAGGCTGATGGATTCCATTTATTATCAAATAATAATAATTGAGAGAAAGGAAAAGCCTGAATATGAGAGAGCTGGGTCATGGCACTATCTACAAATGTAAATAAAGGTAAGACCATGCATCCCAGTGTTCCAGAAATGTTTTTTCCTGAAGTGTCCCAGCGTTCATTACATCCCCTAAACTTTGTTACCAATTATAGTATTTGTTTAAAGGGTATCACTATACAAAGAAGAACTTTCCTAATATTAGTATTTATTGTGTTGTTATTATTTCTCTTGCTTCCCCATCCCTTTGCTGTCACCTGAACCCATAGGGTCTTCATAAGTAGAGCTGGACAAATTTTGCTGCTGTTGCCGTTATTACTTAATATTACTATTATTACTGTTATTATTTCCTTAGTGCTGCATATTTCTCTCCCTTCGCCCTTCATTCTTCACAATATAACTAAACTTCTAAAAGACATCTGTTGTCTAAAAAAAAAAAATTCTATGAGTTTCCAACAAATCCATACCTCAAGCCAACACCATAGGTCTGGACAGCCAGGATTTTTCCACAGTTCCTGAGTAGTCTCGTGTTCTCTTTTGAATTTCATTACAATTCCTGTAGCTTCTCAGAGCACCATCTTTGCTCTCATCTTGAGGTCACTGATCATGTCTTGCACTCCCAGAACAACATTTGTTGCTATTTAATTATTGTTGTTTCACCAGCAGTTAAAACACCATGCAAAATGCTGGTAACCCAAAGCCCCATTTTTGAACAAAAATGTTCTTAGGATGTAACTGATAGGGCAACTGTCACTTGGATAAAGAGTAGGAACGTCTGAAAATAATCAATACAAACTGGAAAGCTCCCCACTCTTTCAGGCTATTCGCTGCACTAGACATTCCTTTAGCATTTGAATTGTCATCTCTGGAATGTCACTGTGGCTTTCAGAGTAGGAAGTCTGCTGTATTAAAAGACAAATTGTCTTAGCTGCTTGGCTCCAGTGCCTACAAAAGTAGAGTATTTTAAATATTTCTGCAGACCTCAAGCGAGAATATTTTGCCATCACAACTTGAGAAGCTTGATTATTACCACTGGCTGAAGAGGAGCGTACAGGTTAAGTGAGGCTACTGTCTGTGCACTGTTTTCCTTTCTCTCACAGTGGAAAGCTTGAAATGCTGAGGTCTCCTTTCCAAATTTTCCAACTTAGAGCAGGAGGACATATCATATCCAGATTTGCAAATCAGAGATTAGTATGCAGATTTGAGTGGAGTGAATGCTGTCAGTTCGGGTTGTCTTATTGTACACCAAACCCATCTGGGTACTTGGTTCTGTGCTATGTCTGCCACAAGTGAGCATAGCGGGCCTAACGAGCACCTTTGCTCCTGGCCCCATGACTTCAGAGGCCCCTGCACCTCTAAACATGGAACCGGTCTGAGTAAGGAAAAGGAATGTCCAATCCAGGAACCTTCCCCAACCACCATGAGACGTGCATAGCTGGATCTGCTGCTGGCCCTGTGTCAGCTTTTCACCCTGGCCCTGCAATTCTAAGGCCAGCTGTGAATGCAAGATCATGTGTTTAAGTGTAAGCATGTGAGACGTCCCATTGCCTTCAACGAGACTACATCAGTTGTTGAAGTTAAGCATATGGTTAAGTGCTTTGTTGGCTGGATGTAAAGGGCTCAGATCCTTACGGGGTCAAATCCTTGTGTTTAAACTCAAGTCCTCATAACTTCCCATTAATTACTCTTCTAGGCATCAAATCAAAAAGAAACTCTCTTAGGGATGGGAAAAGGGCAAATACCCATCACCATACACAAATTTTGTATTTGGTTCAGTTTTCAGCTAACGCCCCCAGGGGAGACGCATTGTAAGTTTGGGAGAAACCTCTATATCTAAAATCTTGAATTAGGCAGAATGTCGCTGCTAGCCAGATTAGAGGCCAGTGTATTTTCTTTTTGGATAAAAATCTGTGATTTACCTTATACTTCTCTTCCTAGGCAGTGCTTGCAGGAAAAGCAAAATGATGTACGATGTAGGAAAGATGTTTGGTGGCATTGACTTAGTAAAAGGCTCCCCCAGTTGGGCTTCTCGTTAGAGTTTTTTCAAGGGCTTACTTGTAATAAAGCTATTAGGCTCATCAAAAGGCGTGTAGTGGATATTGATAGACAGCAGATGAGGACTATAGCTTCTAAGTCCCTTGCCTCATCATTCTAGAAATATCTGATACTGGGACCCAATGGGGCAAAATATATTAATAACCTCTCTGGTTGTGTCTTGAGGAAGAGGCTTTTACCGCTTTAAGGTTCCAAACTATGCACTCAGTGATGCTTTTAGGCCGCTATGTGGGTGTCCCGCATGCAGAGAGATTTTGCCCCTGCCAGCTGGGAGTGGAGGATATGAGCCATTATATGCTTGACTGTCCTTTGTATCTGGCCCCTTAGGAGAGTCAGTCTGTTGCGTTTCTTGGATCTGGACCTGCAATGACCAGCTATTCAAAAATTGATATTTCTTCTGGGTGATTTTGACCCAATTAGAACAAAGAGGGTCACAGTATTTGCAGCTAGAGCAGCTAGAATCTGGGTTAGGCACACTAAGGACTCAGCTGGGCCTTAGTGATTTTTAACCTTCTCAATATGATCTGGTATAATTTACCATGATCTTGACTAATATATGTTTTTTTCTGATTTACAAGGACGTTTACAAATGTGTACGTTTATAGGAGCAAGTTTGTCTGTATATATGTAATATGTAAATATGTGACTCTGAAACTGTATGGGACTGATTTATGTCCTATGTTAAGGTGTATTTCTCATCTGTCACTTGTATTTGTCATGGCTTGAAGCCAGTGCAATACATTTATGATGATGACGTTTGGGAGAAGGAGAACTGATGGAGGATCCGGCATATTGCACTGAGAATATCATCCACAGGAAACCTTTCTTGAGTCCAGCACAGAATTAGTCACAGCTGCATAACAAATAGTCCTGTTTGTGAAGAAAGATATAGGCAAAAAACAGAGAAATTACTTTTCTTGTGTTGGGTCACAGCAAATTATTTGCAGCATCATGACCTACCTCACAAGGTTGTCGTGAGGGTGAACTAGATACGGTTTGTAAAGCATTCTGGACACTGAAAGAGCTATAGAAATTATTTTAAAAGTTAATAAATATTAACATTTTCATGCATGTAATTTTTGGCACATTAATAAGTCATATACACTCTTAAAAGTGGCTGTCAATTTTTTTGAGTTAATACAAATACTTTTTTTTTTTTTTTTAAATTACAGAAGTCTGATCTGGTTGCAGAAAAATATGAAATCAGTCCTGGTCCCCAAATAGAAACCCTCTCCTGATTTTAAAACACTAGACTCACCAATGGGGAAAACGCAGTGAATACGGGTTCCTGGTTATAAGCAATACTGTAGAACTCCTGGTTTTGCCAGGCTATAAACATCAACAAGTTCCAAACAGGAAAGCCACTTACCAGGAATGCTGCCTAGCATCTGAGGTAAAATCCTGGCTTCACCAAAGCCAGTGGGGGTAGCAGTGGTAGTTGGGGTTGCCACTATCATAGAGGTCATAGTTAGCCAGTATTAACTAGGGAACTGATCCCTGTGTCCTCAAAAAGCAGAACAGGTTTTTAATTTCCATTGCTAATCAACTGGCCAGAGGATCAACTGGCTGCCAAAGAGAGAAGGGATGGGACTCCTGTATCTAATATGATCTCAGCCTCCCTAGCCACTGTTCCAACCAGCACTGCTGCCTGAGGTACAGAGAGAATCAACAAGGCCAAGGTTTGGGAGGGCTCAGGAAATATTGCTATAGGAGGTCCTCTCTTTCTGTGTTTCTCCTTCTCTTCTAGACTGATTCATATATTGATATTGTCCATGGGGAAGTGTTTTCCCCTCTGAAGCTCTCAACTTCCCTTCAGGTCTGAGGCCCAGGACAAACTCACATGTTTGAACAATGCCTCCCATCCCCAGTCCTTTCTTGGGAGCCAGGACTGAACTTCAGGGCTAGGACAATGGCCATATGGTGCCAGCTGAATGCAGACAGACTGACTCACTCAAAGCATGTTTGTGTGGGTGTATAAAGTGGGAGTGACATCTGCTTTAACTTGGCTATGTGATGGCATTTAATAGTAAGGGCAAGGGAGTGGTATTTTGGGGTGGGGGTGTGGTAGGGAACGAAGAGGGTAAAATTGCCACGTCTCTGCTTTTCTGTTGTTACTCCACCAAGCTTAGTCCAAGTGTGACTTTTGACAGAGAAGAGAAAATGTCAGGAAGTGCTGGGTAACAGGTCATTTAGGCACCATATATATGGCCTGTTGGCCTTTCGACTTGTCTGTAAGACTTGGCTGTTCACCCAGGCCTTCGGAGGGGAGAGTGGGGGGGTCGGGTGGGGCGGGGGTTGGTTTTTAGTGATGTTTTAAAATTGCTGGGGGTTGATTTATTGTTGTTTTTAATTGTTATATTAGGTTTTATAAAATATTGTACGCTGCCCTGAGATGCCTTAGGCATGAGGGGGTGGCTAACAAATGGAATGAAATAAATAAAATAAAAATAAATATTAGGGGTGGGACATCAGGCAAAAAACCGGATTACCGGATTAAAACCGGTTTACCGGTGCCGTATTTATTGCATTGATTTCAATGGGGAACTGTCCCCATTGAAATCAATGGAGGGGGGGAAAAATACCTCCCCCTCCCCCTCCCAGACTGTGCGGGTGGAAGGGGGGGCACCACCCACCCACCCTGCCCAGCCTGGATTTTACCATAAGTCCCTACTAGTGTGGGCTCCGGGCCGCCGCCGGCGACCCGGAGCCCACACCAGCAGGTACTAGGGTGATCCCTGTGGTGTGGGGTGGTTTAACACACACCCCACCCCAGGAATCAACCTACCTCACCATCCAGGGATCGCCTACCTTTGGTGCTCTGGACGGCGGCAGCAGAGGCAGAGGCGGCGGTGGCAGTATGGCGGTCCCGCGGCCTCAGCGCTGGCTGGTGACTTCAGCACTTTCTAGGCCTTCCAGGGAAACCCAGAAGTTCCCCGGAAGGCCTAGTAAGTGCTAAAGCCACCAGCCAGCACTGAAGCCGCCGGACCACCATGTTGCCGCTGCCGCCACCACCTGGAGCGCCAAAGGTAGGAAATCCCTGGGTGGGGAGGTAGGGTGATCCCTGGGGTGGGGGGGTGTTAAACCACCCCCACCCCAGGGATCACCCTAGTACCACAGTACCTACCAGCTGGTGCGGGCTCTGGGTCGCTGGCGGCAGCCCGGAACCTGCACTAGCAGGGACTTCGGGGAAATTTTTTTTAAAAAAAAAATCCATTCTGGGCAGGGTGGGTGGGGGGTGTCTCCCCTTCCACCCACGCAGCCTGGACCAGGGAGGGAAAGTGTTTGGGGTTTTTTTGTTTTTTTTTTTACATTGCGACCATTCATTTCAATGGCCACAATGTAAAAAAATCCAGCACGGGGATCCAGTACCGGTACCCCCAAATACCGGAGTAATCCAATACTGGTGGTACACCAAAATACCGGCAGTATCGGATACCGGATGTACCGAACTTCCCACCCCTAATAAATATCTTGAAATGTGTCCAGAGATCAACAGGAAGGCAAGGAGAGACTGAATCATTTGGTTATGTTCTGTGGTCATATCTGCCAGCCCAGTTCCCAAAGCTGCTGATGATGATAAATAATTGTCCCATAGCCAGGGTTATTATGTAGGGGTGGGACTTGGGGCAAAAAAACAGTTACCGGTTTTACCGGTTTACAAAAAATCAGTTTACCGGATTAAAACCGGTATACCAGTACCGTTTTTCCCCCATGGATTTTAATGGGGAACTGTCCCCATTGAAATCAATGAACCCCCCCAATACCTCTCCCCTACCCCTCCCAGGTTGCACGGATGGAAGGGGACGCCCACCCACCCACTCTGCCCAGCCTGGATTTTTTAAAATTTAATTTTAACCCAAAGTCCGGCTGCTAGTGCAGGCTCCAGGCTGCCGCTGTGCTGGCGGCAGTGACCTGGAGCCCGCACCAGCAGGTACTAGGCCTTTCCCAGAAGGCCTAGTGAAGCACTGAAGCCAGCCACTAGCGCTGAAGCCGGACCCGCACCGTGTAGCTGTTGCTGCCGCCCGGAGGGCAAGTAAGGCGATCCTGGGGTGGGGGGGTAGGGCGATCCCTGGGTTGGGGGGTGTTAAACCACCCCCACCCCAGGGATTGCCTAATACCTGCTGTTGCAGGCTTTGGGTCGGAGCCCACACTAGCAGCCGGACTTTGGGTTAAAATTAAATTTAAAAAAATCCAGACTGGGCAGGGTGGTTGCGGGGGGTGTCCCCCCTTCCACCCATGCAGCCTGGATGGGGGAGGGAAAGTGGGTTTTGGGGATTTTTTTTTTACATCGCGGCCATTCATTTCAATGGCCGCAATGTAAAAAAATCCAGCACGGGGAACCGGGACCGGGACCCCAGAATAACGGGTTAATTCAAAACTGCCGGTACAGCAAAATACCAGCAGTTTTGGATATCGGGGGAACCAAAATTCCCACCCCTACTAGCACCCACATCTTCGCTTGTAGCTAAGTGGAGTCATAGGTATTTCTCACCTCTGAAAAATCAATTCCTCAGCCACACACAGAGAATACAGCGATGAGCAGACCTAGAGAGGTTTGAGTTGGGCATGCATTCCAAACATGACGTCAGCAGGGGTTTTGCCTGAGAAAGGAATCGAAGATTTGACCCACATTAACTAAGGTCTCTTTTAGACTTGTGTAAAATCACACCACGTGTACAAAATCCCATGGGTAGGGTTTAGACACGACATTTCGTGCATTAAAGCCAGACGCACAGTCTTTAAAACAGCAAATTAAATACGACATCGAGTTATTTAATTGACGGTTTTAAAAGAACGCGCAGCCAGCTTTAACGCACAAAATGTCACATCTAAACCCCACCTGTGGGATTTTTACACGCGGCGTGATTTTATGCCAAGTGTGCACCTCTCAAGTCTAAAAGTGGCCTAAGATTCTGAGAGTTAACACATCAATAAAATAAGAGGCCTGGCAAGTCCATTACTGAGCAGCATAACCATAAGGGAGGTGTGTAGATGGCCCCAACTGAGTGCCAATAGAAGCCTTAACCCCATGACTGACCTTCAGTGGAAGTGATGACAGAGAGTCTCTCTCTTACCTTTGTGGGTGCCAGTCCCCTTCAGACAAGGGTGTTGCTGTTGTGCCGTCACACCAAGAAACCTCATAATAATAGGGGTGGGACTTGGTTGAAAATACCGGATACCGGTTTTACTGGATATCGGTTCTCAGCTTACCGGATTAAAACTGGTATACCAGTACCGGTTTTTTTCCCCATTGAAATCAATGGGAAAGTTTTCCCATTGAAATCAATGGGAGAAAAAAGTAAAAACCGAAATTACCTGTAATAAAGAGACAACATGTAAAGATTCAATGACAGATTTACTTGTTTCCTTAACTGCTAAGCACCAGACTACACTTTGTGCCCAGTAGCCTCCATGGGCCCCAGTAACCCCCACAGCCACTACTGCTTTTTTTGTTTTTTTTTTGTTTTTTTGTTTTTGGGGTTTTTTTCCACAGCACTTTTAAGAAGTCAGCTCTCACAGTATCACAGCAACTGCCAGTGAAGGACACTCGCAAAGTGGCATGTGATGTCATGTCAGTCAAGCATGCAGTTTAGTTTGCTACTAGAACTGCATAGAGAGAGGATGTCAGCTCTTGTCATAACACTTTGTGATACTAATTCCAGGATAGTTGTGTTGACCATTCCAATTGACAACCAACCACATATTCAGCAATGACAACAGTTCCAATGCCAGGCCAACACAATGAACACAACAATCCCAAATTAATCCCCACAAATAAACCCTCTCTCTCCCCATTTGACCATAGCCCCATGGGGACAGGCAGTGGAGGCTCTCCATCTCCCCTGAGACAGGGCCGAAAGCAACAGCCCAGCAAGTGCAGTTCAGCATTTACATTGCAGCACTTTTTTCCCCAACCAGACCCCCAAAATAGATCACGTTGCCATCACCTACCTTTATCCTGAACCTCCGAATCCTTGATTTCCGTGCCATCCTTGGCCACCAGTAGTCTTCCGAAGGTGTAGGCTTCAGGACACAAGCCTTCCTTCAGACCTGGAGAACAGGGAGGACTGAGTTAACTCCCAGTCCTGCGACAAGCTGAATCAGAAGAGATGAAAGGGAAGAGAAGGACAGGACAGAGGAGAAAGGGGAGGGGAAAGATTTTTGTTTGGGTGCATGAGAAGAGGAAAATGGGTTCCAGTGGGGCACAGGGTAAAGGGGACTCCATTGTGCATTATCTGCTCCATTACATCCATTGTCTGCTGCAGCTCTCTCTACTGCCTGGCTTGGAATTGCACTGCGAGGCTGGGGTGTCTAGTGGGGGGGGTGTCCCCACCCCAAAAAAGAGGTTCCGCCCTCCCAATGCCCACTGCACCTCTTCCTGGGGGTGGGGGTGGGCAATGTTTTGCATATGGGAGGGGATTTCTGCGCTGTAAAGGGCCCTGCTGGGGCACTCCACTCCAATGTGTGGATGGGGGGGCTGATGGGGTGGAAAGGGCCCTGTTGGGCCACTCCACTCCAGTGTGTTCCACTCCTCCCAAGAGTCTGGAGGTGGAAAGCCCTAGCATCTCCTGAGCCCTGCTCTCCTCCTCACACTGAGGGGCACCCTCCTTCACCCTCTCATGCTCCTCCAAGGAGGCTGTGGTGGTGTTGACCCCGAGCCTCCCCAGACCCCCACCCTCCTCCTCACACTCAGGGCTCCCCTCCTTCACCCTCTCACACTCCTCCAAGGAGAATGGGGTAGTGGTGAGTCAGTCACACTGAGACTCCCAATCCCCATCCTACTACTCACACACCAAGCCCCCATCCCAAGAAACATGGATGGTGGTGTGTGAGTAGTAGGGTAGGAATCAGGAGTCCCAGGGTGACTGACTCACCACCACCCCATCCTCCTTGGAGGAGCGCAAGATGGTGAAGGAGGGGGGCCCTGAGTGTGAGGAAGAGAGTGGGGCTCAGGGGAGGCTAGGGGTTTCTACCTCAGACTCTTGGGAGGAGCATGAGAGGGTGAAGGAGGGTGTGTGTGCATGCACACACTTTGCATGCCGTGCACCCCACATGGGGTTCAAGCAGAGGAACCCGAGTGGGGCTCTGAAACAGCTCCTAAAATAACTCTGAATAAAAAATTACCTCTTGCCCTTCCCGGTAGAATGGGGTTGAAGGAAGGAGTAAAAATGCAATCCTCGAGGGGCCGGCCGGCAGACACCCAAGTGGTAGATGAATATCATTCATCTGTAAATGTGAATGGGAAGGAAGTAGTACTAATTCTGTACTACCTTTCTCTGGTGGTGTGGTCAGACTGGGAATGTTGCCATGCTGCAGTTTAAGTGCAAACCAAGGGCTGCTGCTGCAAGCTCGTCGATGCCACCACTGACCGATTTGCAGGCTGATGGAATTGCCTGAATCTTTTCAGGATGGACACAGGTGCAGGGGAGTGAAGGTAGCAAGAGATGATATCCACTGGGCTGGGCAATCAGACATCATCAGGCCCCACATCAAGGGTATCGCCCTCCATGAACCCAAGAAGGGGAAGGTTGGTCTTGAGAAAGACCAACTGTTCCATAGTCTTCGGTTCCAGCTTGGAACAATGGGGGCTGACGATGTCTCCAGCCACACTGAATACCCGCTCCAACGATACCCTTGTTGGAGGACACGAGATGTACCGCAATGTTACCATTGCAAGCGGGGGCCACACCTGCATTTTCTGGGACCAGTAGGCCAAGGGGTCGGTGTCAACAGGTCAGGAGGGCTCAGCAAGATATTGAGACACAAAGGTGTCTGCCATATTCTGTTGCTCCGCAGCACCACCGTCATCTGCTTCCTCCTCCGCCAAGTCCGCCAGCCCAGAAAACCACCAGGTGGATCGGCCCGCACTTGCAACCCCTGTAGAAACAGTACTTGCCCCTTGCAGCGGGGACGCCTGCACCGTGCAATACTGTCGCACCTGATTGACAAGCTGAACCCTGAAGTTTTTGAAGGATTCAACGTAGGAGGTCATGTTCTTCCTGACCCGTGGGTCGAGTAGCACAGCTAGGAAATGCAGCTGACTCACTCTCAAGGTGTTGAAACACCGATTCAGCTCATCGACAAATTTATTCGCCAGCACCCTCACAGACCCATGCAGGTCAGTGCGAGAGAGCACGACTCGCATACGTCGAAGCAGGATTAGGAAGGCTGGTATCACCTGGCTCAGAGTGGCAACCTTCATGCTAAGCTAGCCAGTGGCCTAGTGAAACGGATCCAGAACCTGCATCAGCTGCTCCACCACTGTCCCGTCCTCCCCGGTCAGTCGTGTTGCTCCAATGCTCTGCATCAAGCAAAGGGCATGCAGCCCCTCCTGCTCCAGGAGACGTTCCAGCATCAAAAAGGTGGAGTTCCACCTTGTGGCCACATCCTGTAACAGCCGGTGAAGTGGTGAGGCTAACTCCTCCTGTTTCTCTCGCAGCGCCCGGCTGGCTGAAACTGACTGATGGAAGAAGCCGGCAATCTTCCTACCATTTTCAAGGAGCGCCTCAAAGCCCTCGGTTCCACTCAAGGCATCCTGAACTACAAGGTTCAGGAGCTGCGCGCCACAGCCAACATGAGTATAGCCACCATGAGTAATGGCTGCAATCATGTTCTTGGCATGATCGGTTACAAAGTAACTGACCTCGATGCTTGCACCTTGGCAGCAGACCCACCCATCCAGCATGCCGTTCACCGCATCGACAATCTTGTCCGCCGTGTGCTGGCTGTCAAGCACCTGGGCATGCAACAATGCCCACCGATGCTTTCCAGACGACACTGCTCCCCCAAGGCTTCTGCCCACTGCTGCGCCGGTGACAGGCACTGGTGATGACTGCCACCAGTGTGCGGTCAATGACAAATAGGCGTGGACCGCACTCTGGCTAGTCCACAGGTCCGTGGTAAAATGTACCACTGACCNCAGGAAGATGTTCCGCCCTCCCAATGCTCACTGAACCTCTTCCTGGGGATTGGGGTGGGTAAATTTTAAGTGTGTTTACATGGGATGGGGGGCTGATGGGGTGGAAAGGGCCCTGCTGGGGTGCTCCACTCCAATGTGTGGATGGGGGGGCTGATGGGGTGGAAAGGGCCCTGTTGGGCCACTCCACTCCAGTGTGTTCCACTCCTCCCAAGAGTCTGGAGGTGGAAAGCCCTAGCATCTCCTGAGCCCTGCTCTCCTCCTCACACTGAGGGGCACCCTCCTTCACCCTCTCATGCTCCTCCAAGGAGGCTGTGGTGGTGTTGACCCCGAGCCTCCCCAGACCCCCACCCTCCTCCTCACACTCAGGGCTCCCCTCCTTCACCCTCTCACACTCCTCCAAGGAGAATGGGGTAGTGGTGAGTCAGTCACACTGAGACTCCCAATCCCCATCCTACTACTCACACACCAAGCCCCCATCCCAAGAAACATGGATGGTGGTGTGTGAGAAGTAGGGTAGGAATCAGGAGTCCCAGGGTGACTGACTCACCACCACCCCATCCTCCTTGGAGGAGCGCAAGATGGTGAAGGAGGGGGGCCCTGAGTGTGAGGAAGAGAGTGGGGCTCAGGGGAGGCTAGGGGTTTCTACCTCAGACTCTTGGGAGGAGCATGAGAGGGTGAAGGAGGGTGTGTGTGCATGCACACACTTTGCATGCCGTGCACCCCACATGGGGTTCAAGCAGAGGAACCCGAGTGGGGCTCTGAAACAGCTCCTAAAATAACTCTGAATAAAAAATTACCTCTTGCCCTTCCCGGTAGAATGGGGTTGAAGGAAGGAGTAAAAATGCAATCCTCGAGGGGCCGGCCGGCAGACACCCAAGTGGTAGATGAATATCATTCATCTGTAAATGTGAATGGGAAGGAAGTAGTACTAATTCTGTACTACCTTTCCCTGGTGGTGTGGTCAGACTGGGAATGTTGCCATGCTGCAGTTTAAGTGCAAACCAAGGGCTGCTGCTGCAAGCTCGTCGATGCCACCACTGACCGATTTGCAGGCTGATGGAATTGCCTGAATCTTTTCAGGATGGACACAGGTGCAGGGGAGTGAAGGTAGCAAGAGATGATATCCACTGGGCTGGGCAATCAGACATCATCAGGCCCCACATCAAGGGTATCGCCCTCCATGAACCCAAGAAGGGGAAGGTTGGTCTTGAGAAAGACCAACTGTTCCATAGTCTTCGGTTCCAGCTTGGAACAATGGGGGCTGACGATGTCTCCAGCCACACTGAATACCCGCTCCAACGATACCCTTGTTGGAGGACACGAGATGTACCGCAATGTTACCATTGCAAGCGGGGGCCACACCTGCATTTTCTGGGACCAGTAGGCCAAGGGGTCGGTGTCAACAGGTCAGGAGGGCTCAGCAAGATATTGAGACACAAAGGTGTCTGCCATATTCTGTTGCTCCGCAGCACCACCGTCATCTGCTTCCTCCTCCGCCAAGTCCGCCAGCCCAGAAAACCACCAGGTGGATCGGCCCGCACTTGCAACCCCTGTAGAAACAGTACTTGCCCCTTGCAGCGGGGACGCCTGCACCGTGCAATACTGTCGCACCTGATTGACAAGCTGAACCCTGAAGTTTTTGAAGGATTCAACGTAGGAGGTCATGTTCTTCCTGACCCGTGGGTCGAGTAGCACAGCTAGGAAATGCAGCTGACTCACTCTCAAGGTGTTGAAACACCGATTCAGCTCATCGACAAATTTATTCGCCAGCACCCTCACAGACCCATGCAGGTCAGTGCGAGAGAGCACGACTCGCATACGTCGAAGCAGGATTAGGAAGGCTGGTATCACCTGGCTCAGAGTGGCAACCTTCATGCTAAGCTAGCCAGTGGCCTAGTGAAACGGATCCAGAACCTGCATCAGCTGCTCCACCACTGTCCCGTCCTCCCCGGTCAGTCGTGTTGCTCCAATGCTCTGCATCAAGCAAAGGGCATGCAGCCCCTCCTGCTCCAGGAGACGTTCCAGCATCAAAAAGGTGGAGTTCCACCTTGTGGCCACATCCTGTAACAGCCGGTGAAGTGGTGAGGCTAACTCCTCCTGTTTCTCTCGCAGCGCCCGGCTGGCTGAAACTGACTGATGGAAGAAGCCGGCAATCTTCCTACCATTTTCAAGGAGCGCCTCAAAGCCCTCGGTTCCACTCAAGGCATCCTGAACTACAAGGTTCAGGAGCTGCGCGCCACAGCCAACATGAGTATAGCCACCATGAGTAATGGCTGCAATCATGTTCTTGGCATGATCGGTTACAAAGTAACTGACCTCGATGCTTGCACCTTGGCAGCAGACCCACCCATCCAGCATGCCGTTCACCGCATCGACAATCTTGTCCGCCGTGTGCTGGCTGTCAAGCACCTGGGCATGCAACAATGCCCACCGATGCTTTCCAGACGACACTGCTCCCCCAAGGCTTCTGCCCACTGCTGCGCCGGTGACAGGCACTGGTGATGACTGCCACCAGTGTGCGGTCAATGACAAATAGGCGTGGACCGCACTCTGGCTAGTCCACAGGTCCGTGGTAAAATGTACCACTGACCCCTCCGCATGGAGCTGGGAGCTAACCCTCCCATACAGAGATGGGATAACCTTAGAGCGGAAGGTTTTGCGGCAGGGGACACCGTAACGGGGCTTCACCAACTGAAGCAGCCATTTGAAACTGACACCCTCAACCAGGTTGAAAGGCCTCTCATCCAGGGCAATCACTTCCCCAATTGCCTTGGTGATGGCCACAGCCCGAGGGTGGCTAGATGCAAATGACATCTTCCTTTCCCAGAGTGCAGTTACAGTGGGCTGTGACAAGGGCCGGGAACGTGATGGGTGGAGCGGCTAGTACTCCTCCTCTTCGGGGGCTGGGGGTAGAACCATCACCAGACAGCCCAGCGGTAGCAGTTGCAGTGGGAGTACAAGAGGTTTCCTCCTCCTCTGAACTCTCATCCACACCCTCTGCAACTGGAACCTCCCCACGTTGTCGCTTGGAATGGCACTTCGTAGGATCATAAATGTTCCTGTGGTGCCATCTCAAATGACTGCGAAGGCCAGAGGTGCCATATCTGTTGGGATCTGTGCCACCACGACTGACCTTGGCCTTGCAGTGCACGCACACTACCTTGGAGGTATCTTCCGCCCAGATACCAAACTGAGACCACACCCAGGATGTGATCTTCTTCTTGCTGGTTCCTGGGAGGGCAGAAGCAGCACGAGTGGCGGTCGACCTCTCCAAGGTAGTGGTCATAACACTTGCAGAAGGGGTGGTGGTAGCTGGCGCAGCAGAGAGTGTGGGTGTGGTGGGCGGGACCTGAGCTGGCTCGCTAGGCTACATGTCGGCAAGGGGAGAGGGCGGGGAAGCGGGCGCGCTAGGATGCATGTCAGAAGGGGGTGAGGGCGGGGAAGCAGGCGTCTGAATGAGGGAAAGCACCTGCGCAAAGGAGAGCTGAGCCCTAGGAGCAGCAGCAGTAGAGGTAGCTGGCGGATGGACCACTGCACTAGCAGAGAAAGAAGGAGCCACCTTCTTCTTACTGATAGGAAGCGCCAGGGAGGAGGAAGCACCCTCCCCCCATCCCAGCCTCTTTGGAGCCTTCAAGACACATCCAGAGACCATAACCTTGGATGTGCTTGAAGCTGGTGTGTGAGAGGTGGGGGCCACAGGTGGCCCTACCTCAGGTGTCTCCATGCCAGACTGAGTGGGCTGCCTAGGAAGAGGCTGGCCTCTTCCAGCACTCCCACTCTTGGTAGGTCTCTTCATTCCTTGACCACTCATATCGGCTGTAAAAAAGAAGAGAGTACCACTGGCAACAGAGGATGAGGTGTGTTGATGTGGGTGTGCGTGTGGTAGCTACAGGTGAGTAGCTACCTTGGTGTGTGGGGGACAACTATCTACTGTGGGGGGGAGGCAACTATCTACTGGGTGTGTAGAAGAGTGTGAGGCTAGAGCTGTGGGTGGGGGTGGGTGTAGAAGGGTGTAGGTGGAGAAAG
>QEPC01001041.1:8403793-8428636 GCA_003113815.1 Sphenodon punctatus | reverse complement strand
TGGGGTAGGAGTGTGAAAGGGGGTTGGGGTGGAGGTGGGTGTAGAAGGGTGTGGGGCTAGAGCTGGGGGGTGTAGAAGGTTGTGGGGCTAGAGCTGTGGGGGTGGGTGTAGAAGGGTGTGGGGCTAGAGCTGTGGGAAGTGGGTGTACAAGGGTGTGGGGCTAGAGCTGTGGGTGGGTGTGGAGCTAGAGCGGTGGGGGTGGGGCTAGAGCTGTGGGTGGAGAAGGGTGTGGGGCGAAGGGGTGTAGCTTACCCGGTGGCCGGCTACTCGTGCATCATGTCCAACACGTTGCCAATGGTGAATCACCAGAAAGCGCTCCAGTGGCTTGAGTTTGGAAAAGAAAAGAAAATTTATTTTAACAACTCTCAGGGCACCCCCAATTAATTCCCCAAGCATCTAACCTTGGGGCACCCCACCCCCACCGGGACAGGACTCCAGAAGCAAGCAAGCAACCAAAGTGAGCAGCATGCACGTCGCATGCACACTGCTGCAGGACACACAGTGGCGTGGAGTTCCACAGGTTAATGGGCCAGTTCTGGCCTACGGGGACAACGGCACCCCACCCCCAACCACCATCTAGCCGGGGGGGGCACCCATACCGGGGCATGACCCAACGAGAAGCACCCAAGGAGGCAGTACCTGAAAGCACCCCCCGGAAACCTGCACCTCCACAAGACATGACATGCTGCAGTCAAAACTCTCAGGGCACCCCCAATTAATTCCCCAAACATCTAGCCTTGGAGCACCCCACCCCCACCAGGACAGGACCCCGGCAGCAAGCAACCAAAGCGAGCAGCATGCACATTGCACGCACACTGCTGCAGAACACACAGTGGCGTGGAGTTCCACAGGCTGCAAAAGTACACCCCCAATTCCACAACACACATTGCCTAACATTCCCTCATGGCACAGGCAAGCCAACAGAGACCTCACAGCAGCACAATAAATTTGCAAGCATTGCAACTTAGGTTTGGCTTATGCAAAGACTGCAATGCTTCACAAGGGCACCCCCCACCCCCACACAAAAATAAAATCGCACCCCCACCAAAAAAACCTAAAAAACAAAGTCCACACCAAAACATTAAAATACCAACACCTTGGGGCCACCCCCCATTCACACACAAAAATACATTTACCACATCCCCCAAAAAGAAACTCCCCCCAAAAAACCAAGCCAAAAGACAAGTAAAACAAAAAAACAACAAAGTCTACACCAAAACATTAAAACAACAACCCCCATCCACACACAAAAATACATTTACCACATCCCCCAAAAAGGAATCCCCCCAAAAAAACCAAACAAAAAAAATTACCAACAAAAACCCCCACCAAATTCCACACCAAAACAACCACCTTGGGGCAACCCCCAGACCCACACAAAAATACATCATTTACCACATACCAAAAGGAAACAGGCCAGGACAAAACCACTGCCTTAGTGCACCCCCACCCCCAAACATAAGATGGCACACAACCAACCCACCACTATGGAGGAGCCAACCACATTTCCCCCTCCCCCATGGGCAGAGCTTCAAGTTCAAAGCCTCCATCTGCATGTTCCAACATGACCTGGCCTCATGGCCTGCACCACCACCACACACACACAGGATCCCACTAGGTTCCCATTTAATTACATTCCTTCCCTTGCTTAGGGGCATCAGGGGGTCCCTAATAAAATAACTTAAAACCCCAAAGGAAACCAAACTTACCAACAGTCACATGAACGCACGCCTTGAGCAGTCTGTGGCAGTCCTTTCAGATGCCAAACCTACTGTACAAATGGCTTCCAAGCCCAAGGTCCAGAAGGTCCCAGAACGAAAAATAAATAAATTCTACATTACTATTGGCCAGCTCAGCCAAGTGCCAACCCCCTAATCACATCCCTACCCCCTCTAAAAATCTTAGGGAACCTTCAGGTTTGGATGCTTGAATTCAAAAAAGGCAACCAATCCAAGGCAGGCTGAGTAAAAAAAAGTGCCAGATGTAACCATTAGTTACACAGGGAGGGGGCAGGGAGGGACCCAACTCAACTGCCAAACAAAAAACCTGTGCCCAACTGCCCAAGGCCAAAAAAGTCCTTTTTAAAAAAAACGAGATCCGAGACCAATACAAAAGAACTGGTACAGCCTGTATTACCGGATCTTGGTTTTAAATCCAGTATGGCCAAATACCGGCAATATCGGATCTCGGCAGAACCGGAATTCCCACCCCTAGTAACTTTCATCAGGTCCCATGACAGATCCTCCCTGCACTGCCAGGTCTGTGCCTGCAGTGCCCAGTTCTGCTTAGCGCCCACGGATGGTGGTGCTGGGGACACCAGACCCCTTCCACTGGTGGACCTGTAGCAGGGCAGAAAGGAAAGCAGTTAGTTTGGGCCACCCCACTCCTGCCTTCCCATCCTAGTGTTTTTCTCTCACCTGTCGCACCTGATGCTTCAGTGCTGCTTACTGTCACTACTAGTAGTACTACTACTTATCATTTCTATAGCGCTACTAGTTGTCACAGCGTTGTACATATAAACACAACATATGGATCTTACAATCTCATCAAGACATAAAGACATAGATAACTACAAATAAGAGTCTTCCTATGAATAATGGACTACAGGATGCAGGTATTCACTAAGTTTATTTATTTCAGTTAAAATAGTTGAAATTCACAAGGCTATGGATAAGGTTAGGGCTGGTGTTCATGATTTAAAAGCAGTCTCAAAGAAGTGGGTCTTTAGGTGGGACTTGAATGTGGACTAGGAGGTGTGCTACCTCAGGAAGTTTGTTCCAAGCATACGGTGCCACAAGGTGGAAAGCGCAGAGTCGGGAGTTGGTGATGGAGGAGAAGGGCACAGATAAGAGCATCTTGCCCAATGAATGGAGGTCACGAGTAGGGGTGTAGGGAGAGATAAGAGAGGAGAGGCACGGAGGAGCTGCAGAGTGAAGACACTTTTAGGTGAGTATGAGAAGCTTCAACTATATGCGGAAGAGGATGGGGAGTCCGTGTAGTGACTTGAGGAGAAGGGTCACATGGTTGTATGGGCGTGCAAGGAAGGTGAGTCTTGCAGCTGAATTTTGAGTAGACTGTAGTGGAGGTAAGTGGCTGAGTGGGAGACCTGTGAGAAGCAGGTTGAAATAGTCTAAGCAGGATGTAATGAGGGAATGGATTAGGGTTTTAGCAGTGTGTTAAGACATGAAGGGATGGATTTTGGCAATATAAAAGAGATCACCCCTGCCCTCCACACTCACCCATTCAGCATCTGAGCCTCCACTGGTCCACCATGATGCCTTCCCACCTGCTTGCCGTGCATATCATCCTCTCATGGTGCCTCCATGTCCTGTGCCTCTTCTGCTTCCTCCCCCTCGCCCTCCTGACCACCTGTGAACATAGTAAAGAATGACATCCATGTTAGTGAATGGCAATACCTGGACACTCCATACTATGGCTGTGTTGCCTAGGTGTCCCCCACCCTCACATTCACTTACCAGTCCCCTCGGCCTCCATTCTCTCCAAGGGCGGCAATTCCTGTGTACCCTCCACCTGCACCTTCATTGGCTCTGTGACAGAGGGGGTACAGATCGAGGGTCAGGAAGGTGGTGTCTGAGTCTTCAGAGTTGGACTCCAGCTGCAGGGCAGAGCCAGGCATGAAGGGCTGTTTCTGAGAGGGCCCTAACTCCATGGGGGAAGCAAGAGTGGATGCAACATAGTACCAGCAGTGGGGAAGGGGGTCCACGCAACAGCAGCTTCTGATGAGGCCAGTGCCGACGAGCCGCAGAGCAACTATAGCACCGTCCATGCAGAGGAAGGTGCCCAGGACTCCATGCACTGCATTGTTTTCCAGCTAGGGCCAGACTGGAGATTGTTGTCCTTGACCTTTTTAGCCCCTCCTCGGGGTCTTTGCCCGCTGCCAGCACTGGCTCATGTCCCGGTGGGAGCTAAGCTGTGCCATCTGGTTAGCGATCCCATGGAGCACCCTTTCATTCCTGTAGCTCTTCCACAGGTCATACTGCCCCTGCTCAGGCCCCCACAGGCTGATGAATGCCCTTGTCTCTTGCGCAGTCTAGACAGTTCCCTTCTGGCAGGCAGCTTGGGGGGGGGGGGGGCTGCTCCCAATGCAGCATGGATCTGCACTCCTGACGTCCCTGGGGTGGCGATAATGCTACATGCCTGTGAACAACACTGTGATGGACAAACCACAAAGCTGTAGCTACTGTTGACCCACTATTTTGACACACACACCAGGTGCAATGACTTACTGTGCTGGACTTGTTGTCGTCCTGCTGCATATTCCCTCTGACCGGCTGGCTGTTGCTCCTTGGTTGCTCCGTGGAGAGGCAGGCCTTGGGCATGTGCTGCAGGATAGTCCAGGGTCATCCAACACGGGTTTGGATTTGCCACGTGTTCCCTTTGATCTGGGGCCTGCTTGAGCAGGGAGGAGGAGGGACGCAGTCACTTCTTTGACCGCTCTAGGCTTTTCACCCACAACTCTTTGTGCTGGTGGACCTCGCCATGCAGCAGGGCTGTGCAGGACCTAACATTAGCCTGGCTGGGCCAGCCTTAGCCCACTCTGCGTACACCGTCTTCGCCAGACAATGCATCAAGTAGTAGTTATTTGCCCGCCCCATGGTGGGAGTCGGCGCCTTGTCAAACATCTGGCAGCCAGCTAACAGATGGACAGGTGGCTCGGGCTAATGTGGGCTACTGTCTCATTTGTTTTCACCAATATAGTGACAAGTGGCATCTTGCAATACAGTAATTTTATTTTGTGCGGTGCCAGTCACACTAACCCTGACTCAAAATGCTTTGCTGACACACGTAACAGCACAGGGGGAAGACAGAGAAAAAAATAATATCTTTTCAAAGAATGTTTGAACATACATGTAGAAAGTTCAGAGCGGGACCAAAAGAAAAGAACACACCAAGAGTTAATGGGCAAGCCCAGAGTATGAGTCATCTCTTGAGTCTGTCCTAAAAGGTTAGGGTTATTTTTAAGAATAAATTCCTTTCAAGTATGAAATAATTTCCTAGCTGAGTGTTTCATTGAACTGAGCAATACTCTGTCTTGGGAAGTGGTAAAAGACAGGCCTTGCACTCAAACCATTTAAAGAGAAGTTGCAATCAAACGACTAACTTCAGAGCAGGAGTACAGCAGGGAGTGCATTTGCTACCTGCAGGCGCCCCCTATGGGTTTACCCAACCTCCATCACATGCCCAGATGCCTGAAAATGTGGGTTTTCCCAGGATTTTCCGGGAAGCTCCTGCCCCTGCACGCTCTCCAGGCTGATGACTCACCCACCTGGCTGCGCTGCTGCTCCCACTGCTCTTCCCAAACACTGCTCAGCTGAGCCAGACGGTGCACCACAGTCCCCATAGTGGGGAGGGGGGGAGCGCACAGGGCCAGAGGGAGCAGTAGTGCAGATGGACACATGAGTTGGCCCTGGGAAGTTCCTGCCCCCTTCCCCCCACACACACCCCGCGCTCCCCGGGCTGGCTCACCTGCCCAGATGTTTCACTTTTTCTACTGCTCCTCCAGGCGCTGCTCCCACTGCTTCTCCCAGCCTAGCCCACTACTCAGCTGAGCCAGGTGGCATCCCACATTCCCCATAGCAGGGATTTATATGGGGCTAAAGAAGCATCAGGAGCAGTGGCGCTGCCATGCAGGTGAGTCAGCCCAGGAAGCACGTGGGGGCAGCAGCTTCCCGGGACACTCACCCTCTGGACTGCGCCACTGTTCCCAATGCTCCTCCAACCCTGTGTGCACCCCCGCTATGGGGACTGTGGCGCGCCGCTTGGCTCAGCCGAGCAGCAGGCCAGGCCATGAACAACAGCGGGAGCAGCAGCAAAGCCAGGAGGGTGAGTCAGCCTGGGAAGCACCCAACGAAGCTCCTGCCTGCACGTACTCCCCAGGATGACTCACCTGCCCGGTGCGCCACTGCTCCTCCAGCCCTGCATGCACCTCTGGCCCTGCTATGGGGACTGTGGCGCACCTCCCGGCTCAGCTGAGCAGAGGCTGATCTTGGAGGAGCAGCAGCGTAGGAGGATCTTGGAGGAGGAGGAGGTGTAGCCGGGTGGGTGGGTCAGCTCATTGGGTCACATTCTGACACCCCAAATTCGACAGGATGCCCATTTTTCCAAGTACCGTCTTTCAGCTCGATTTCAGAGAAATCCCACTGATTTCAGTGGGACTGACAGGTTTGCCAGATGTTCCTTGTTTTAAGGGAGCATTCCTTATTTCAGAGTCTTATAACTGTCTATAACATAATGGACGTCAGACACAACAGACATTCCTTATCCTGAACACCACAACTCAGTGGAACATAATGGCATACCTCCCAACAGTCTCTGTTTAGCGGGTACATTCCTTCTTTGGGTGCTGAATCCCACTGTCCCACTTTCAGAGGAGAAAAACAAAAAGACTCGGGCCGTATTCAAATCTCAGGCACCTCTTTCCTGGATGCTTTCAAGGAAAAGCACTTGAGAAAACAATGAGGAGATTATGGAACAATAAACTTAGTGGAATGAGAAGCAGGAGGGCTTTTGTCCCTCTTTATGCACTGGGAATGTCGGTGGTGTGTACCTGCGTACAAGGGGGCAGAGTTTATTCAGAGGGGTGGAGCTTATTAGCTGAGGGGGTAGGGGTTGTCCCTCTTTGACTGCTTGAAATGTTGGGAGGTATGAAATGGAAGTCTCTTATTTCAGTGTCCGTCAGCTCTGTAGTGTGCTCTATTTTTGAAATTTTGACCTGGCACTCCTAGCAAGTGTGACTGCTCTAGCAAGTACTTTGAGGACAGGCACAAGAGAGAGCAAATTGCTGGGGGATTCAGTTCTGCATAGGAATCTTTACGACCGAAAACAAACATAATTTAGAAAGCCACTCAGTCATGGAAAAGAGTAACAGAGAACAACTACTGGGAAGAGAAAAACTTCAAAAGGAAGAAGGCTCTATGGAAGAGGTTCCTGAACAGTCTGACCTGGGCAGGTAGGGAAACTGAGGCAGAGAGCTATTTTCTTGCCCAAGGCTATCCAGTGTGTTTGTGGCTAAGGCCCTTTTCACACAGATACTTTAACACTGATAAAATGGGGTTTACATTTTATTATACATGTTGCAGGGCACCCATAGAGCACACCTGCAGCCCTGCAACATGTATAATAAAATGTAACACCCGGTTTATCGACGTTAAGAGTGCCTGTGTGAAAAGGACCTAAGATGGAATTTGAACCTGGTCTCAGTCCAACACCTTATACACTAGGCCATTTGTTCTCAAAGTTTTTCGTTCATGACCCCTCCTCGCCTTTCCACTTGTGAGTGGTAGTTGAAGTCTTCCCACAATACACATACATACACCTTGCTCCTTCTCTCCTTTGTCTCCTATTGCCTCCTATCTCTCTGCTCCTTGTTCTCTCACTTTCTATCCCTCTTGCTACTCTACCGTTTTGGAAAATCCTAGTAGCTCAGTCAGAATGGAGCTATAGGTTTAACAGCTGTCCTCCTTTCCCCCCTTATTTCTGGATACTTTCTTTACCTCCCAGTTTAAGAATCACTGTGCTCGACTATACTGGTCCTTTAATAAATAATATGGCATAGGACAGGGGTGGGCAAAGCTCCCAAGTCTGAAAGTCACATACCAAAATTTTCATATTGCCGAGAGCCACAAGACACTACGCTGGTCATAGATTCCCATGATCCCAAGGACGGGATAGCTTGGCTTCATTCCCGACATCAAAGTTCTGGCTCCCAGGTGGTGTGGTGGGTTCAGGACGCAGCAATAGCAGCACAGAGCATGCTCCCACAGTCCCCGGGGGACTCCAGCAGCTGAAACAACATTTTCGCTTTTCTTGCATTTGAGGGGAACCTTGTGGACACACCCCCAGGCAGTCACATCTGATGAGTCACAGTAGAGAGACACAAAAGCCGCATGTGGCTCCCAAGCTGCCATTTGCCAACCTCTGACACAGGAGGCGTCTGCTTTGTCTATAGAAATACATATTGGAGAGGAGTTACCTTAGGTATATCCTCAGGAGCTGTCCTGAAACACAAACCAAGCAGATAGAGTTTGATCTAAAGTCCAATGAAGTTAATGAAAAACCTCCCGTTGATTTCACTGAGCTTTCAAAAAGGCCACAGTAGAGACGATCCAAGAGTCAAGGGTTTATCTGCAAATCTTGTGTCCCAAGAGAGCTAAAACCATTTGCCGTCTATGCTGGGATCAGAGGCCATAATTCTACCTAGGCACTTCATCGTTACCGGGAAGGTGAAGTATGGGTGTTTTCAGATGTGACGATAGCATGGATTTCCACACTTTGGCCTGGGCTGGAACCCAGGTTTGCATGGACTGCGGTGGTACTTAGCCCAGGATGTTCCTCAGGACCATCCCTGAGGAACAGCCCGAGCTAAGCACCACCATGTCCCATGCAACTGACACCAGGGTAAAGCGGGACATCACATTTGAAGGCCCACTTACTCTTACCAGGTCCACAATGCTTCCGCGCAGTCATGGCAGCCTCATAGGTCACCGTGACCACCCATCAGGGAGGGGGTGGGGCGCGCTCAGTAGCACAGGGACAGGGCCGTGCAGCTGCATGTCCGCACATTGCCCTGTCCTCTCCCTGTCCCAGCCTACCATCACTCTTGTTTGGTGCCCAGGCCAAATCCTGCCCAGAATAAGGGCCTCACTCCAGGCACAATTAAAGCATGATGGTGCTGAGTGCCATCACATCTGAAAACACACTACTAGTGCTTTAGAGACTTGTGCCAGTGAAGTGCTTTTAGCACACAATTATCTCTTAGCATATAAGTAGTTCTATTAATGTTCATGAAGTTAGAAGTTCCAGACTTCCATTGGTTTCTTATAGTATATTCGTGTATGCTCTCTGAAGTAAGCACTGGCTCTTGCTTTTCATGTATATAGTGCCTTGCTCTCCACTAGAGCTCATAGGCGAAGTATACAATACATTTTCTCCTCTTACAGGAGGTGAGAAAGGGGTTGCTAACAGCTCAAATGGGGGGGGGGGGCGAGGGGAACAGCCTCAAACTTCCTAGAGATGCTGAAATAGTATTGGATTTATTAAAAGCAGGGCAGGAGAATCATTTAGGAAAAACTGTCACTGCTTAGCAATTGTGGAACATTTGAGTCAAACATGGACCTGAACTTCATTAAAACTTCCAAGCTTCTGCCCAGTAAGTCAGAAATACCAAGGTTCGACAATGCTTGTAATGTTTTATGATATTTTCCTCCTAGGTTTATAGCGATTTACAACTTTTACAGTATGAAATCATGAAGTACTCTGTGATGACACAACTAAGAAATGTAATGCCATTGCAGTGAAAGATTCTAAAAACAGAAAGTTCTTCATGTCATCTAGTTGTGCTATGAGCCACCATTCAGAGGAGAAATTAATTGTATAAAGAGATACAGACTAGAGACAGATTTGAAACTCTTGGGTTCCCTGAGTAAGTTGGTTACAATTTCCTAGGGACCCTTTATCTTGGCCACAATGGCATCAACTTTATTTACTTTGAGTCCAAGGTAACAACTTGGCTCCCAGTCTTGAGACTTGTCCACTTACCTTCCAATCACAGATTTATGTTGTGGTTTTTTTTCACTGTTTTTAGTTTAGTTTATTAAGGCATAAAATATAATAATAATTAAAAAAAAAAAAAATACAAAATAATTCAACCATTACATTGGTACAAAAGACTCCACCTTATCTATACAACAAGTGCCTATAACTTATTTGTAATCAACATTATTGTTTAGAATCTACGAGGTCTAGCTCCATCATACAAAGTATAAATTTTAAACAAACAATGTAAGATAAGATATAAACTGTTTGGTCAAGCTAGCAGATGCTTGAATTCAAGAAAATTCTTCCTCAGCCCCATTGCTCACATTGAAAACTGCATCACGCTGCACATTATCTCGGGGTCTATATCCAAAAGGGCCATCTGCATAAGAAACAATTGCGAGGCACCATAGTATTTCCCAAGAGGGGACTGCATCAAATCAGCCCGGATTGAGTCATAGAGGTGGCACTCAAACAAACAGGACATGTTGCGTGGATTCCACGGCCATGGCATCAAAGGGGCATAATAGATCCCCATAGGGGATCTGCGCTATCCGTCCGTCCAGAATCCTAGTAAGGAGCGCATTCACCCTAGCCGCAAGAAATAAGTGCTTCTCTCTAAAAGATGCACTAGAAGACCCCACAGATCTATGTAGAACATGTACGCTGTGGTTACAATCCTGAAACTACTTCCTTTGTAGTAGCCCTAATGAACTGAAGCCCTGAATGTGTACAACATATAATTACACCAAAGTTACAAACTTATCAACTGAACCTTTCTCTCTACCTTTCCAAAGCTCTAATCAAAGCTCTTTCACCTCTGCTGCTTTAGTCCATGGGCACTGAAGCCTGTGGTTTTGCCACAGTTAAATTAGGACAGCAAATACTAAGTACAAAATTTAGCATTTTTTAGTTCAAAAGCTTTTCAAACTATGACTGCTTTTACACGTGCGTGTGGTGCTGCGCCGTAAAATCATGCGCCACGTCAAACATCCCACGCGTCAGGTTTAGACGTGACATCACGTTCATGATTAGCTGCTCACACATGTTTTAGCACCGCGGACTAAGTACCTCGATCTAGGTATTTAGTCCGCGGTGCTAAAGTATGCGCGAGCAACTAATCGTGCACGGGATGTCACGTCTAAACCTGACGCATGGGATGTTTGACGTGGCACATGATTTTATGGCGCGGCACCACACGCATGTGTAAAAGCGGTCTAAAATAATAAATATTACATCAATGTGCATCTGTACTCTTTTATGAAAATCAACGAAATTTTTTTTTAAAGAGTTACAAACATTTCAAAGTTACAAACCTCTGTTCCCAAGATCCTTATAACTTAAAACTTCTGCTGTGCATGCAAGGCTTCTTTATTGTCCATGGTTTCATCTGTGTTGTTTTTAAAAAAAATATCATTCACTTAGGTTAAAAGCAGACATGACAGTGACCCGTTTTGCCCCAGGACCCACCAGCACGTGTGTTTAGGCACCTCCAGATGTTAGTCCAAGACTGCCCTGCAGCGGGTAGGCCGCTAGCCCGGGTTGCATCCTTGGAAAATCTCTTGAGATCACAGCCCAAGCTAAAGGCTGCCAACACAGGCTAGACCATCTGTTGAGCGCCACCATACCTGCTCCAAGGCACAGGTCGCTATGGCTGTCCATCATGGCAAAGGGCAGGGCACTGGGAATAGGGTGTGGGTGGGTCCAGCCAACCACATGTTTGTTGAGCTCCAGGCCCTACTGAGGCTGTGCAGCAGCAAGATGGCTCTCTGGCCATGGGCAAATTTGTTCAGTGCGCCTCCCCAACCTGGGCTGTGTCAGATGTGGTTTCCTGTCCCTAGCCAGGTCAGAGAGCCGCTGCACTGCCTGCACGTCTGTTTTTACCCTGAGCCATCAAATGACTTCATTTCGATACATCTGTAGTATATGAGATGTACATCAAAATAATGCATATCATCAACAGCTATAACCAAAGCAGAAAACACAATATTTTGAAGTATAAGCAATCAGTAACAAAATATATTCATATTTCATTTAGCTGACCAAGATTTTCCCAAGTGTAGGACAGACTCTGTTTCCCAAGTCCCTGCAATGAAGTCAGTCTCTTGGAGGTACAACACTGCTGGCGTTGATACAGCACTCTGAAGCATGTGTTCCTGAGATACAGGAGCCCATTGGAATTGACTCTGCATTAAACTGCTTTAGTACCCCTCCCCAGGCTGTGAAAAGGCAAGCAATAACCCACTGGAGGAAATGTTCAACACTGATATTGCCAAGCTTCAGGATAGACACTTGGAAACTTTAATGAAGTTCAGGTTTGATTCATACGTTCCAATATTATTAAATCTGGAATCCTCTCTCTTTTTTCCCCCTCAGATAGTTCTCTTGGCCCCAGGCTGTTTCTCAATTGCCTTGTGAAGGGCAGATCGATGCCAAAAGCTAATGGTAATCCATTTTATTTATTAATAGCACACAGAGTATTTGTTGAAAAAGAGCCCAAGCCAACAATTTTAGGGTGTTTTTAATTTTTGTGTATGTGTCTTTTCCATTTGCGCTTTCTGCACAAGGTGGAGCAACAGTCAGAAAAAAAAAAATGGAGAAAAAGCAGTTTTATTTAATTAGCTTGTTAAAAAGAAGAGTCAATCCAGCTGCAGCTCTGCATCATTAGTCTAGGACACTCCTTCAAAGTGAATAAGATGATGACACTTCTCTTCTTGGCAGCATTCTTTTTCAAACATATTTCCAGAATCCCAATTTTTTTTTCCAAAGGCACACAATAAAACAAATGAAGTAAAAAAAATTAAAATATTCAGGTTGGAGGACAGGAACCTCACACATTCACTGTCACTTGAAAACTTAAGAGATTTTAATCAAAAAAGGATCTTCCAAAGTCTTTCAAAATGGACCCTAGAGTCCTTTAAGAGCCCAGCTACGACAAGCAGAATACGTGTTCATGTATTTTAAAATGCTGAGCACCAGATGTTTCGTATTGCACCAGGAATGCCAATCAGTCATTAATCACCTATGTAGCCTTTTCAGTTTTTGCAGTGCTTTATGCATATAGTTCACCCTCACAACAGCCGTGTGAGGCAGGACATTTTTAGTCATATTTTACAGATGGGGAACTGTGCCTGAAAGATAGTGACTTGCGCAAGACCACCCAGTGAGTTTGTGACTAAGACTAGAGCTGAAACAGGTAGTAGATTTACTTCCTGGGGCTACCTACCCAGGCATGTAGGAGGCATTCCTTCTGTTGGTACCTTCAGCTAGCAAGAGGCCCTGCCATCCCCCACTTACCTGGGGCCAAGGGAGTTGGGGGGGGGGAGAAGGGTGCATCAGTGACAGTCAAGAAGAGGCCTCCTGGGGTGGCCTGTAACATAGGTCAGCTGGCTGGGTGCATGCCAGAAGGGAGGCTCTAGCACCCTGGCCTGCTCCCCTGTCTTAGACTTTAGGATAAATCAAAACATGTAAATAACTAGGGATGTGCAGTGTAGCTGATATCTGTATCTGTATTTATATCTGTATTTAAAGTAATGACATCTGGAGTTCTGTTTGTCGGCGCACCCCGAAATGAGACAGGACATCATTATCTAGATTTAACTTTGCCACACCCTTTATTTATCCAGAATTACAAACCAATCAAATAGGTGAGGGGGTGACATCGCCTATTTGCAATCAGGGTCCAGTATCAACAATAACTCATCAAACATCAGAGGCGGTTTCGATATACCATCGATAACCTCCTCACAACTGTAACATCTCCCCTTCGTCCAGCGTGGGAGGGCACAGCCCAAAGGGGATTTAGTCCTTCCGGACTTGAGTAAAGAATAGAGTGGCCAACGGTGGGGGGCCATACAATGCCCTACCACCGTCTCCCAGGGTAACCAACACCTCGCCTGCCCTACCCTGCAGTTGCGCTATGCGTGGTTCCCCCATCTCTTAAGGAGATGACTCCTATGATCACTTATGCTAATTCGAACCAATACTGGACCCCCACCAAGGGTGCGACAAATATAACCACAACAAATAACCATAATCGTTGAGACGATTGCATGACCTGGGGGGCGGGGGCTGGATGGGACTGTCTTGGGATGGTTCCAGTCATTCCTCTCAGGGAGGACCCATCGGGTTGTCCTGAGTGCAGAGACATGTAGCCCCCGGGCCCTAAACTGTGGCGTTCCGCAAGGTTCAATCTTGTCTCCATTATTGTTTAATGTGTATATGCAGCCCTTGGGGGAGATCATGAGAGGGTTTGGTGTGCATTGCCACCAATATGCTGATGACACCCAGCTTTACCTCTCTTTTTCAACTGACTCAGGTCCTGCCGTCTCTGTGCTATCCCATGGCGAGATGGTTGTGGCAGAGCAGACTGAGGCTGAATCCTGATAAGACAGAGGTGATGGTGGTGGGTAGAGAGGGGAAAGTGTTGTCCCCCCCTCATGGAGGGGGTATGCCCTTCCGTGGCCCAACAGGCGCGGAGTCTGGGGGTGTTATTGGATTCGGGTCTCCACCTGGACCAGCAGGTGGATGCTGTGGTGAAAGCAACTTTCCGCCAGCTATAACTGGTGTGACATCTCCAGGCCCGACCTGGCCACCTTGATCCATGCCTTCATCACCTCAAGGCTGGACTACTGTAACGCGCTCTACATGGGGCTTCCCTTAAGGCTGGCCCGGAGATTGTAACTAGTGCAGAACGCAGTGGCCCATCTCCTAATGGAGACCGGTCGGTGAGAGCATATTACACCTGTGTTCCGTGCACTGCACTGGCTGCCTGTAACGTACCGAGCCAGATTCAAGGTGTTGATTTTGATCTATAAAGCCCTGCATGGTCTCGGCCCCGGATATCTCAGGGACCGCCTCGCCTTCTGCAACTCAGGACAGCCCCTTCGGTCCACCGGGAGTGCCTTCCTGGGAGGTCCTCCGCATAAGGCGGGGGGGCCACAATGGAGAGGGTATTCTCAGTGGCAGGGCCATGGTTGTGGAACTCCCTCCCGGAGGAAGCCCACCTGGCTCCAAGTCTGTTGGCCTTCCGTCAGGCCTGTAAGACATGGCTGTTCTGCCAGGCCTTCAGGGGTGGGGGGGAGGGTTTTTAAAAAGTTTTTGTTTTAAATATTGTGAATTTTTATGTCGATTTATTTTAAACTGTTTTATCTCTGTTGGAAGCCGCCCCAAGATGCCGTAGGCATGAGGTGGTGGTATATAAATATGATTAAATAAATAAACAACAACATAAATAATCCAGCAAGCACCTCACCATAATAATGACCAGCCAGATTACCCCATACTGTTAGGAAGGCAAAAAAACAAGCAGGCCCTCTGACCAAAATTCCTTGCCGGTCCATATAATGCAACCAGTCGAAACCACAGTATGAGGGGAGGGTGGGTGGGTGCTGCTCTGTTCCCTGCTCTTCCTAGAATGAGCAGGGAATGCGTCTCCAATGCTGGTTACACTCACGTGACCAGCCTCGCCCAATCAGAGGGCCTCCTTTTTCACGCCGGCAGCTTCACCACGTGGCCATGCTCTGAGGCACTGCGAGCATGCAGCCTGCCTCAACCTTAGTGCCCGGTCCCCTTTCTGCATTGGGGGGGGGCGCGACAACAGCCCCACCGCCGCGAAGGCAGCCGAGGGCAAATCTCATTTTAGCACACGCAACAGGCATTTTTTGAGACATAGGCCACTTCCATACATGCTCCCCCCATGCATATTTGGGCTGCAGGGTGGAATGCGTGCTCCGAATATGTGCGGGGATCGGCTGGTGCGAAAGGCCCCTCTGTGCGGCTTTGCTGGAAAAGCCATGTGGGATGCAGAGCTCGATTTCCTGCTTGGCAAAGCCGCATCGGGGGGCCTTTCACACCAACTGATCCCCGCGTATATTCGAGCTGCGCAATCCCCCCCGCAGCCCAAATATGCACGGGCGGGGGGGGCATGTATGAAAGTGGCCTTAGACTGTTTTCAGACACTACAGCGGAGGGGCAGGAACTTTCACAATCACTGCCGCAGCAATTTAATTGAGGATTAATGCCCATCAGAATGCACTAATCCCCTTTTAGTGCACGAGAACACCCACCCTTGTAAACGGTAAAGGCTATTTTTGGGGACCTGGTCATGCTTGCACACTAAAAGGGCATTCTGACGGAAGCTAATCCTCACAATTAAAGAGCTGCAGTGGTGATTGTGAAAGTTTCCACCCCTCCCCTGTAGCGCCTGAAAGCAGCCTTATTCTGTAGTGTTTTAGGGATGTGCATCTTGTCTTTTTGTGTCTCCAAATTTTGTGTTTTTGTCTTACATTGAAATTTACTGCAGATAACATACAGAATACATTTTCAACATTAAATTATAAATAATACATAATGAATGCTATATAACCTGTAAAGAGGTGTTTTTAAATAAAGGCCTGTAGACTGTAAGGAGGATAGAAAAGGAACGCACACACATACATCCTAGTACAATAAGAAGCCACACACGCCACCTGTCCCCATGTGCCCCCTTTCTCCTCAAGCCCCAAGTCCTCAGGTCCCCACTTCTCTTATGGCCCAAGATCCCTCGAGCCCAGTATCCCTGGATCTCTAGTTTTGGGGTTCCTCCAAAAGAGGCATTTTTCTCAAGTTCAGGTTTGCTAGAACCTGAATTGCACACTCCTAATAATCATTTTTAGCAGTGTGTGAGAGATATTAAGATGTATCTGGATTTCCTTTTCTGAGAAATAGCTTTCAAAGTAACAGCAGTCAATCTTTGTGAGGATACATCTGCCAGCAGGGCAGAGTGGCAACTCGGCGGAATGTGAATATTTGTGAGTGAGGAGAGGGTATGTCTCCAAGCAGGGCAGAGCAGCACGGTGTGGATCTTCATTAGGGATGGTAGTTACAGGTTAATCCGTACTGAACCGCAGTACACCTGTTGCAGTTTGGTTTAAAAATCTATAAATTAAAAATAAACAAAAACCTGTGCATGCACAAATGGTCACCGGACCATTCTGCACATACACAGCTTTTCCCAAAGTGACAGCAGCAGCATCACTGCCATTTTGGAAAAGGGCAGCTAATCTGCACATGCACAGTGGCTGTTTTGCACATGTGCAGACCAGGTGCCCTTTTCTGAAATGCTGGCAATCCTGCCACCACCATTTTGAAAAAGGACATGCATGTGCAGAAGTTGGTCCAATAAAGGATCATTTGTCCCCTTCTCTTATATTTGGGACCAACATGACAACCACCCTCTCTCGTATACATAGAGGCTCCATCATCTCACATTTGCTCTGTCTTCAAAATTTGATAAACACATTAATATTTTTGGTGAGATGGTGCTGCAGGATCATGTAATCGCAGAGACTATGTGCCCTAACTTTCAGACCAAACACGTCACAGAAAAAGTCAATGACTACCACTTGAATGAATGAATGAATGAATGAATGAATGCTTTATTATAGCTCAGGCTTTCGCCATAGCCAACATAAATAATATTTATTATTATTATTACTTATTATTACAATAAGTCAATCGTTCAATAAAATAAATTACAACCATAGTATAATAAGATATGCATCTAATGGTCTCATGGGCATATAATACACTGATAAAGTTAAGTCTTACTGATATCAAATCCAGCTTAACCTGCCCGAAGAAACATTTACAGGGGAAGACAGAGCAAAATACCTCATTTAACTACAGTAGAAGATGCCTACATACGCTAGTCATTGTAAATTACTCAAAATTTACCAAAATCTTTTAGCCCGCCTTTATTTCCAATCTTTTCTTCCCCGCCAACCAAACAAATGATGCTATTGCAAAGATCTCCTCCCTAGATGACAGGTTAAACAAAAACCTAAGAGTGTCCAGCCAATCTTGATTTGCCTGTTCCCCTATCAGAGGGTATAGCCAAATAGTCCTCAAATTTTGATAATATGGACATCTTAATACAAAATGTTCTACAGTCTCAATCTCATTCAAACTGCAAGTACAACATCGCGACTCATAATTGGTACCAACATATCTACCTTCTACAACTGCTGTCGGGACTACCACTTGTGTGTTTGAATCTCTCTCTTTCTCTAGGTATTTTCAGACGTGACAGCTTTGGCCCACATGGCCACCTGCGGTGCCATCATGTCTGAACCAGCCCTCCAGATGTTTCCCCAGGCTGGAGCTGGGGTTTCCTCAGGCCTTGGCAGTTTTAGCCTGGGCTGTAACTTGGGCCCATCGCCAAATCACAGTCCAGGCTAAGCACTGCCGCAGCCCAGAAAAGCCATCTCCAAACCGGACTAGAGCAGGCCGTCAGATGTGATGGCCCACTCTACCTGACCCCACCCCGGGGCTGTTCTGGGTGGGCGCGGCACTTTCACAAGCTGTGGCAGCTGCCCATTAGGGAAGAAGCCGGGCTGTGCTCAGCAGCATGAGGGCAGGGCCATGTGGATCCATGTCCGCATGTCGCTCCACCCTGTCCCCGGCCCCGACACATCTGTTCAGTGGCCAGGCCAGATCCTGCCCAGAGTGAGGGCCCTCACCCCAGGCAGGATCAAAGCATGAGGGCGCACTGCACTGTCACATGTGAAAATATCGTCTCTCTCTCTCTCTCTCTGTTCTCAGCATTCCTTGAAGGATTTTACCAAATACTGGCATCAGTTGCTGGTCTCTTCCTATTGTGCTAACAACCAATGGTATCCGCTGGTGCCTATAAAAGGCACAAAATTATGTACTCTAATCATGTCATTGAGATTTTTCATGCAGTTGAAGCACATACGCATTGTTTTCTTCAGACTCCTCTTCAGTCATCTCACTTTGTTTGAAGGATAAAATTACACACAAACTGGTGGGTCATGTTGAACTTTGCGGGGGTGGGAAGAAATAGTCAGTTCCAGTGTGTAGTGGTTTTAAATCTCTCTATTGTTGGGTGGATTTAAGATTCAATAAAAGGGGATCATGTATTAAGATGCACCTTCTAGAATTCTAAATGATAATTGTTTGAAATCTCACATTGAAGATGAGGAGCTGGATGCTCCTCAAGAAACACAGTTACAACTCTTTTTCTCGATCATCTACGTCACTCACAAAATACTGTTTCGTTTACTCAGCTGTGAGCTATAAAAGGGAAACCCAAAGAGCCTACTTATTTATAAATGAAACGGTCTGCCTCCTATCTCCTGTGCTTAAATCCTCATATGTTAAGACTTATACAAAAACTAACCAAACTCACTATGCCAAGGTAATGGCCAGATAAAATCCGGGACAGTATGTTGAGTATTAAAGAAGGAATTACCTCTTGCTGATTAAGTTGTTGGAGTCAGGAAGACACTGACAATTTCTTTTAGAATCAGGCTGCCAGATTCGTAAAGGGCTCTCATGATGTTGGCTAACATAGCAATAACATGTCTGAAGTCTTGCATGGGTTAGGAACATTGGACAAAATTTGGGTTAGGATCTTTGGACAAAATGTTTAAACCTGACCATCAAAAGCAAAGCTCCCAAAGCCATCTTAGAGAGAGATGGAAAAAAAACAAGTGATGATCAACTGATGATCACACTCAGCTCCATGTAATGTCAAGGTTTTTAGAAATGGGTGCCTGGTATCAGGCTGGTGTGGGCTGACATTCATTGGTGTAAATCTCAACCTAGTTATCTAACCTTAGGCACCTTAAGTGGGAATTACACATTGAAGGGCTTAGCTTTATACATTAACATTTAAAAATATTGGCCTTCAACACATTGCCCCTCAATTTTCAAGTCCATAAAATGGGTGCAATGATACTTTCCTATCTTTGTGAAGATGTGGGGCAAAGTTCTTGGAGATAGGGCAAGTATTCTTCCCTCCCAAGTTTGCAAAGGAGGTTATAGACCACCCAACACTGGAAGGGCTTTAAAAAGACTATAAGTATAAAATTGCACCAACCCTAGGTAGAGGGCAAGTTTTCTGTAGACTAAAAATATAATCACACAAACGGTCACTAAACATCTCTCGCAAGTTGTTCTAGAGAGGAGAGAACCCACAGTTGATGTGAGCCAGTGTCCACAGGAGACTGCACATTATGACCAAGGTGATTCTACAAAATGGACACCTAGGCTCTTCAGCAAATGGTTAGGCATTGAAATAAATGGCCTGATTTTTCAGAAAGCTAAAGCATCTGGTGGTGTGAGCAGAAGCTATTGGGAGCTTCAACATTTTTGAAAACCAGGCCATTTATGTTGGTGCCTCTATTGACATCTGGGAGCATTTACTAAACTCCTATTTTAACTATTTAGATCTTAATTTTAATGTTGGGTTTGCTGGCAAGGAATATAAACTTGCTGTAGTACAGTATTGTACTGTAGAAGCCTAGAAGTTGTAACTTGCTTTCTGCATTTTCCCTTGCTCAACTTTGCTGTCTATTGGAATCCCATTGTGCATTACTTCTATAGGCATGTTTTGTTGGTTAGATTTCTGTTCTAATGAAGTACTGTTCACATTTGACTTTAAGAACATCCTCTACGTCTCTTTCACTTTAAGATTTAAAAATGAGGGCCATTTGTTGCCAATCCTTTGATGAAAATCCATCCTGTTCTCATGCTATAATGTCTGCATAAGGTATAATGTAAGGAAGCTGGAGGCCTTCTAGCGTGCATGGGGAGTAGAGATCTGAGATGTTGAGCCTTCCTGTGCAAGCAACTGACAACCATTGTTTACAAGAGAGTTTAGAGCAAAAAGCAGGTGGTCTACAACAAGAATGCCATTTTTGAGATAGTTTACTGCTGACTCACTCCCTGGTAATCCCAAAGACTGCAAGGGTTACAGAAGGCGTATATCGGCATATGAATTAAGTGCTAACTTTTGCCTAAATTTATCAATGTATTTGCCCAGAGTGCAAGGCAGGAAAGTCATGATTAAATCCAAAATGCTGTTCAAATCTTCTCTGACAAATGCCAGAACAATTCCATTGAGGTCAGTGGCCTTGTTCCCAGATAACTGGGAACAGATATTTGTGTTATGTATCTTATTTGTGACTAGATTTGTAATTGCCTGTCTTCATAGAAACAAAATGCTCTGGGGACTTGCATTTTAGTTTTTATTTTGAAAACAAACGTAAGACAGAAAGTGGTTAATTTTTACTCCGGTTGTTCAGATTTGTATTGGCACAGGAATGCTATATTAAAGCACAGCTTACCCTACCTTTTTATGGATTCATGGCACCAGCAGGAAAGCTGAAATGCTCCTACACAAGAAGTAGGAATGGATTGTCAAATTAAGCCCTGCTCTAGCCAGCCTAGGCTGCATTCAGCACGGTTGTCAAGACCAAGAGGCATTTCGGAGTTACGCAGGTCATGAAGACCTCCTCTAGAAACTGCCTCAAGCCTTTCCATGTCTTCACAGAGCACTTGGCTCATTATCCATTCTAGTCACTGTGCCATTTCGAAAGAGATTGGAGTTATGACAAGTGTGAGTCAGTCCTTTCTGTATCCAAGGCATTCTGTTGAAAAGGTGGAAGGGTAGGAGGGGGATGTTTTGCTTTGTTTTTTTTAATCTTAGGCTATGGAAATGGTAATTGACAACTCCACATTTCTTGAGATTGAGAAAGATTTAAAGAGCAACTACAAGGGGATTTTTTATTTGGTTTCTCTTGTATTAGTACCTTGGTTTGGCCATGTCAGGTTTTCCACAGATACTTTCAATAATGGTACACCTATCCCAGTCCAGGTGCATAAGACAAATGAGGAAGTATGCAGAAACAAAATTACGACAGATTTCATACATTTGTTATTGGGATGTGCATCATGGATGAAACTGAGGACTATTATAGCTCGTCCCATGTAGACTATATATTTGACATTTTGACAGCACTGAGATTCCTTTACAGTAAAGGCTGTGTAGGCAAGAGTTAAATGTTTAGACTTCACTTTAAAAATTACATTATTTTTCACAGTTATCTGGTATCAGTATACCAGGTTATAACCCGGTTTAACAGTTGAGAGTTCTGGGCCAGTAGTTATTGATTTGTCTTCTGAATTTCCACTCTGATTATTTTGGATGTTCCGTTACCTGCTCACAAGAGAGTTTCTGTGTGTGTTAACAGACATCCATGTTGGACATCATCCCTACCTGCTGGGGAGCTTCTCTCAGCTAGGCAAGAGCCAGCCACAGGAACACACATCCCTGCCCTGTTGGGGGAACAGTGGTGGGGAGCAACATGCAGCTGCCTGGACATACCCCCGCTGCTGGTGCTATCACCCTGCCCCCCTGCCATGATGGACAGCCATGGCTGCCTATTACAGGCAGCCATGACTTGGCACCATGGCAACCCCTCAGACCAGGAGGAGCCGGGGCCAGGAATAAACATTCCCACCTGGTTCACCCACTCTAGCACAGCTGGGCACAGACTGTGGGCCCACTTTGATCTTCGCCCACATCTCTGGCCCAGCCACCAACCTGGGCCGGGTTTCTACTGGGCTCACATCTGGCAGGCCCAGAATTAATGTACCAACGTGACGCAGACCCAGCCAGGCCAAAGCAGGATCTACTGGGCCAGCATTACATTTGTAAACACCTTCTGTTCTGTCTTCTCATGAAGATGGACATCTTCGGTAATGATCTAATGACAACATTGCTTGTCTGTCATTCAGTTTTGCATTGTAGCAGGTTGTGTAAGATGCTGCTCTTGAAGATGAATTTTATTACGTTTATGCAAGTTCTACATGAGTCACACACACAGGATGTAATTCAGTGACAGTTTGCCATCCTACCCTTGAAAGTGTCTATTATGCATTGCCAAAGGTTTGTTTGCCACCAGGTGATTAATGGCTTCTGATTAATCTATGCTAGTAAATACAGTAGGAGCTACCTTTGATTCTTAACATAGGTTATTTTTAAACAAAACCAACACAACCACACATGCCCTCTCCCCCCACCCCCCAGTCCATGCGTCCAACTGCTCGTGTGATAGTGGTGCATGGGAGGGCGTGCTCCTGTAACCCATGCAGCGGTCACTCATGGCCATGCACAGAGCACTCCTGAAAAATCTGGAGTGCCCCATTCAGCCCAGGGTGGCTACCTCTGTGGAGGCGGCAGCCGTGTTGGAAAATACTCATTTGAAGCGCTTCCCATGCACGTTATATGCATGGGGGTCCCACAGCCACACACCCCAGCAACCACGGACATCCCCCTCCCACAGCGCTCATTTAAGAACACCCATATAGACTAGCCACAGTTTTTATTGGTTTGAAGTAGACTGGCTTCAGGTATAACATTATTATTATTAACAAGCATTTATATAGCGCCAGCAGTGTACCTGGCACTTTACAAAGTAATAAAACAGACACGGTCCCTGCCCCTAGGGCTTACAATCTGAGAGACAGGAGCTGGGGGAGAGACATGGGAAGGGGAACAGAGGGAGAGACAAGGGGTCTAACATTCATGAAGATGTGAGGTCTCAAGTGCACGTACTTGGCTTGGTTACGATGAGAATGACATCAGGCAGGTCTATTTGGCAAGGATAAGGGTAAACCGACCGTAGGTATAGGAAATAGTGGCTCAGCAGGATAAAGAGTCCGACAGAGCAGAGCGAAAGAGGTGAGTTTTAAGGAAGTTCTTCATAACATGAAGAAGTAGCAAAGAGTTACAGGTGCCCTTTGAAAATATCTTCTGTTACCCCTTCAAGACTTCACCTGTCCTACCCACTGGAGACTTTTAATAACTGCATACTATGTGTAGCCCCTTGACAGTGATCTTTGTCATCTATTTACTCACTCAGATTAATTATTTTACCATCTTCCCTGGCTGACTTGAATGGGTTGTATCAACCCTTAAAATTTGTCTGCACAAGAGTAACTTTCATTTGGCAGCAGTTTTTGCAAAACAGCAGCAGTAGGAGATGTGCATCTAAGAGGAAGATTTTACAGTGTTTTTCTGGTTTTGGATTGTCAGTTTTCCTCTACAAATAAGTTATAATGGACACTGTTCAATCACACGAGTCACCTCGCTCAGCAAAGGCCTGGTCGCAAGGCTTCAATGTATAACTGTGTGGCAGGGAACATGGCCCCAAGGAATCGCACAGACACATTAATAGTTAATATGGGCATAGGCCGCAACTTTATTAGCATAACAGGTGGCCACTCCCTGGGCTCACCAGCAATCACTGTCAGGCACTTTGTCACAGCATGTGCCTGCAATTTATTTAGTTATTCATTCACATTTATACCCCGCCCCTCCTGAAACAGCTCGGGACGGCTTACAATCTCAACAAAATATAAAAATACAACTATAAAATATTTTAACACACTCATAAAATTACAACAATTAAAACAGGACCAGGGAACATAATAATAAATATACAATAAATAAGGGTGGAGGGGGATAAAAAAACAAAAAAAAACTACCTGCCTCCCCCCGTCCCCAGAGGCCTGGGCGAACAGCAAGGTTTTGCAAATTTGCTGGAATGTTAAAAGGCTTGAGGTCAGGCAAGCTTCCTCCGGGAGGGAGTTCCAAAGGCACGGTATGGCCACCAAGAATGTCCTCTCCATTGTGGCCCCCGCTTAACAGGGGGGACCTCCAAGAAGGCACCCCCGGCAGACCGAAGGAGCCACTCTGCGGCACACAGGGTGAGGCGGTCCCCGAGGTACGAGAGGCCCAGACTGTGAAGGGCCTTATAGATCAACACCAAAACCTTGAACCTGGCTCAGCTCGTTATTGGCAACCAGTGCAGAGTCCGGAGCACAGGTGTTATGTGCTCCCGACGACCCGTCCCTGAGAGGAGCTGGGCCACCGCATTCTGCACTAGCTGCAGCCTCTGCACCAGGAACAAGGACAGCCCCATGTAGAGCGCGTTGCAGTAGTTCAGCCTCGAGGTGATGAAGGCATGGATGAGGGAGGCCAGGTCCGGACTGGAGACATACGGATGCAGATACAACTGGCAGAAAGCAGCCTTCACCACTACCTCCACCTGTCACTCTAGGTGGAGATCTGCATCCAATATCACCCCCAGACTCCGAACCTGCTGAGCTATAGGGTGGTGAACCCCCCAATCAGGGGGGCCGACACCTCCCTCGCTCTCCCCACCAACATCACCTCTGTCTCATTGGGGTTGAGCTTCAGTCTGCTCTGTCACATCCATTCCGCCACGGCCTCCAGACACTGGGATAGCACCGAGACAGCAGGGTCTGGGTCAGTTGAAAAAGAAGTACAGCTGAGTATCATCAGCATATTTATTTATTTTATTTATTTTTAAATTTATATCCCGCCCCTCCTGCCCACAGGGCAGCCCGGGGCGGCGAACAACATTTCATTTAAAACAATAATAAAATTTTAAAACAATTCAAAATACACTACAT
>QEPC01001041.1:8353488-8403473 GCA_003113815.1 Sphenodon punctatus | reverse complement strand
GACAGTGGCGAGGTCGGAGTCTGAGAGATACGGCCGAAGCCGCCGGACAAGATGTAACTGCCGAAATGCACTCCCCGCCACGGCCACAACCTGAGATTCCAAGCTGAGCCGCGAATCGAGGAGCACACCCAGACTCCGCACTTGAGACACCATGGGGGGGGTGAACCCCCCCCAACAAGAGGAGATTCAACCACCCCCAGGCTCCCCGAGCCCTCGCCCACCAACATCACCTCCGTCTTGTCAGGATTCAGTTGCAGATGGCTCAACCTCATCCAAGCCCCCACAGCTGACACATTGGTGACATCACACCCCGAACCCTCTCACGACCTCCCCCAAGGGCTGCATATATACATTAAACAACAATGGAGACAGAATGGAACCCTGCAGAACGCCACAGGATAAAGCGCAGGGGCAAGATGTCTCAGCCCCCAACACCACCCATTGGCTTCTCCCCGAGAGGAATGAGCGGACCCATTCAAGAACAGTCCCGTCCAGACCCCCTAGGTCATGCAGCCGCCTCAACAGCAGCCCATGGGGCACAGTATCAAAAGTGGCCGAGAGATCTAGCAGGATGAGAAATGTTGAACATTCTGCATCCATCTCCCGGCGGAGATCATCGACCAAGGGCACCAATGCTGTCTCGGTGCCATAGCCAGGGTGGAACCCAGACAGCAAGGAACTCCTTCCTTGCTGTCCTCATAGCCTCAACATAGGACCACAAATGGGTCCTACAGAGAAGTCGGTCGAAGTCAGATCGAGTCCAACGCCAGCATCACTCCAGCCTCCTGCCTACTTGTTTCATACACCGCAGCCCCTCAGTAAACCAAGGGGCCCTGCAGTGACGAGACCGAGGCAGAGGGCATCTCAGAGCCACCCTGTCAATGGCCTCCTCCAGCAAGCTGTTCCAATGCTGGACCAGCTCATCAACAGAGTGACCGTCCAGGTCCAAGGTTAACTCCCTCAGGACCTCTTGGCACCGCTGAGGTTCCATCAGCCTCTGAGGGTGGACCTTCCTAACTGGCCCACTCCCCTTCTGGAGGGGGTGCACTGAGAGACAATTGATGCTTCAGGGTAAGCAACCACCATAGGGCATGCCCTGTGCGAATATCAGAAAGGGAACCATGAACAGCTGTGAATCTGGGGTAGGCAGTTGGCCTGCCTCCATTCCAGGGAGTGCCTGAAATTGGGGTGAGGCCAAGGGAGTAGGACGATTGGCACAGCTGTGCATAGCCCCCTTACTGGCACTTGTCCCTCCCCCCCCCCCCCCCCCCCATCACCACCACCTATTAAGTCAATTTAATAGATCCAATTTTCCTTTTCTCCTCCTATCAATGGTTCCCAGGCCAACACCCACCAAACAAAAAGGGGAGTGGGGAGGAAGAGAAGACCCATATTGGCCCCTCTCTCCTACTCCCCTTTAATAATAAATAATAATAATCTTTATTTTTATATAGCGCCCCCCTGCCGTAGCACTCGGAGCACTTTAAGTATAACAAACAAACACAACTTTTAATCCTCACACCCATGCTGTGCAGTAGGGTCAGGCTGAGAGACTATTGGGACTGGCCCGAGGCCACCCAGTGAGTTTCTGGCTAAGGTGAAACTAGAACCAGGGTCCCCCTCTGCCTCCCAGTCCAAGTACTGCATGCTTAGCCATTACACCACACTGGCTCTTAGCCATTTTTTAGTCTTAATAAATTAGCCATTTATTAATATTTATTATAATATTATACTTATTTATTAGTCTTAATAAATCAGTTATTAGTCTTAATAAAATAGCCATTTATCAGTCTTAGCCATTGCAACACACTGGCTTTATCTGAAAGGCCCTTTTCACATAGACACTCTAACACTGATAAAATGGGTGTTACATTTTATTATACATGTTGCAGGGTACCCATAGAGCACAGCTGCAGCCCTGCAGCATGTATAATAAAATGTAACCCATTTAATCAGTGTTAGAGTGTCTGTGTAAAAGGGGCCAAAGAGGGATGTCCAAATATTTATGCAATCTGAGAGGGAGATTTTACAGTGTTTTTCTGGTGTTGGATTGTCGGGTTTCCCTCTACAAATAAAATATAATGAACATTGTTCAACCTCACATGTCACCTCGCCAAGCAAAGGCCTGGTCACAAGGCTTCAATGTATAACTGTGTTATACTGAGGCTTGCAGTGCCCTAATGCTAGCAATGGTGGTAGTTTAGTTTGGAACGTGGCAGCCAAGTTGGTTTCAAGTGCAAGAGATACAAGAAACAAGATAGTAAATGCTTTTGATTGGATCAACTTCTGTTCATAAGTGTCCAAAAGCTCTCGAGTTCTGGTAAGCTCTTCTAAGTGATGGACAGTGTTCTCTTTCACAGGCCACTCAGATGGGCATGAGTGGAAACTAGGGCAGGAGAGTAACCCAGATGAACATCGCCAATACCAGACTATATTTAGTTTAAATTAGTAAGCATTGCAGCAGTTATACTAGCAACGTAAGTTTCTGTAAAAGGAGTACCAGGGTTGCAGGGAAGGTAAGACTCCGAATGGTGTAAAAGACAAAAATACACCATTATAATGTAATGGCCAGTGCACTATATACGATAGAAATGTAGAGTAAAATATCTAAACTTAAATTGTATTCTTACTAATGTTTTGCTTTCACATTACAGCCTGAATTCTGTCCTCTGAAACATGCACAGTGGTCAATAAATTAGACAGGGATTGATGACTTGTAAATGAGAGTGGAGCTTGGTTTTACAGCTTCACAGATGTAGTGATAAATGACTAGCAAAATGTTAAAATGTGTGAACATTAGACCATCAAAATCTGATCATGTTTCCTGGAAATGTCTGATTAGTGATTAATCAAGTCGAGTGACTGTGCCATCACTGCTTCTATTTTTTCCCATCATTATTGTGTTGTATGTTTCTACAGAACATGCTATATTTTTTCCTCAGTTTTCTAGTCTCTCATTCTTTGATTTTAGGAGGAAAGAACAATGAAATTACCAGCTTGGCAGACACAGTTGCAAACAACTAATGAGAACATTCCCTGTGCAGTCTGTTACAGTGTTAACTGCACATTGTCATGCAATAGCACAAATGCAACCAGCACCACCCACCCCCAAGGGATCATTTAAACCTGTTTATGAGGAACAACAGATCCTCATGTTGAGGATGTAGCTTGACCCTAGCAGTAGCCTGAGAAAGTGGCATCTAGTGTTATCTGAAATGACCCCAAACCAAAGCAAAGTAGTAAGTGGACCTTCAGAGATTGAAAATCTCTATCTGTTTTAGTTTAAGGCTGTGTGTTCAGGTTTGGATAAAACACGAATACACAAGAGCCCATTTGGCTTCTGTATTCGTAACACAAATGCTGCCCTGCAATTTTCAGGCATGTGCTAGTGTATTTTTTGCCTTTAAATTTCCACTTCTAATTTGATGTTTTTCACTGTTGTTCTAGCAGTTTGAGCATCTTTCAACTTTCATGGTAGCTCTCAGTCGTAAGACCCAAATGAGCAAGACAAAACATTAGAAGGTGTTGGTAGGCTCATAACAAGGCACACAGTAGAAATACAATGTACCTTGAAATTACGAGAGATCAATCTATAACAGACTTAGTACTTGCTATCCATGGGGCCCTAGAGGTGGTTGTGTTTGGGGGAGTGGAGTGGCCTGTGCGGGCCCCACCCTGCCCTGGTGAAAACAAGGATGAGTGCAACAGGGACCCTGGAAGCAGAGAAAATAGTGGGGCAGTCATCCTGAGTCACCCTGTGGTAAGACCAGCCTTGTACAGATGCCCCAAGGTGCTGCATGTCACCCGTCATTTTCCCCAGGTCCTCCTCTCAATAAATAGCAATAGCAGTTCCTTCCTGCCCTATTTTGAGAGCATGGGTATTCTGCCCAGCAATCTGTCTGTGATTCACCAGCAAAGAATCCATGAGTCCCAGCTTGAGAATGGCTGAGTTTAGGCATATTTTTCTGATACCAGCCATAAAATAGGAGGCTGGGATAAAGGGAGCTTTTCCTATTTGTGGCGTTCAGCCTTTCACGGTCCAAGACTTTCAGAGTTCTTTTATACTCCTGGTGGCCTAAAATAGGCAGATCCCAACTGATCTGTTCCATCTCCTGTTATGCCAAACAGGTTCTGCAGACAAGGCTCCAGGGGGTCTCACTGGAGACGCTCCAGTGATGAAGAAGAGGGAGCTGAAGCAGTAAACTCCTTCTTCTATGGCCACCACTAGCAGACTGAGCTCAAGCCCTTTATAGGCCTTGAGCATGCTCAGTTCCAACTGGCCTTACTGAGCATGTCTGTGGACTTAGAGCTCAGAAGGCTTTCTGGGGCCCTACTGAGCATGCCCCAGGACTTAGACTCCAGAGGGCTTTTGACCCTCAACTGGGCATGCTCCAAGTTTGATGCCTGGCTATATAGCTGATAGGCAGCCCAGTAATAGGGCCACCCTATTACACAATCACTTTTCCTTCGGGGGAAAAAAATCTTAGTCAAGATGGCTTTTGAAAACTAGGCGTGTGCATGTAATTTTCGTTATTACAATAACAATAATAAAAACTGTCATTTTCATTATTGTTATTGCAACAACGAAAATGAAAAATAATGAAAACAGAAATGAAGCAACATTTTGTTTTTGAAATAAAGGGAAAAAAACTGAAAAATGTATTTCTGACTGTAACCTTTTTGTTTTTTATTCAATTATGATGGAGATTGGGGAGGTTGTACCCACAATAGAGGGTATTACGTGTACCAATTTTCAAAATGATTAGATAAGGGGAACAAATTTTAGATGCAATTGTGATGTTGTGATTTTAAGAAAAGCTCCATACACATTCATGGCTACAACTTCTTTATCTTCCATTCAATTTGTATGAAACCTCTAAATATTATGTCCCTCCACAAGCTTAATACTCCTGCCAATTGTCAGAAAGATTTGATAAAGGGTCCTGATGGTATAAGACATTAATTTGAAAATACATTTCTAGCTGTAGCATTTTTATATTCCATTCTGTTTACAAGACATTTGGCAGGAATGTATCACATACCTTCCTTGTCACTTCTGCCAAACTACAGGACAATTTGATAAAGGGACACAAGTTGTCCCCTTGAAGACCATTATTCAGATAAATAGCAGCACATGCAGTGCCAGTCAAAGGCAGGCACCTGACATAACAGGGGGAGGGAGCCTGTAGGAGGGAGGATATGGAGCAACCCAAAAGACTGACATACACATTCACTGGCCAATTACTGCATGCTTCCAGCTTTACAGGACCAATTGGCAGTGACTTTGAGGCAGGCATAGGGGACAGCCCTCAGGCAGGCATCGAAGGGACATAACTGGGACTTTGGGGATAGCATCCCAGGAATCAGGAGACATGGTTTACACATCCAGGCTGGTCAATTATCATCACAATCACATCCTGCAGCACTGTGACAGAGGAAATAAGATAATCTCTATTGGCTCTTTCCTAAACAAATGCTTCTGACTTTCCAGTAACAAGTGGGGGAGATATGTTGGGATGGTCGCAGCACAGAACGAGGATATTTGGTTGACATTTCTGCTGGCCAATTGGCATCACAAACCGATCTTATACCACAGTGACATGTATGAGAATCCCTGGCATAGGTGCCTTCTCTGCATATGCTGTGCAGGCATATAAAATTGAGATCTTTTATCACATCTTTCTGATATTTGTCAGAGATGATTGAGAAAGTGTGATATACAGCTCTACCAAATTTCATGTACACTAGTTGGACTACAAAGATGTTACAGTCATACATACATTTATAAGCTAATTGCTCATACCACCAGGACCCTTTATCCAATCCTTCTGAAAGTCGGCAGAGAGAGTAAACATGGGAAGGGGTGTAAACTTGCCAAGTTCCATCTACATTAAACATGAGGCAAAGAAGTTACAGCTAAGAATGCAGTGGCAGCTGGTGTTTTTTTGAGGCTGGTGGGGTAGTGGGTGGGTTGAATGTTCTGCCGGCGGCTTTGCCACCGGCGGATCAGAGCCAGGGGCAGCAGTAGGCCAGTGGCATGGCTTAACCCAGCAGCAAGGAGTTCCCAGGGTTAACATTGAATGGACATTACATTAGTTAATGCTGGGAACTCCTTGATGCTGTGTGAAGCACTCCCACTGGGGATAGAGAGCCATCTTACTGGGGTCCCATCCACTCTCTCTCACCAGATCCAAATTAACCATAGCAGGTTACAAAAACAGATTACATTGCTATCGCCTACGTTTATCCTGAACCCTCGATTTTCATGCCATCCTTTTCATTCTATTCTGAGAAGAGAATGAAAGGAAAGAGAAGAACAACAGAGGAGAGTAGGAATGGGTTTGGTTTTGGTGCATGAGAAGAGTAAGGGGAAGAGATGGGCTCAGTGGGGGACAGGGGAAAGGGGTCTCCTTGTTGTCTGTAGCCTTCTCTTCTGCCATGCTCCTACCTACTTTCTCCTCTGTTCACAAGGAGGAAGGGGACCGGAGAGGGCTGCGCTACAAAGTTGCAATGCAAGAGGACCTTGGTGCTTCAGGGGCTATGGTTGTTCTATTTTTACTTTATTTTACTGACCTTTTGTGTTGCTTTATTGACTTGTGCCCTGCTTGCACGTAAACTGTGCCGGGGACCCCACCCCACTGGGAACAGCTCTGCCAGAAGGCTGAGATTAACGGAGGGCACCTGAGTGAACAGACGTCTGGTTGGAGGCATGTTGCTTTTCTGATGTTTCATTGGCCAGCCTGCCAAGTGCCTGCCTTTAAGAAACTGTGAGCATCCTACAGCACGCCACAGGTGCACACCGTGGGCAGCGCGCCTAAGGGCTGCGTGCACAAGGACTCACCCTTGTGCTCGTGGCCTTAGGCGCAGTTGCGCGATACCCTTTTTGTTAGTTGATTTTGTCCATTTATCATGGAGAGGAAGTGGGCCCGCTCTTCCCCTCATCTTTCCATTCAGGATGAACTCCCTTTAAAGAGTAGGAGGTGAGATGTTATAGGTCTGTTAGATATGCACCTCCCTGCAGGCGTTTGGGATATCCCCAGTGGAGCTGCCACCGAGACAGGCAGGAGGCGGAGCCCGCGGATGCAGCTGGACCCACAGGAGACCCCGGCACATCAGGGAAATCCCCCGCAGCCTCGCCTTCACCCCAGGGGCAGGGAGGCCCCATGCTGATGTCACAGGATGCTGGGGAATGTTCAGCACCATTGCAGCATTCCCAGTGTCTCCTAGCATGTAGAGGGGGCGTGGCTAGCTGTATAAACACCGGCGTGATACAGCAAACAGTGCCAGTGATCAGAGACTGGCCCCTGGATTGAGAGAGCTTTGTGTGGACCTTGCCTTGTACCCCTTCCTCTTGATTGAGAGTGGCTGAGCAGTTCGTTGTCTGTTGAGTGTGTGCTTCCTATTCGTGTAGCATGGAATGACTGGGTGAGTGAAAGAGCGAGAGAGAGTGTGGGAGATTCTGCCCATCCCCCTTCTGGGACCCCTTCCTGTCTATTCGACTGTGTTCTCTCGCCCCTGTTTCCCCGCTGCCCTGGGCCACCATTTTCCCCCCTTCCTCACACCATGGTCCTTGCACCCCCGGCCCTCGTGGTGTGATTGGTTGTACTGGGTGTTTGAATGGTGGGGCAGGACTCCAGTACTTCTGCTCGGCACCCTATGATGATAGGGGCCTGATACTTTTGTAGGATACTCGGCCCAAACACTATCCTGATGGGCTTCTTGGCAAGGTGCTTGCTGCTAAGCAGGTACTGGGTGAGGCCTGTGCTCCATGCCACCCTTTTCCTTGTGTGTGATTGGTGCTATATCCTAGGGAACCCTAGACCTCCACTCCTATCCCCCCCCTCCCTGACAGTATCACCGGCACCTATCTTCCCTCCCACAGAGAGAAGGAATCGCTATATATGGATGTGGCCCAGGAATTGGGAGAATTGGTAAGAGCAGTCCAATCTCTATCCATGGAGATGCAGGACATTAAGGTTAAACAAGCAGAATTGGAGGCCACAGTGGTGGCCTATACAGTGGCCCACTCTGCTCCCATTCCAGCACCCCCTAACCCAGCCCCTCCAAACCCTGTAGAACCTCCTGAGGGAGGGGCTTGTGCCCCATGGGAACTGAAAGGGCCCCAAGTGGAGAAATATTTAGGAGATCATTCCCAATTTCAAGGATTTCTAGCTTTGTGTGAACTGACCTTCGTGGTCCAACCCAAGACGTATTCTACGGATCAGACCAAGATGGCCTTTATCATAGGCAACCTAGGGGGAGTGGCTCTGGAATGGGCAACAACCCTGTTGAAAGGTAAAAGTCCCCTCCTTACAAACTATGCAAACTTTGTAAAGCAACTAACCTTTTTGTTCGACCACCCGCACTGAGTGCGAGAAGCGGAGGGGCAACTCATGGCTATAAAACAAGGGAAGCGGAGTGTGGTAGAATACCTCACCCACTTCCAACATCTCGCATTTGAACTTCAGTGGTCCCCAGAGGTATTACGGGTTATTTTCCACAGAGGCTTAAACGAGGAAATAAAGGACCAGCTAGCCTTTACCACTCTCCCAGATACCTGAGAGTCACTGTCTACTCTTGCTTTACAGATTGAGGAAAGGCTTGCCGAGCAATGACGCGAACGACAACAAGAATTGCGCCCCTATTTTGTCCAATGGCCAGTACTCGGGGCCACCCCAAGTCCTGAATCGTCCAAGCTCACCGACCCAGAGCACATGCAATTAGGAGCAGTGTGAGAGCCATTAACCTCCAAAGAGAGAGATCAGAGGCGGCGCTCCCGTGCATGCTTTTATTGTGGAGACACTTCTCACTTCATTCAGGCATGCCCGGCCTTGCCTTCATCTTGCTGAGCAGCGGGAAATGCCAATGGTTCAGGTGGGCAGGGGACACCCCGGACCTGAATATCATTCCCTCTGTCACAGCGATAGTCCCTAACCATCTTCGTATTCCTGTCATCCTACAACTGACGCCTTCCCGCTCCATCATTCAATGGGCTCTCTTTGACTCCGGAGCCTCCAGTAGCTTTGTGGATGCTGGGTTAGCACAGATGTACGCCATTCCAGTGGAACCTAAGCAGACTTCTGAGCCAGTTCACACCATTGATGGCTCCCCCTTAATCTCCAGACCCATTACCTCACAGACTATCCCATTATTATGTAGTATTGGTGAGCACCAAGAGGAACTTGTATTTGATGTGGTCTGTACCCCCCTATTTCCCGTAGTGCTGGGGTTACCCTGGCTGCGGAAGCATGAACCCCAGATATTCTGGGGAAACAATCAAGTGCGATGGACATCTTCATTGTGCCTCCGCATCGGTTGTAAATCAGGTCCCAGTGGGGGCCAAACAGTGGCAATGGCACAAACCATGGGTCCGATGCTGGCCCGACTGCCACCAGAATACCTGGAGTTTGAAGACGTCTTTAACAAGAATGCAGCCACCACCTTGCCCCATCACCAAGCCTATGACTGCCCAATAGACTTGCAGCCAGGGTCCGGACCTCCTTTTGGGCGCATTTATGTGTTGTCCATGCCAGAATTGCAGTCGCTTCGACAATATCTCGATGAGGCGTTAGAGCCCCATCAAAATTCAAACAATGCATTTCTGTTTCTCAACAAGAAACCCCAGGCAAGATGCTCAAAGTCACACAGTCACAAGCAGAGAGGCCAGAAACTACTTTCCAGCAGACAGCAGCAGTGAAACAGTGAAGGGACCATTTTAAGAAGAGTAGCCACAACCAATAGACCCACAAATTTACAAAATGGCCTCTCTACTCATACTTGGGAGGGGAGAAGGAAAGCAGCAATGCATCATGCATGCAAACACAGAGCAAGCAAAGCAAACCATCCTAAGGCAACAATGTTATGTGCAATCTTTAGCACACCATAAAAGCAGCAGCGGGGATTTCCACTTGTTCCCCAAAACATGCTACACAGTTCTGTTGCAATGCAAGAGGTAGTTTCTGCTGAAACTAAACACGGAGCATTCATGCAAGGACAAGCCATTAGTGAAAAAGCCTGCCACAACATCCCACCGAACTGCAAAGGGCGGGACCATTTTAAAATGCAAGAAACATTCTAGTAAAGATTGGAAACCCTTCCATATAAGCCCCTAGGTCCCCCACCCGTAAAACAGACAGTTTAAGTCAAAAAAAGCCAAGACAGACCAATTTTAACCAAACGTAGCCATTGCCAGTGGGGGTACCAGAAAATGGCCACAGCCTTTGCACATGCTTGAGGGGTTTGGGAGAGGAGCGGGGGGAAACTAGCAGTGCACATGCAAACACAAACACAGAACAAGCAAAAGCAAACCAGATCTTAAACCAACTGAACCATATCATGTGAAGTCTTAGCACACCACAAAAGCAGCAGAGAGGAATTCCACTTGTCCCCCAAAACATGCTTCACAGTTACAGCTCTGCTGAAGCCCCATTCTCTCCCCCCCCCAAGCAGCACTCATTCTCTCCCCCCAAGCAGCACCCCAGGTCCCTTTTTCACCAGTGTTTCCCAGCAAAATAACTAAAAACAACTAACTCACCAATGGGAATGTGTCTGATGCAGGTCCAGCAGCGTGCGGTAACAAAGCCACAAACAAGCCAGGCCAGCCAGCACTCTCTCTCCACCAAAATGGCACAGATCACCAGCATTCCAAATGAGAAGAGCTCTCTTTTAACCCCACCCTAGGGGGTGTGGTACAGGCAGGCAGCCTGAGCCCTCAACAGCAGCAACTGTGCACAGGCACACACTGCCTGGGCATTTGAGTCTCCAGTCCAAACAGAGTCTTTCAAAGCAGCCCATAGGGCTCTGTGGAACACTGCCCCCACTGGTGGGAACAGCAAAATACGTTTCCCCATTCAGGCACCATGGGCTCTAAGCCCAATAGCCAAAATTGCTTTTGTAAAGTTTTGTCCCTTAAGGGACTCCTTAGAGCAGGCTCAGCAGGAGGCACTGGCCCCCACCCCCTCAGCTCCTGCCTGCACATGTGTCCAGGGAGGCACAACAAAGCCACTGAGCACTCAGATGATTGCTGAACTGGAGGACTCGGAGCAAGTCTGGAGCAGGTTGCTGGCTTCCCCCCTTGGTGCCTTTGGGACTCAGGTGAGGTTTGTTTGTTTTTCTTTCTTTTTAAAAGCATGAAGAGTGTGTGGAGGGGGATCAGGCCAGGAGAGGCTATGCCCCTGGTGCCCTGCAATGCGCACCACTCCTGTAAGAATGTATATGAATATTTTTGCCATACACTTAATGCCTTCCATTGGAGGTACAATCCCTCCAAGTATCAGCCAAATATAATGAAAAACAAAAAAGTTACAGCCAAAAATGTGTTTTCCATTGAAACCAATGGAAAACGAAAACAAAAGCAAAAATGAAAATGACAATTTGATATTTATGAAAATGAAAACAACATTTAAATAACGAAAATGAGAAAACAAAAACGACATGGGCCCCTGGTGCGCACCTCTATTGAAAACAGTCCCCTCTTCAGGAAAATGAGACATCTTTCAGCCCTTGTCCCCTTGTCCTGAGTACACCTCCCTAGGAACCCCACCTCTGGGTATTCCGTGCCTGCCTTCTGTGTGCATATCCGCAGCTCTAGTTGTAGGGCAATGCTGTCAGAACTGTGACTAAATATTCACTCCCATAGCTGATGACTGATTGACCTTCCCAGGAGATGATCAGCCCTGGCCCCACTGTGGGACTATAGCTCTAGTTCATCACTGTGGCTATGACCCAACTGCACAAGTGCCCAGTGAGCAATCCCAACTGTGAGACTGCAAACCAGCTCCTGAAACTACATACAGGCAAGTATTTGCAGCATGTAAGTGTTTTCTGGATTAGGGCCTCAGTGTTTAGCCACTGTTCTGACACAGCATTTCTCTACAACTAGAGCTGAAACCTATGTAAGGTTGATAAAATGGTAATGTTTTTCAAATAGCATTGGTAAAGTTGTGAGAGCTTATCGGGGGTGCATGGCTGTATATTCGCACTACATGTGTAACCCCTGGTCCCCGTTGCAGAGATTATTTGCACTGCAGGTGTAACCCCAACCCTTTATAATTTCAGGAATAGTGGTGGTTCGGTTCAGTCTGGATTGACAGCGGTTTCCAAACTGGTACTAACAAATTAAAAGATACATTCTTGTTTCTTTCTTGCAAGTGGCCCACTCAGAATTATATAGTAAACACATTAACATAGACACCTGTTGCTTTAATACTCAGACAATTAATAGACTACGCATATACACTATCATAGCTAAGTCTCAAGAACATAATATTATTAATTTTCCACCAAAGGACAGAACCCAATGGAGACAACATATAATGAAAAACGATATGCCATTAATGCATTTGCATGAGTCCAGCTTGAACAAGTATAGCTCACAATTAGGAATGGGCGAAGAGAACGGAGTTCGGAAATTCGGTTCGGTTCAGTTTGAAATACGAGTTCGGAAATTCAGTTCAGTTCAGTTCGGTTTGAAATTCGGGTTTGGTTCAGAAGTTCAGTTCGGTCAACCTAACAAACCGAGTTCAGTCGAATTCCGAACTTCCGAACCAAGTTCGGCCATTCAAAACCAGGTTTTTTGGTGTGTGTTGCCACTAGGGATGGNTAAGCCCCTAGGTCCCCCACCCGTAAAACAGACAGTTTAAGTCAAAAAAAGCCAAGACAGACCAATTTTAACCAAACGTAGCCATTGCCAGTGGGGGTACCAGAAAATGGCCACAGCCTTTGCACATGCTTGAGGGGTTTGGGAGAGGAGCGGGGGGAAACTAGCAGTGCACATGCAAACACAAACACAGAACAAGCAAAAGCAAACCAGATCTTAAACCAACTGAACCATATCATGTGAAGTCTTAGCACACCACAAAAGCAGCAGAGAGGAATTCCACTTGTCCCCCAAAACATGCTTCACAGTTACAGCTCTGCTGAAGCCCCATTCTCTCCCCCCCCCAAGCAGCACTCATTCTCTCCCCCCAAGCAGCACCCCAGGTCCCTTTTTCACCAGTGTTTCCCAGCAAAATAACTAAAAACAACTAACTCACCAATGGGAATGTGTCTGATGCAGGTCCAGCAGCGTGCGGTAACAAAGCCACAAACAAGCCAGGCCAGCCAGCACTCTCTCTCCACCAAAATGGCACAGATCACCAGCATTCCAAATGAGAAGAGCTCTCTTTTAACCCCACCCTAGGGGGTGTGGTACAGGCAGGCAGCCTGAGCCCTCAACAGCAGCAACTGTGCACAGGCACACACTGCCTGGGCATTTGAGTCTCCAGTCCAAACAGAGTCTTTCAAAGCAGCCCATAGGGCTCTGTGGAACACTGCCCCCACTGGTGGGAACAGCAAAATACGTTTCCCCATTCAGGCACCATGGGCTCTAAGCCCAATAGCCAAAATTGCTTTTGTAAAGTTTTGTCCCTTAAGGGACTCCTTAGAGCAGGCTCAGCAGGAGGCACTGGCCCCCACCCCCTCAGCTCCTGCCTGCACATGTGTCCAGGGAGGCACAACAAAGCCACTGAGCACTCAGATGATTGCTGAACTGGAGGACTCGGAGCAAGTCTGGAGCAGGTTGCTGGCTTCCCCCCTTGGTGCCTTTGGGACTCAGGTGAGGTTTGTTTGTTTTTCTTTCTTTTTAAAAGCATGAAGAGTGTGTGGAGGGGGATCAGGCCAGGAGAGGCTATGCCCCTGGTGCCCTGCAATGCGCACCACTCCTGTAAGAATGTATATGAATATTTTTGCCATACACTTAATGCCTTCCATTGGAGGTACAATCCCTCCAAGTATCAGCCAAATATAATGAAAAACAAAAAAGTTACAGCCAAAAATGTGTTTTCCATTGAAACCAATGGAAAACGAAAACAAAAGCAAAAATGAAAATGACAATTTGATATTTATGAAAATGAAAACAACATTTAAATAACGAAAATGAGAAAACAAAAACGACATGGGCCCCTGGTGCGCACCTCTATTGAAAACAGTCCCCTCTTCAGGAAAATGAGACATCTTTCAGCCCTTGTCCCCTTGTCCTGAGTACACCTCCCTAGGAACCCCACCTCTGGGTATTCCGTGCCTGCCTTCTGTGTGCATATCCGCAGCTCTAGTTGTAGGGCAATGCTGTCAGAACTGTGACTAAATATTCACTCCCATAGCTGATGACTGATTGACCTTCCCAGGAGATGATCAGCCCTGGCCCCACTGTGGGACTATAGCTCTAGTTCATCACTGTGGCTATGACCCAACTGCACAAGTGCCCAGTGAGCAATCCCAACTGTGAGACTGCAAACCAGCTCCTGAAACTACATACAGGCAAGTATTTGCAGCATGTAAGTGTTTTCTGGATTAGGGCCTCAGTGTTTAGCCACTGTTCTGACACAGCATTTCTCTACAACTAGAGCTGAAACCTATGTAAGGTTGATAAAATGGTAATGTTTTTCAAATAGCATTGGTAAAGTTGTGAGAGCTTATCGGGGGTGCATGGCTGTATATTCGCACTACATGTGTAACCCCTGGTCCCCGTTGCAGAGATTATTTGCACTGCAGGTGTAACCCCAACCCTTTATAATTTCAGGAATAGTGGTGGTTCGGTTCAGTCTGGATTGACAGCGGTTTCCAAACTGGTACTAACAAATTAAAAGATACATTCTTGTTTCTTTCTTGCAAGTGGCCCACTCAGAATTATATAGTAAACACATTAACATAGACACCTGTTGCTTTAATACTCAGACAATTAATAGACTACGCATATACACTATCATAGCTAAGTCTCAAGAACATAATATTATTAATTTTCCACCAAAGGACAGAACCCAATGGAGACAACATATAATGAAAAACGATATGCCATTAATGCATTTGCATGAGTCCAGCTTGAACAAGTATAGCTCACAATTAGGAATGGGCGAAGAGAACGGAGTTCGGAAATTCGGTTCGGTTCAGTTTGAAATACGAGTTCGGAAATTCAGTTCAGTTCAGTTCGGTTTGAAATTCGGGTTTGGTTCAGAAGTTCAGTTCGGTCAACCTAACAAACCGAGTTCAGTCGAATTCCGAACTTCCGAACCAAGTTCGGCCATTCAAAACCAGGTTTTTTGGTGTGTGTTGCCACTAGGGATGGGTGAACAGAACTGAGTTTGGAAATTCGGTTCAGTTCGGTTCGAAATTCGAGTTCAGTTCGGTCAACCAAACAGACCGAGTTCGGTCCGAACTTCCAAACCACGTTCGCCCATCCCTACTCACAATTTCCTTGGGCTGAAGAACTGTCCACTCTTTTGGCTGTAGATAACTAAACCTTCCTCTCCTGCAATTCTGAAACCCAGACCCTGTTCCTTCATGGCTGGGCAGCTCCTCCTCACCAGGCACCTCTGCTTATACTGCCTCAGCCTCTGCCATTGAGCTGGATCCAGGAAGAGTTGAGGTCTAAATATCCTTAGCTATCTGCAAGTATTCAAATCAGGCCTATGAATAAATAACCTCTTGCAGATCTTCTGCCCCTCTCTGATGTAGCTGCACCCCACTGGAGCGGGGCTCAACTGTTCTGGAATCTTCTGAGTACAGCCTGCACCACCCACAGAGTGCTCCACGGAGCATGCCCAAACCACCAGCCGAAGGAACGAAGCGGGGGGAGGGGAGGGAGTGTTGACTTTAACCCTTTCCTGGCTACTGTGATGAGGACACTAGTAACTGTGTGTGTTACACATGCACCTCATGAATATTAAAATAACACAGTTCTTTAAACTGTTAGTGTACACAGCAACTGTTATATATGATATTTAATATTTCAGTTAATGAAAGGTGCCTAGCGAGTTAATTGAGTATTTGTTATTGTTATAAAATGGTTTCCAAATAGATATCAGTAGTTACCATAACATTAATTGTACATGTGACACGCTGGGGTAAGAGAGCAGGTATTGCATAAGAATTGGTTTTGCTATTTTTGTAGCCTTTTGTACAACCAAGGCAAAAGGGGAGCTGGCCTTGTCTTGCTGTTTTAAGCTAGCAAATCTTGCCTGCTACCAATTATATACTAACTGAAGCTCAACTGTTGCAGAGAAGGGTTAGAGCACTGCTTATCCTGTCCAGCTGAGCTAAAGAAGCAACAGAAGAGAATATCAGCATAGCACCAACTAAACCAACAAGATCTGTAGTATAGTAGAAATAACATTTTAAGTCAAAGTAATATATTTTTAAAATAATTGTTTTACTGTTAAGTGAATTGTTGTAAGTTAACATACTAAAAATAGAGGAATCTGTCTGTATGCAAACACAGTCTAAATGAATGTCATCTCTTGTTTTGCATTGTTTAAGATAAATCACTATATGTTGATGATACAAATTTCTACAGTTTGTTACTCACCCCCACTGTGAGGGAAGATAACAAACGACTTTGCAATTTCTGTAGAACTCTGACTGTGTCTTCTAGTGCCACACAAAGGACACTGCAGGGCTACAGCAGCAAATCTGGGTCCAGTTTTGGCTCACTGTGAGAAAAAAACCTGCCTTCCACTCTTTGGAGACACCACACTACGGCCTTTTTTACATGGACAGGGGTGTGTGTGTGTGGTGTCGGCACAGTGGGTGTAGGGGTGTGTGTGTGCCCATTTACACGAACACCCACCCACCCACCAACACCGAGCGACACCCATCTCCACCCACGGAGCATCCTCCATTCTGTTGGAGGGCTCCGTGGGAGGAGGTGGATGTGGGTCTGTGTGCAGCGGGTGTTGGTGGGTGTGCGGCGGGACCGCACACAAACAAGCACCCACCGCCCGTGGCATTTACACAGGTGCACACCCGCTGAACACCCAGCCCCCCACCTACCAGCAGTTATTTACACAGACTGCCCCCCCCCCTGCTGCCACACACCCGCCCAAATACTGAACAGGGGGGGGAGGGGTACATCTGTGTAAAAATGGCCCGGCTCACTGCCCCACTCGCAGTAGCCCTTGCTGGCCTGGCAGCTCTCCCCCTTTTCTCTAGGTAACACATTGCTGGTTCACTAACAGTGTAGGCTGAGAGCCCCAGACCTGCCTCCCTAATGCAGTAACTGACGTGCATACATTGTCTAAGCGAAAGCTTTATCAAGAAGGATAGTTTAAGCATATGGTTCAGAGCTGAGCTACAGAAATGAGCAATACAAAAATAAACAAATAAATCATAAGCTATACTGGCGTTCCTTGACTTGGTCCTCGTGACTCGTTCCAGGTACCATAGAACACAGATCACATCTGAGTTTCTCCAGATGGGCAGAATCCCTTGTTGACAGGGTGCTTGGCAAGGTTTCTCACATGATGGGTGCAGCCTCTGTGGAGTTCTCCATGTGCTCACTCAGAGACCCCTTAAATGTACCCGGTCGCATTCCGTGCATTCCTGGTAGGAGAGGCCTCCCTGGGCGCTCTGCTGCCTCAGGGACTGCCCCCTTTGTCAATGGCTTGCAGAGGTGTCGATGACCCACTTCCCTGAATAATTGCCCACCTGCAGGGCAGGGCTGATCGGCCGCTGTGCACCCATTTCCAAGTAATTGAGGTGCTTGCATAAACCAGACTGCACCACCTTGATGACCTGCAGTAAACTCCCAGCTCAAAAGGGCATGATATCTTTTATACAGCCAACGTGATACAGAGGTATGAAACAGCAAGAGGTACATAGACAAACATACAATATCCCGACAAACACCAGTTCCTTCACACCCACCTGTCATGTTCTTATTCAGAAAATACCTATCTAACACACTATGATAAAGCTAGATAAAGCAACATACACATTACATGCATGATCTTGGTGTGACTCAAATTAGCTGTAGCATACTCATATTTCATATCTATTAATTTGTCTATTAATAGTGGCCACAGTCCCAAATCCCCCTGCATGGAATCTGCATGGATTCCGCCTGGCACAATGCATTTCCAATGGACATGTGCACATGTGTGCGCACAGGGGTTGTGCGTGGGATCTGCAGGGCATGGGATCGGCCCCACTGAATCTAATGATTGGTAAATAAGGCTAATATAGAGAAAAATCATTCCCAAAACAGATTGTAAGCCCAAAACCTGACAAACAAGAGGAGGGATAGGAAGGTAAATACATATGTAAAGTTGGCTTTAGTGTGTCTTATGATGAAGTGCAGAAGTATTCCCAGTCTGCAGTAATAAATGAGAATATAAGATGTGTATTGCCACCAGGTCACTTTTCCCAGTGGATCACTGATAATGTGGATCACAATATTGCAACCATTGATGGACACAACACCTTCCATGTGATGGGTGTTATGTGCATGTCAGGAGTAGCAAAACAAAATTCTGCTTTGTTAATAGAAAATGCACCCCATTTGAGAAAGCATGTTGCTTCATCTGAGGTTTCTGCCAAAGCACAAGTGAAACTTCTTTTCTTTCAGCCCCCACATGCCTTCTCCCCAAGTAAAATCATGTTAAACAGTTTGTCATACGAGCCTCTACAGAGCAGTTTAATTGGGTTACAAGTAAATTTCTAAAATAACCTCAGCGTGGGTGATCAGGGTACATGCAAAATGTGTTTGTAGGATCACAGTCTGGAGTGTGCACCACTTCTTTCCTTCCACCAATTGGTTTAAATCCAATATCTCTCTGTTGAATCTATACCACATTGAAGTTCATAGATGCAGAATCACAGGGACTGGGTGTGCATGTGCTGGTTGTTACATTTGACCAGTGCCTCTGTATAAAAGCTATGGAAGTGGTAAGTGCTAGTCCTCAAGGACACTTAATATTGTTATACGTCTTGTTGGATTCCACACAACGTCATACCTGGAACTACTGGCAATTTGATGGGTGGGTCTGGTATTGAGGAAGTTCTGGAAGTGGTTTACACTGGAAATGCTGTCTGTCATATGCTAACCTAACCGGCAAATCTTACTCGTATGCTCTCTGTGGACACTTATCGGTTTCTTCAGCATTAAGCACAATGCTGATTGTGGATCTTCTAAATTACATTATGTCAGCAGTGGAAACTGATCCCACAGATTTAACATTAAATATATCAAACCCCAATGACAGCACTACATTAGTGGCCAATGAAGCCAACAGTGAAATGTCCACAAATACCTGTGAGCTTATGGAGGTGGAAAATGGTAAACCACAATTGTCCATGTGTTTAAACTTTTTGACAATCTACTTAACAGCATACTACAGTAGATCACATACCTATACGTGGTGGATATTGCTAAAGCATTCAACAGAGTTGAAAGAACTGGAAACTGGATGTTGCATTTACAAATTTTAGAACTCGTGCTTCCTTTCTTCACAAGTGCAGGACACAATAATTATGCCAAGTGTGCTAGAGTGTATGTTCAGTAAATGAGAGGATTTAAAGAACGATACTCAGAAGCTGACAAGGTGATGAAGGAGGATCACTTTACTTTAAGGAGGCAGGACAAGGTGTTGGCCGGTGTTTGGACAGATATGTTTAAGAGCAAGCACTTATGAAATCTGCTAAAAGACGAGGAGGGATGGAGGAGGAGGAATGACAGAAAGCCAGTGAGCATCATGGATTTTGAGTCACTCTGCATGCAGTGAAATCATCTATGCTATGAGCACCTTGACAGGGGTTCTTTGAATCAGCATATTCTGTGAAGCACCCTGCTCAGTAGGGTGAGCAGCATATTGACCTTTCTGATGCTAGAATGTCAAGGGATTTGAGATCATAATCCATTTCATTCCTGCTCCTCAAGTTTGGTAAATATTTTCAATTGTATACTGAACAGTCAGCAAAAGGTGAATGTGGATAAAGCTGAGAAGATTGGGAGGAAAATACAAGACAGACTTACTGTCAGGATCCGTCCTTGGACCCGGCATCACAGACCAGCAACGAACACCACAACAGGGGCACCCGGCAGCTGACTCAGCACACGGGCAGCAGGCTCCACCCACCCGGACAACTCCAGACACAATGGTTGCTCAGCAACCGCCCCAACAAACTCCCCAGGCACCGCCCCTGGATGCTGCGCAGGGACAAGGCCTCCAGCACGCCGCCGCTCAGCTCGGCTTCAGGCACATCAGGGAGGCGTGGCCTTTACTTTAAACGCCGGCGCTGCGAGGCACGCAGCACTGGTGATCTGTTAGACTGCCCCCCTCCCCCCCGCGTTTGAGAGAAGAGAATTGGAGCTTGGTGTTTCTTGAGCCTGCCTGCCCCTATCCCCTCTCCTTGGAATGTCTGTGCTGAGTGCCTCGGTGGAGCGAGTGGTGAGTGAGTGTAACCCGACCTCCCCTTATCCCTTTCCCTATTGGTAAGTTGCTTCGGTGCGTTGATTGTGGGACAGAGTGGGTGTGAGTCAGCCTTCCCCTCCCCTTGGGAACCCCTGCCTCCCTTCCCTCCTGTTAGACTCTGGCCCTGCCCATACCCCCCTTGCCTTGGACCTTCTCCCTGTATCCCCCACCTTGTGCACTTTTCTTCCTTCCCCCCGTGGAGCATCTGGGGTGTGTTTGTCAGGTGGGAGGTAGTAGAGGAGGATTGCACAGCACAGGTGACCCGGTGCCCTATGATGAAGTAGGCCTAATCTCTTGTGGATTTCCAGGGCCAAAATACTATCCTGACGGGCAACGTACACCCTGTGAGCAGTCCCGGGGTACTGTGTGGAGTTTTTCCCTCCGGGGAAACATAGGAGAGAGCTTGTGGGCGTGTGTCTCCCCTTTTGGAAGTCCCTATCCTAAATCACCCCTTCCCCGTGACACTTACAAAGAAATCAGTGTAACCATGCTGAAATCAGATCAAGCAGTAACTACGTAGAGTGCTAAAGAAAGGTATTGTTATCAAAGGTAAAATTTATCATATTGACGCACATCCAATGACCCAGAGAATGCTGTTGGCTCTCTCAATGAATACCAATTTACAGAAATCACATCATTACTTTGAATATGAGTTGTCCACGTTTTCACCTGCCTTGTTTAATCCTGCAATGCAATTTATGCAGAAACCTGGATAGGCGTACCTAGAAAAAGCTCTGGATGACATGACTGTTAACAGTACTTTGACCACACACAGAGAAACTTGTTATGTTGTTGATGGTGGAACTACTGCACATACTTCTGTGGACAAAAGCAGGCATATTTGCAGATATCCTGAGACAGCATGGAACTTACATCGACAAGCAATATGGAACAGTTATTGTAGTTTTTGATGGGTATGAAACATCCACTATTAAAGATATGGAGTGTCAACAGTATACAAAGCAATCATCACTGACATAATGTTTGATGAGAATTCTCCAGTACTTGTAAGTAAAGGACCATTTCTCTCCAACAGTGAAAACAAGCAGTGTTTTGTGCATACTCTTGGGAACTACTTACAGAGCAAAGATAGCATTGTGGTTTATAGTTAGCAGAAAACAGACATATGATAGTCTTCGCTGATGATACGGATATACTAATTATTCTTTTATACCATGGTAAAGGAACACAGTGATGCACTCCGCAACATGCAGAGAAAAGATTTGTAATATGTGCCATGCAAGAAGCAGTAGGTGTGGAGGGATGCAAGATTATCCTTTTTCGCTCACTCTGGGTATTTCCAGATATTACGAGATCACGCTCAACCATGGGGAATTCCCACATGGTGATCGTGGTCTCGTCACATCTGTTGGGGGGGAACAGAAGCGCCTCACCAGATGTTCACCCCCGTGAATCACGGGGGGGGGGGGAATCACATTCAACACGCAAACGAAGGTCCTAGCCGGACCATCTCTGTTTGCATGTTGAATGTGATTCCCCCTGTGATCAAAGGGACCGTATCGTCTGTCCCCCTACCACGGCCCAGAATCAGCGGCGGGATCCCGGGCCGTGGTCAATGCGAGCGGGCGCTGCGGCCGCATTGGCTGCAACGCTCGTCCATCTCCCAAGTTGGCGGGCAGTCTAGGGAGCGTGGGGGGAGGGGGAGGGGCCGTGTAGCCGCACATTGAGCCGCGTGGCCCACCCCTGCCCCGATTCCCCACCGGGATCAGCCGGCATGTCTGTTGGATGTGCTCGTTTGATCCCGGCGGGGGGTCAATGGGTGATTCCATGACGGGGCCAATACAGGCCCTGTCACGTCTGAAAATACCCTCTGTAACAGGTTGTGATACAACTAGTTCTCTGTTTGGAAAGAGTAAATTAATGGCATTTCAACATCTTTCCAAATCTGAAACTCTATGCAAATGGCATCATTGTTTGGTTTACAAAATAATGTTACTGTTGGAAAACTGTCTGATGTTGCATGCATAAACTGGTCACTGGTGTCTTTGTATGGAGGGACTCCAAAAACACAAACCCTAAACATATCTGAAGGACCACCTTTCTCTCTATGTCCCTTTGCAGCCCTTAAAATCTGCCAAGGGTGTCCTCTTGCAGATTCCATCACTGGCACAGTTCTGTATGACTCAGGCCCATAGAGAGGCATTCTTGGTGGCTGCCCCACAACTTTGGAACTCCCTTCCCTTGGAGGCTCACCTGAGCCCTAGTTTGAATGTCTGCTGGAGGCCGCAGTTGAATGCCTGGCCTTTTTGTTTGGCCAGGCATTCAACAGGCAGGGATAGACGGGGGGGGGGGGAAGTGAAAGGGGTATTTTTAGTTTTGTAGGGTTGTAAGTATGTATTTTATATTTGTATTTTATGCATTTATTGTAAGCCACTCTGAGCCTCGGGGGATAGGGTGGGATATAAATAAAAAATAATTAATTATTTAATTAATTAATTAAATGAACAAACAAATGTGTTGCAACATGAAAAATTCATGAAGAAAATCTGTACAGCAAAGAGAGAATTTGACATTGCACATTTATCTCCAACTGGACGCTGCACATTAGCACTTGCTCAGGATACATTTGGAATGTGTCATATGGAAAACACTAGGAGGTGCTGACCCTGATTCTACACTCTGGAGATGGAAAAAGTAAATGGACAACTACAACCAGTAGCAACTACTTTGACTCCTGCACCAGCTAACTTTCTGAACGGGATTCATTGCGCCTACAAAATGAGTGTGGAAGAATCACAAGGTATGAAATGGAAATGCTGAGGGTGTGATCTTGGATACGGAGTGCTTTGTAAGAACTGCAGTGGAAGCAACTGCACAAATTCAGCACAAAGTAACAGTGACGAGGAAGAGGAATAAGCAGTGGTATTTTCCTTGAACTACCATTAGAAGTCAAAGGTTTTCTTTGTTTCTGCGCGTGTTCATTCAGTTTTGCGCGTATGAGATGTTACAATGTTCAGAACACGAGAAATCTGAAATTAAAACTGGGTTGTTTTGTTTTAAACTCACAAAACTTCTATAAAAAATGTGAAAGGTCAACACAATTACAACTTGAAAGCAAAAATAAATGGTTTTCATTAAAATTATTTTTAAAACCTGCACCAATTTATTTTCATGCATGTATTGCCTTCTATTTGGGATATTGTACAGAGTAGATTGCCCAGTATAAAATACAAGTGGAATCGGGTTTTTTATAAATAACTTCAGGTTAAAGACACACCAGCTAGTTCTTAAGCATCCAGCAGAGGACAATGAGTGTAGGAGAACCATGTAAAGTATGCCCTAATGCCAAAAGGAGGAGCTTGCAGCTACGGATGAGTTAGGTTTACTTAGGGTAATCCAGAAAATTCTCAAGAACCAGGGATGGAGTTGCCACGAAATGAGGCTCACCTATCTGATAGAGACCTGGAGTAAAATGGATTATCCTGTCTGGCAATTTGTTAAATGCATTGTATTAGTTTGTTTGAACTTTATTTTTGTCAGTATCTTTTTGGGAGAGCGAAAAATTGATAACTCTGTTGATAACGTTACAGACTCTTGAGGCATTAAGTATTTAGCAGTAGGTTGTGTTTCTGTTTCCTAGGTTGTGTTATTAAGTGGGGGCTTGACCTCTGAACCCGGCCCTGTTACCGTCTGAGGACATAAATGGACGGGTTACACCAGCAATCAGGTGTCTTCTGTCATGCCAGCTTTTAAGAAATGATAGTCCAGTCTGGCAGCTAATTGCCGTACCTCTCTGTAAGAGGCAGAGCAATATTCCTTTTCCTTTATTACAGAGCAGGAGTTTAATCACTGCGTGTGCAGTCCCCATACACCCTTGACAGACCGCAGCTAAGCCAAAAGCCTGTCGCTTTGACGAAGACGACTCTTGGAGCTCAAGTAATGTGATTCCGAAACAAAGGCCCAAGCGGGAGTTTGATTCCTGTTCATGCAAAGTGCTGGGGGTGGGAGAGTGTGCATCTGTGTGGACCAATCTGAAAACATATTATCCTTCTAAAAAATAAATGCATTTTTCCATGTTGCTCTGTATAATTAGCTTGGTTCCCTCCTGAGCTGGACAGTACGTTCCAAAAAAAAAAAAAAAAAAAAAGGAAACAAAAAAAAAAATGAGATAGATTTAAACACTGCAAGGGGAATTTNTTGATGCCTGTTCATGCAAAGTGCTGGGGGTGGGAGAGTGTGCATCTGTGTGGACCAATCTGAAAACATATTATCCTTCTAAAAAATAAATGCATTTTTCCATGTTGCTCTTATAAATTAGCTTGGTTCCCTCCTGAGCTGGACAGTACGTTATAAAAAAAAAAAAAAAAAAAAAGGAAACCAGAAAAATAATGAGATAGATTTAAACACTGCAAGGGGAATTTATTATTCAATCAGAAAGATATAAACAGGTTCAGTCACTCTGAAACTTGCACAGATGCTGGCTTGTTTACATGCTCAGGGAACTGATTGAAAATATATTAAAAATCGCTGCAGGGAGCTGGCATGCTAGCAGAATAAAACAGTGTTCTTGTGTTTGATCCTGATGCAACAATAAGTTGAACTGTTCCATTAAGGTTCAGACTGGGACTAGGAATGGGCTTGCAACAGGGCTCCTGAAGCCTGCCTGAATGTTCAGGGAGCCTGCTATATGAACCACCTTGCTTGAGGACAGGTGGATTTCGCACCCATTCGAAAAGGAGAGAAGCTTTTGTCTGCAGCAGCTTGATGAGGATCCTGCAGGGGCATTCCACAGGTCAGACGCTCTGGCAGGAACCACCACTTCAGAGAGTTCTTCATCTGGGATGGAACTATTACGGGCAGGTGTATCCTTCTCGCTATTTCCTACTGATAAAGTCGGAACAGACTCTGCAGTGGATACAGATGGAATCTGGCCCAGGCTACTGTGTCGAGAGAGGACACCATGTTACCAAGCAACTGAGCCAGAAACATTAGATCAGAGCGATCCTCCCTGTGAATTTGTCACGAGAAGTCTACAGCTTCTCTTGCCTCTCAACCGATAGGAACACCAGACCTGCACTGTATCCAGCTGGACCCCTAGATGGATTATTGAGGTCAATACGTGGAAGCAAACCTTTTCCTTGTTGATCAGGAACCCACGGTTCTGCAGATAGGCCATAGTGAGCTGCACATCTGTCTCTCATGGGGCCGGTGACAGGGACCTCGCAAGATTGTCTAAAGAGATAGACATTGCCTCCCTGCTCCCTCAGTTGTGCTACCAGGAACACCAATATCTTTATGAGTCAGAGACTTTGGGCGATAATGCCAGGCCGTAAGGGAGAGCCCGGAATTGGAAGTGATGCCCTGCAAAGGTGAAGCACAGGAATCTCCGATGTGCTGCACTAATCAGTATGTGGAGGTAAGCTTCATAGAAATCTATGGAAAACAGGAAGTCCCCAGGACGTAGAGTGCCCATGATTGAGTGAAGCATTTCTTTCTGGAACTTCTGGTCCCTCACCATTTTGTTCAGGGCCTTGAGATCAAGGATTGCACGTACATCTCCATTCTTCTTTGGCATGGTGAAGAAAATAGGGTATACACTGGAGAATCTAAGATTCACTGGTACCCACTCGATGGCTCCTCTGTCTAATAGATGTTTGGATTGACAGAAAACACTTGCAGGCCTTCATCGGGTTCTTTGTTACTGGAGAAAGAAGGAAACATCTTTCTGAGTGGAGATGAACTCAATTGCATGTCTCCGAGTGACTGTTTTCCTCACCCAGGTGACTGAAGATGTTGCCATTCCCCCACTGGCTCTATGACCTTCTCTGCCTCAGACCCTAAAAGCTCCCCATCCTCCATCTCAAGCATTGGGAATGAAGTCGGCATATAGGAGGGAGACTGCCTAGGTTTCTTTCTCTGAGGTCTGGGAGAATGCTTGCTTCCTCCCTCCCTCCCTTCCTGCCAGGTTTCCTTCATCTGTTAGTGTGGGAATATTTAGCCTTCTTTCCCCTCTTCCTTCTCTTCCTCCCACTCTCGCTCCTCTCGCAACTTGCGAGAGGAGCGAGAGTGGGAGGAAGAGGAAGACTCAGAGGAGAAACTACAGGTCGCAATCCAGGCACAGCAATGGATCCAAGATAGAGTTGACATACCTCCCCTTTAATCCTGGCAGGTTATGAAAAATACATGGTCCAGGACTGCATGGCAACCCTAATCCAAGAGCACCCCAAGGCTGAGAACCTATGTGACCAAGGGAGGCTGGACCCCATCAGTAACATTCAGCCCAACATCCCCCAAGTCACACAGCTGGCCAACCATCATCACCTCAGTCTTGTCTGGATTCAGCTTCAGTTGGCTTGCTTGCATCCAGTTCCCACCAGCAGCCAGTGTTATGTATTTGGAATGTATCGTTAGCCCTCAGGAAAGGACAGTCCAACATCCAGGGCTGAAGAAGGCTGAGTAGGAGGGAACCAGGGAGACCAGAGAAAGTGGAGCTTTGCAATTTCCCCCCACCTCCTTTGGTTTTATTGCTCTTTGGGAGCCAGCACTCTGCCCTGTCACCTCAGGGAAGGGTGTTCCCACCCATGCTCTTATTAATTATTATTATTATTATTATTATTATTATTATAAGCATTTATATAGCACAAGCAATATACCTGGTGCTTTACAGAGAATAAAATAGACACGGTTGAGTCATTAGATGGTTAATCCCCATGATACTGCACTTCATGCTTGACAGGCTCCTTCCAAAAGGGCTGAGGAACCTTTTTCCTTTGAAAATTAGTTCCAGCTCCACAGGTCAATAGGAATTGTAGGTAGGGGTGTGCACGGTGTGTGCTCAGGATGAGGGGAAAATGAGGAATCAGGATGAAGAGGGCTCACGGATCGGAGTATATGTCCTCATCTCTGCTCCCTTTTTCCTGAGCTCACTCTGTCAGTGCTTGAGACTACAGATTGGATCCATGGGCCAGACCCAGGAAATGGGAAAGGGCCAAATAAAAACCTTGGTCGTTCCCTCAGATTTGTTCCTCAGGCCAGAGATTCCGCACCCTTGCCTTTCTTCTGTGCTTTTCATTGTGCATGTAAGCCAATACATTCCCCTAATGTCCTGTTGAGAGGGAAGTATTATTTATTCATATATTTGGGGTACCCACCCTTCTCAAATAGCACTCTACTTTACAATGGACATTTGCGTAGCAGTGAAGGGCATGGCACAGGGCATCAGTAGTGGCTCTCTGCTCTTGGCCCATGCACATTCTCTCAAGCATTGGTCATCTTTCTGCGCCCATTATTCTCCCAATTGTAAAGTAAGTACAAAAATCTCTAAGGAAGAGTCTAAGACTTTATAAAACATAGCTAACAGGGGGGTGCGCATGCACGAATAAGAGACAGCAACCTAAAGCGAGCGCTCCTCTAAGCGTGCAAAGAAATCGGCCCCAAAATAATCCAAACCGCCAGCAAAGCTCAACAAAAAAGTGAGTAAACATAATGCCACCAAAAGGTAGAGACGAAAAAGATAAAAAGAAAAGAAAAAGGAGCAAGGGAAACCCCGCTGGAGCGCTATGTTAAACTGCGCCACACTGAAAAAAGCGGGGAAGAGGCCCGAATCACAGAACGCGCCAAAATAGCGCCCGCAATAGCGGTGGGGACACCGGAGGTCACTGAAGGGGAGGACTCCCCGGAGGAGAATGATATGGAAGAGGAAGACCCTGAGGGGGGCCCAATCATGAGAGTCTTGCTGGAATTAAAAAAGGAATTCAAAAAGGACATGGGCAAATTAAGAGCCTCTGTGGAGGCAGGAAACAAAAAACTGGAGGGGCTGGTGCAGAGGATGAGCACAGCTGAAGAGAGAATTTCTACCTTGGAAGACCACGCGGTTAATAATGAAGAGCAAGTAACATCACTCCAATAAAAAGTCCACATGCTCACACAAAAAACAGAAGACCTAGAAAATAGGTCTAGAAGAGACAATCTGCGATTTGTGGGCTTCCCTGAGGGGATAGAGAAAGGTGAAATCAAAAAGTTGCTTTGGGAATTCTTAGCAGATCATTTCCCTGAGACCCAGAAGCTACAGAAACCTGAAATCATTAGAGCCCACAGAACGGGGAGAATGCCAAGCAAGAATTTTCCAAAGCCAAGAACAATCATAGTTAAGTTTGCTAGTTTTTCAATAAAGGAGGAGATCCTAAGAGAAACTCACAGGAAAAGAGAACTGAAATTCAGGAATGAGACTATAAAAGTATTCCCAGACTACGCAATGGAAACTATGAATAAAAGGAGAAAGTGTATCAAGTACTTCACTATGTTGAATGAGAAAGGATGGAAACCAGTACTAAAATTCCCAGCAAGGATGGTGGTAAATATAAATGGAAAAATCAAATCCTTCATGGCTACAGAGGAGCTTGAAGCATTCCTCCATCTATCACCGAGGGATATCAACTGAAAACTAAAGATAAGACATAAACTGTACCAGTTAAAGTTAAAGTTTGGGGCCCAAACATTAAAAACATTAACAATAGTCAAGGAGGCCCACTCCAGGCCTCCAGTTATTGACTATGATTACTGAAAGAACCTTGGAGGGGGGTAAGACTCGCGTAATGCGTAAAAATGTTTCTGCTTCTTAATGGGTTAAGCAATAAGAAGTTCATGATAAGGTTGCTGATGCGAGATGACAAGGAGGGAGAAGGCTGGGGGAAGTTGAGGGGGGGATTCGGGGTATATTGGGTTAGGGAGGGTGAGGAAGGCCTCGGGGTTGGGGAAAAGAGGCATAACAATCCTGTTAGAAAAAGGGCAGGGAGGAGAAAGATAAAAAGAAAGAGGACAATAAGTACTGTGCAGAAAAGGAATGACGCAATTCAAGGAAATAATAGCAAAATCAATGTATGATATTAAAATGTTAACCCTCAATGTGAGAGGGCTCAATTCACCGCAAAAACGAAAAAGGGTTAGAGAATTGGCAAAAGAATATAAGATAGATATTTTGTAAGAAATGCACTTATTGGAAGGAGAGGTACATAGATTTATGCACAAAAGAATGGGGCAAGTAATTGCGTCATGTGCCAGGCGGAAAAAAGCAGGAGTGCTTTTAGCTATATTGAACTCTTGTGAGTTCAGAACAAAAAAAGTACTAAAAGATGAAGAGGGAAGATTCCTGTTAGTCACAGGAACACTGCAAAAGAAAGAGGTAACGATAGTTAACATATATGGACCAAATACAGACCAGGTACAATTTTATAAAAAATACATCCCAATAATATCCCAAAACATGAAAGGAACTCTATTGATAATGGGGGATTTAAACACACCTTTAACTAAATGGGACACCTCAAAGACACTACCACTAAATAAAAGACAACAGACCATAAAAATTGTATTTGAAGCTGAGGGCTGGATTGATGCATGGAGACACCTCAATAAACAGAGCAGGGAATATACCTTTTATTCTAATGTCCACAATTCATACTCCAAGATAGACCACATAATGTTACACAAAAATGAGATCAAGCTATGTACAAAAGCATTTATTATACCATTAGTATTCACTGACCACAATGCATTGGGGTTTAACTTAGAATTAGAAATCAAACCATCACAGGGTAAAGCACAGTGGAGGCTAGATAGAACCCTTCTCAAAAATAAAGATAGCAAAACTAAATTAGAGGAAGAAATCAAGGAATTATTTGAGTTTAACCAGGGATCTGTGGAGTTAGCATCCACCCTATGGGAGGCAGCAAAAGCTACAATTAGGGGTAAAGCCATAGCACTTACAGCTCAAATTAAGAAGAAAAAAAAGTAAATGAGAATGGAAACGTACGCAGAGCTTAAAAAATGGAATAAAATTAATAAAAGTACCCCCTCAAGGATGGCAGCAAATAAACTGCAAAAGATAAAAGAATAAATGTTCTTGAACTAGAAAAAACTACAAAGCAATTAAAAAAGATAAAATTTTATTATCATAACAGCAGCAACAAAGCAGGCAGAGCTTTAGCCCAGTTAGTGAAAATACAACAGCAGAAAGCTACTATAGTTAACATTGCTAGGGAAGATGGCGGAGAAGTCTCAAGTCCAGAGGAGATTCAGGACACCTTTGTGAGATTTTATAGGAAACTATATGCCTCTTCAAATCCAAATCCTGAGGAGATAAAAAAATATGTAAATAATTTAGTAATTCCCAGATTCAACAGAGTTCAATCTAAATTCTTAAATGCCTCAATAACAGTGGAAGAGGTGACAAAAGTTATTAAAATTTAAAGAGAAATAAGGCTAACGGGCCTGATGGCTTCCCTGCAGCATTCTACCAAACATGCAGTAATATTCTCGTGCCACACCTGACCAGGGTCTATAATGACATTATACAAAATGGGAAAATGCCGCCCACATTTTACGAGGCGCAAATTACACTGATACTCAAGTCAGGAAGGCCCCAAAATCAATGTGGAAGCTAGCGCCCAATATCTTTGCTAAATAATGATTTCAAGATATTCTCTAAAGTATTGGCAAATAGGCTAGCAGAAATCATAGGGGAAATCATCCACCCAGACCAAACAGGTTTTATCCCCCGAAGGCAAGGGGTGGACAACGTTAGAAAAGTTGTGAATTTGATTTACTCGCAACAAGGGGATGCAAAATCACTAAATTCTATGATAATCGCGGCCGATGAAGAAAAGGCTTTTGATTTTCTAGAAATTAACTACTTAATTGAAATACTAAAAAAAATGGGAGTAGAAGGAAACTTCTTGAAATTGATCAAGGCAATATATGCACAGCCCAGATCACAGTTAAAAATTAATGGCGAGTTATCAGACCCATTTGAAACCCAGAGAGGGACTCGGCAGGGATGCCCTCTATCCCCACTACTATTCAATATGGCAATAGAAGGGTTGACAGTGGCAATTCGACAAAACAAAGAAATTAAAAGAATCAAGATAGGGAAAACAGAATACAAACTAGCACTTTTTGCTGATGATCTAATTCTATTCCTCAAAGAACCACAACAAACTTTACCAGAATTAATCCAGACAGTAGAAAATTTTGGGAAAATATCGGGGTATAAAATAAACAAAGATAAATCACAAGCGCTAATATTTGCTAAGAGCAAAAATGAACTAGAGGAAATTAAAAAGATCAGCCCATTTCCAGAAACACCCAGGGGAATCAAATATTTAGGGGTAATAATTACAAAGAATTGCAAAGATTTATACAAAGCTAATTTCCCGGATGCAATTGATAAAGCAAAAAAGGACCTTGATAATTGGAAAAATCTAGAATGCTCATGGCTAGGAAGAATCAATTTACTTAAAATGACAATCCTTCCCAAATTCATTTACAAATGTATGGCGCTTATATACTTACCTAACTCCTTTTTTAAACAGATAGACAAGTTAAACAGAGACCTGGTGTGGAGGGGGGGAAAACCACGCATTAAGAAAGAAACCATGTACATAGCAAAGGAAAAAGGAGGATTAAATACCCCAGACTTCAGGCTGTATCATAAAGCTGTAGTGCTTGGGGCAATACAATATTGGTATCAGGAACCAAGCATTCCAGAATGGAATGCAATAGAAAAAGAACTGACAGACTCTGAATCACTAGCAGACCTCCTGGTAGATGAAGGAAATCTAGCAAGTGATAGGGCCAGAGAACACCCGTTTGCAAAACAATTATTAACAACATGGACAGGGGTAATCAAAAAACTGGGGATAAAAAAACAGGCGTCACCATACTCACCTATTCACCAAGCAAATATGAGAGAAACACAGGTGGCACATAAGTTGGTCCTCACTCTAAAGGAAAAAGGGATTAAGAAAACAGCACAATTATTTGATGGAAACAAATTCAAATCTATAGAAGATCTGGAAAAAATAACCCAGTCCAAAATTAAAGTATTTCAATACTTACAATTGAAAAGTGTCTTCCTGGACACAAGATTAACAGCCAGTTTCTCGAGAGAGCCAAGCGAAATAGAAAAAACACTCTTCAGCCTTACAGGAAGCAGGGGTAAACTCTCCAAGATCTATAGAGACTTGAAGGATCTAACATACCCACCCAAACATAATTACATCCCAAAATGGGAACGCGACTTGAATAGGGAACTCACAGAAAAAGACAGGGAAAACATCTGGAAACACATGTATAAATGCTCATCAGCATTAGGGGTGAGAGACACACAATTAAAAGCCACAACTAGATTTTATTTAACTCCGACACAACTTAAGCATGGTAGAGACAAAAATGAAAAGGGAAAATGTTGGAAAGGGTGTGACCAATTAGCAGACCTCAAACATTGCTTGTGGGATTGTATGCATGTTAATAGGTTTTGAAGTAAAGTGTGGAAGGTGTTAAACATTGTGAACAAAGGAGTTGTACCATTCAAAATGGAAATAGGGATCCTGGGCTTATATCCGGACAGTAGCACACTGAAGACACCAAGACGCTTTGGCAACATTGTGTTTAGCAGCGCTTAATATCATAAGTAGACATTGGAAGTCGAAGGGACCCCTGCCATTCCAGGAATGGATTTTGAGGGTCTGGTATTTGTTCACCATGGACAAAATGCAAATCAGCTTACTGAACCAGACAGGCGATATGGATGAGAAAAGGGGAAAAAAGATGAACAAGCAAAAGAATGACTATGAAACTAAATGGCTGGCTATTCTGGAAGCCATAGAAGGATTTGAACTACCCAAGAATGATAAGGCAATATTATTTGACCGGTATTTGTGATANGGGGGGGGGGGGGGGAGGGAGGGAGCTTGTTGTTGAAGAATGTTATAAGATCTATACAATACGAAACACCAATTCCAGTTAAAGATATGACATTAAGATACAAGAGAAAACTACACCGCCTCAATAGAGACATGGACCAAAACTGTAACCCAGGTCCGAGAGGAAAAAATGTGCCTTAAAATTACCGCAATATGGTGTAAAAAAGAAGAATGTTAATAAAAACGTTTTTTTAAAAAAAACAAAAAACATAGCTAACAAATAGCAATGGAACAAAGCCATGCTGGGAATGTGACTGGTGTGGGGGAGGGGAAGGGAGAGTGAAGCAACAGTATGAACTAAGTTCAACTAAACAGAAGCCAAGAGAGAGAAGCTGGCTTTCAAGTGCAGCAAAGAGTCTGTAAAATAAATTATACAGATTACACAACAAATGTGAATTGCAAGCAGGAAGGTAAACACCAAGCAAGTACTGTATATAAATAGGGATATTCTACACTGCAATCATGTATTCTACTGCTGGCTATGAAAAGCTGATTGCTCCGATGGAGACACAGCCAAATACCATAGAATTAGGTGATGAAACTAGAAAGCAACTTCTGGTTTATTTAATCCAAGAGAACTGTCTTTTATTTTCAGGAATTTTAATGCCAAGAGGGACCATTAGAATCATCTAGTCTGAACCTGACATAAATACAGGCCAAAGAATTCTACTTGCCAATCATTGCGTCAAGCCCAGCAAGCTCTCATTTAGTAAGACATGTCTCTCTGAAGTGATGGAGCATCTACAACATACTGTGCTTGGAGCTAACCAGTTACTCTCACTGTTAACAATCTGTCTCTTCTTTCCACTTTGTACTTCAGCTTTCCAGCCATAGGTCCTTCTAAAACTTAAGAACCACTTCTGCAAAAGAAAACTTCGGGGCACACAATCCTCCATTCATTAAAGTCTATGGGAACTGATCCTTTAACCTTTCCTGTCGGGAAGCCTTTAAGTTACTGTTGTTGTAAGCAACGCCTTAGCCCAAGCCTTTTGCCTCACGACCCCACTTTGAGATTTCATATAATCATGTGAGCGCAGGCAGCAAAGTGCATGTCAGTCAGAATTGTAATCCCATCCGCAGATGGCTCAACCCCACCTGGGGTCCTCCTGACCCAGAGTGGTTTGGGAATCTCTGCCGCATGCTACTGCAACAGAAAAAATATTACAGGGAAATATTCTTCTCCCTTCTTTTAAAACTGTGCATTAGAAATATTTTGTGTTGAACCAGTGTCAATTTCCACACATTTTCCATTCCTGTACAATTTCCCAAGCATCAACAGGGGAAAGAAAACACCAAGGCTGCAATCCTAAACTGACTTATTCATGAGTAAGTGCCATTGATTTGCTTACTAGAATTGCAACCTAAATAAAGAAATGACTAACATGGCTCTTTTCATATAGCTATGGCTAAACATTCCTGTTTTAAAGGGCTAAATGGTTTGGAGTTGCTGGAGATGTGCACAATCCAAAGTAGCAGCAGCCGGGCACCCCTGGCCCATATCGCACAGAGCCTGCCAAGTCCTCTCTCAGCATGTTCCACTCATTTTCCTGAAGGGGAGTTTCCCCACCTCTCATCTATATTCATGCGCTTCCTTCCACAATACATTGTGTTTGCTAGTGAAATCACATTCAAAGGCAACGTTCTGGGACAGTAATCATCAGATTGGATTTGAAGGGCTCCATGTTGCCATTCAGTGTGCTGATGGTGGCATCATGCCAGCAATTGCCTTTGGCTATATGTTTCCATTTCCCTTTCCTGGTAAATGGGGTAGCTGAGCAATTAGGCTTCTTGGCACATGCGGCAGTAATCACCACTATCCTCTCCATGCTGGGATCCCAGGACAAAGTCAAAAAAGGACAAATGACAGCAGGAAGAAGATGGTTTTGCAAAACCTCCACTATACAACATGAATCCCATATCCATCAGTGTTCACAAAATAAGCAGCCTCTACACTCTATAAACTCATGGTCTGTTGATGACGTTCCTTATGGACCTGAAAGTTTAACACTATTTTTACTCTCCAGAGAACCAGTAGGGAGGCTAATGGAGACAGATAGGAAGTGGAATTAAATGGTAAACATTAGGTATTGGGTGTATAGAAAATTACTGTAAAGACAAATATTCTCTTGTGGTTTGGGGGAAGAAGGGGAAGAAATAGTTTTAGAAAACAGCCAAACTATGCAATTGTCTCCCTTTCTGGAATCTTTTTCTGTCATTAAAATAAACACATGTAGGAGTATGAGTTATATGTTAGGGATGGCTGAAAACCATATGGGAATGAGATTGAGCAGAATATTTTAATTGCTTTATTTTCTGTTCATTTTGGACAAACTAAAAAAAAGTCTTAAATCCTGAAATACATATAAAAATGGAATGACAAAGCAGGAAACAATTTGGAAGCAGCCTGATATTTCATTCACTTACTGCCCTCTGGTGGAGGTTGAAAAGTGCTAGTTAGTGCACCAGGTAACAACACTTTTCAAAATTGCATCATGGTACAACGGAAAGCTTCGAATTCATCTGGTGGACTCATTTCACCTTTATCACCTTTAACAGGTGGGAAATGCTTTTTCTTAACAACTCTCACGTGAGGGTTTCTTCCAAATGTGCACAGCTAACTTGTAATCTATCATGAAAATGTTTCATAAAACATGGGTAATTAAATTACAATTCAGGGAAAATATAAATTGGAGACAGGGGGTGGGAAGCCAGGTGGACAGTTATTCAGCTGGCTGTGATTTAATAAGATGTTCCAGAACAGTAATGGAGTCTATCTTTCTGTTTTCACATTAGGCCCAAATTGTGTGAGAAGATCTATACCAGAGGTGGGCAAATGGTGGCACTTGGGCACCTGTACCATGGCTCTCAGCAGAAGCATGAGGTCCAACGGGAAGGGTCAGGGAACCAGATGAGAACTCTCCACCTGCTCACACACTCGTACCAGGCACAGTGGCACACACATGGAGGTAGTAGCTTAGCATTCCCTCATGGTCTTACAGTGGCTAATAGACTGTTGGGCTTCAGTTCCCAAACCACTTTTCTAGAGTAGTCCCATTATTCTGGAGCAATTGATTTGAAAAGCATAGCCACAGTGAGATTCTAATTTATTTTATTTTTAAGAAGAGCTTAGTCACCCAAGAATAATTTCCCCACCTTCAAAATGATGCTTTGATAAGTGAAGATGAAACTGTGGTCTCAGATTAGTTCAAAATGTGCATGTCTTTTATACCTCAAATTAACCAATGCTGTTAAAACTTGAACTTGAGGGAGAGCAGAGTGTAAGAGTGGAAGTGAAATAGAAAGGATTACAGAAAACGTACACCACTTCGGCCCATACCAAAGTCCTATGCAAACAGTGCTTTTATAATTTCTCACTTACGTACATTAGCATAAAAGCAGAATGAAATGGCTAACGTGAAATTGGAGCATTGTTAATTAATATTTTGTGTGAGTACTAAGAAATACAACAAATGGATTATAAAAAGTAAAGAAACTTTGTATATCATCAATATTTTATATATATATATAATAAAATTATACTCTTACACATTACAACGCAAAGGGCCACATTAAGAAGAAAAAACTGGAATAGTCTGATATACAATTAGGGTCCAACACTGCAAAGAACCAAAGCCAATGTTATTGCTCACAATGCACGAAGCTAAGCATGTGTGAATCTTTGCAACATCAAGGCCAAATTATCAGATTTTATTGCATTAAACAATTAGTGCAATGATGTTTCAATATTGCATACAAAAAAACCCACAATAAGCTTGCTTTAAGAAGGATTGTTAAGGTAAATACATGAAACCCAAGTACCTTTGCTTTCCCCCTAGAAGTCAGCTGCCATTCAGGTCCATGACCACTTTACAGCTGGACAGAGCATGTATAAAATACCCAAAATCCTTTCACGGCAGCTGACACCACACGTGCCAAACTTGTTTTTAAACAGACACTCCACCCTCCTGCAGCCGTGCCACTCCATCGTCCCTGACTAGTCTTTTCCCACAGTAGAAATCTTTTCCCATTTCACCCCTAAATGTGTTCATAAGTGCCACTTATGGACCCAGCGGTTAAATGGACCCAGCAGTTGCCCGGACCCATGGTCCGCCTGCACGGTGCCACACACACACACACACACCATAGAGTTGCGGGCAGATGGCCTGACGCTCTAGGCTGCCACATGCAACTCTATACCATTGCCCAAGGCAACCTCAGGCCCAAGGAAGAGCTGCTGCTGCCATCCGCTGAGCAGATGGACCGTAGCTCTGCCTCAGGCTGGCACCCTGGATTTGGCTGACCACTGACAGAGCACCACAAGTGGGGCTGGTCCAGGGCAGGCAGTGCCACTTCCACTTCTGCTCCACCTCACCATCTGGTGGCCCACCTTTAGACGGATGGGGCCCCCAGGGGTGAGGCAGAGCAAAACCAGGGCTGCGATCCATCTGATTATACCCTCTGATACAGCCTTCAGGCATCACAATAGCAGACTCCAACAGCAGCAGCATCTTGGCTTTGACTTGGGTATAATATGTGGCAGCATTTTTCAGGACATCTGAATGGCTCTATCACATATTAATACCAAGGTAATCTGTGGTAGAGACACCCTGGATATTTTCTGTGGGGCCACTACCATGGATCACCTCAGTGTTAGTACATTACCGAACATACAAACATAATGAAAACTGCGAAGCACTGCTTGCACCTGCAGGAGATCTATGAATGCATCTTTATTTTGGTGCCTGAACACAAACAGTGCTCTTTTTAAAACCTGGTCCTCCTGATTTTGGGTGCTGAGCACTTAAAAAGGTGGCTCTGTGCAATTTTGACAATATGGGTGGGGAGTGCATGTATATTACAGCCTTGACAGAAAATTGCCACCAGAATGTCTCAAACAAAAATGAGGAGAAAGGGCTGTAACACAATTTATCTCTCTGAAATGTTTAACATGAATGCTTTGTATGTGGGCCCAGTCTGACAGGCTGAAGAACCTGCAGCAACAAAAGGCACCTGGTAATGCTTGAACTGGCCCTGTGGGCAAAACCTATGGTGAACGTACAGACATTATTCAGCTCTTCACACTTAAGAACATCATCCAGTTATCTAAAGCAATATAACCTTCTATGTACAAGATTTCCCTAGAGTATTTACATACAAAACTTTAAAAACAATCATGCCAACCATGACACCCCTGCAAACACATTATATCAATGAAAACCACTGTAGAATCTGGATCCTAAATGTTTGAAGTTGCATTGATAAATGTTGTAACCGATAAAACTACAATGAAAATTAATAGCATGTTGTTGGGAAAGGCGCTGGAAACATGAAAAGATTTTCACTGATCGGCCACAATGAAATAACCTCCATAAGACAATGTACCACACAAGACTGCGGGGCTGGGCATATGACTGCAGCAGGCACACTGCAAGTCTTTAAATTCCTTTACAAGAGCATGGTTTGGCAGTGTTCTTTAAAGGACCCAATTGTGTATGAAGAATGTGACCACGGCCATTTTCACACGGATGGCCCCACCGCTGGGTGTTCCGGAGGGTGTGCGGTGGGGGGGGGCGCGTCCATGGAAATGGACTGGCAGTGGGGGGGTATAGGGTGTGTGCTGGGTGTGCACCCGTGTAAACACCCCGGGTGGTGGGTGTTTGTGCGTGCGCGCTCCCAGCGCACACCCATCTACATCCATTACCCATCCATTTCCAACCACGGGGCCATCCGGAAAACTGGAGGAGGTCCTGTGGGTGGAGGTGGGTGTGTGCCCATGTAAAGGGATGCACACACACCCCTCCACCCACCGCATGAGCACACCCATACCCCACCCACCCACCCCCACCCCTGTCTGTGTGAAAACAGCCCACATTTCCCATTTACCTCACTAGGATATAAGCCAAGCCTCAGATAAAGGGAAAAGGCAATTGGGATTCTTACCGATGAATTGCCCTTCTGTAGCCCTCCAGGGAGTTTATTCGGACCCAGGGGGAGCGTTCTCCCTTCCGTCCAGTAGGAGGCAGCACTGACTTTCGACTGGGCATGCGTAGGGAGAGCGCGCCCTCGCTTCCCCAGGAGTATCCAAGCCGAGGAACTTTTCCCGACACCTCGGGGTTAGCTGAACGGGGTCCCCTGGAAGGGGTTGAACCCCCAAATATTTACAGAGAACAAAACTTAAAAACTTAAAAAACAGCCTGGGTGGGCCGAATAAACTCCCTGGAGGGCTACAGAAGGGCAATTCACTGGTAAGAATCCCAATTGCCCTTTCTATAGCCCTAGGTCCGTTTATTCGGACCCAGGGAGGTCACAAAGCAGTAGTGTTTATTCGGAAGGGGAGAGACCAGTTTAGATAGTGCCTGTCACCCCTTGGAGAACCCGCCTGCCGAAGGCAGCCTCCGCGGATTGCTATGTATGTCAATTTTATAATGCCTAGTAAAAGTATGTAGGCTTTTCCAGGTAGCCGCCTTGCAAATCTCAGACAAGGGGGCTCTGGAAAGGAATGCCGAATTGGTGGCCGCACTCCGAGTGGAGTGTGCCCGAATTGGGGCCGGAGGCTGCAGCCCCGATGCTTTATAGGCCTCTGAAATACAGGACGATTTCCAGCCAGCTATGACTGATTTGGATACCCTCTTGCCCCTGTGCCATGGATGGTAACTCACGAACAGGCTAGAGGATCGCCAGAAAGGGGCTGACCGCATCATATAGATTTTCAGAGCCCTCCGCACGTCCAGGCAATGCCACCGTTTTTCCAACAGGTGGCGCAGACGGGGGCAAAAGGAGGGCAGGATTATGTCCTGTGCTAAGTGGAAAAGGGAGGCGACCTTGGGTAAGAAGGCCGGATCCAGGCGTAGCAAGACTGACTCCTTCCTGAAGGAACAGAGGGCAGGGTCAATAGATAGGGCCTCCAGCTCAGAAATCCGCTTAGCAGTGGTAATTGCAATCAGGAAAGTCACCTTGATGGATAAAAAGAATTAGGATACCTGATGCAATGGTTCAAACGGAGGTCCCGTGAGAGCCTTAAGTACGAAGTTCAAATTCCAATTGGGAAATCTATGAACCACTGGTGGCGAAAGTCGTTGGGCGGCTCTGATAAATTGCCTGACATGGGGATGGGGGGACACCCTGGTTTTGCCGGATGCCCCTATTACGCTATCTATAGCCAATTGCTTACGCAAAGTGTTAGGGCGGAGCCCTCTATCCAGACCCTCCTGGAGGAATTGCAACACCTGCGGAATTGCAGGAGATAGTGGGGGAATTTTCCTAGCTCTGCACCAACCCACAAAGACCCTCCAGGTGCACTGGTATATGCGCCTGGTAGATTTTCGCTTGGCCGCTATCAGCGTACGAATTACAGCGTCTGAATAGCCCATCTCCTGCAGGGCTAAGGATTCAACAGCCAGGCTGTCAATTTCAGGAATTCTGGCTGCTGGTAAGCTAGGGGTCCCTGCATCAGAAGATCATGGGAGACAGGGAGGGTGAGACGGTGTCCATGAGAGAGATTGATCAAGTCCGGGAACCAAGGCCGGCGAGGCCAATAAGGTGCCACCAGGATGACTGTGGCCCGCTGCGCCTTGCATTTGTGCAGAGTCCTGCTGATGAGTGGAAAGAGAGGGAAGGCGTACAGGAGGCCGTGAGGCCACACCTGGGTGAGGGCATCGGTGGCCTCCGCCTCGGGCCAGGGGTGCCTGGTGAAGAAGCGTGCGAGCTTGTGGTTTGTCGGGGAGGCGAATAGATCCACTATTGGCTGCCCGAAAGTGTCTGTTATCAGCTGGAAGGCGGTCGAGTTCAGTGACCATTCTCCCGGTTCCAGCTTTTGCCAGCTCAACCAGTCCACCTCGATGTTTTGCGACCCCTTGATGTGTAGGGCTGACAGGGAAAGAAGGTGGTGCTCCACCCACCTGAAGAGGCGGGATGCTTCCCTGTGCAGAGACTGTGACCGCGATCCGCCCTGATGATTCACGTAGGCCATGGCGCTGGTGTTGTCCGTGAACACCACCACGTGACGCCGCTCTAGGATCGGCCGGAATCTGATAAGTGCGAGGCAAATGGCTCTCAACTCCAGCCAGTTTATGCCGTTGTTGGCCTCCGTGGCTGACCAAACTCCCTGGGCCAGGCTGGGCCCTACGTGCGCCCCCCACCCCAACAGGCTGGCATCCGTAGTCAGAACTACCTTGGTTGGCTCCATCAGAGGCACTCCCTCTAGAAAGCGGTCTGGATCTTCCCACCACTTGAGAGAGTGACGGATGCTGTCCTGAATTGGCAAGGACATGGGGACTTTGTTGATCTCCCGCTGCCAAGGACGGAGAAGCCGTTGAAGGGGACGAGCATGAAACCGCGCCCATTGCAGGTGGCGAGTGCATGCCACCATTGATCCCAGCAGGGAGATCAAGGACTGGAGAGAGGCTTGCGATTGCGCTTGCACACGAGCTATTAGCCCTCTGATCTTGGATTGACATGCGGGCGGAATGAAAATCCGGTTGAGCTGGGTGTTGAAAATTACCCCCAGGTGTTCCAGTTGTTGGGCCAGTTCTAAGTGGCTCTTGGCTAGATTTACTTGAAAGCCATGCTCTTCCAGGTAGAGAATGGTGCGTTGCAGGTGCAATGTGGCCAAATCCCTTGATGCTGCTCGAATCAAAATGTCGTCGAGGTAGGGGAATATCTCTATGCCCTCGAGGCGCAGATTTGCAATGAGGGGAACCAATATCTTTGTGAATGTCCGTGGGGCTGAGGCGAGGCCGAACGGAAGGGCCCGATACTGCCAGTGTTGGGCATCGTACGCAAAGCGGAGCCAGCGGCGGTGTGCTGGCAGAATAGGGACATTCAGATACACGTCCTTTAAATCTATGGAGCATAGCCAGTCGTTTTCCGCTATGGCGAGGGAGATGGACGACATTGTCTCCATTTTGAACTTCTGCCGCTTGACACACCTGTTCAGCCTCCTGAGGTCCAGCACCGCTCGCCACTCTCCACTTTTCTTTAAGACTAAGAACAGAAAAGAGTAAAGCCCCTGCCCCTTTTGGTGACACGGCACCCTCTCTATTGCCCCTATAGCCTCGAGCCTGTGTAGCTCTGTTAGCATTGCCCGGTGCTTGCTGGGAATGCGAGATCTGGGGGATAGGCAAAAAAACTGTTTTGGCTGGGCCTTGAGCTCTATGGCGTATCCCCTTGCTACTGTTTGAAGGGCCCAGGCATCGGATACGGTTCTGCTCTATTGCTCCGAGAAGTAAAGGAGCCTTCCTCCCAACCGACCGGAGTCGGGGAAGGAAGAAGTGCAGGAGTCAGGAATCCTGTCTGCGGGCGGGGGAACTCAGGCGCTTGTATGAGCTGGATTGGGATGCCGGCCTGCCTGTTTTGGCACCGCGCCCCCTATGCCCCTTGCCTCGCTGCTGATTGTACCAGGGGTTATAAAACGAGTAAGGCCGCTTGTAGCCCTGATTGAGCTTGTGAAAGGGGCGAAAAAAGGTCCTAAAGGGCTGCACTTGGTCGAGCGTGTGCGTTCTATCCTTACTCGATGCTTGTGCAAGGGCCTTATCCAAAGCTGGGCCGAAAAGCTTATGGCCCCTGAATTTGCCATGCACTAGGAGATTCTTGGCGTGTGAGTCAGCACGCCAAGAACGCAGTCAGAGGCAGCAGCAAGCTGCCACGTTAGCCGCCATTCCCCTAGCCGCCCAGGTGACCATGTCTGCTGAGGCATCCATTAAGAAAGCATGGGCGAGGGTGACATTTGCTGCCAGCTTGCGGGACATGGTCTCAGAAATGGCAGGGTCGTTAGACAGCTTGAACCATTTCATTATGGCCCGAGAAGCATATGCTGCTGTGGTGGCCATCTGTAAGGTGTTAGCGAGCGCCTCATAGTTCTTGCGGTGGCCTATCTCAATGCCCTTATCAGTAGGATCCTTCAGAAGAAGGTCCTCCGAAGATGGAAAAACGGATTGGCAGGCTAGGGAAGCGGCTGCTCCATCTACCCTAGGCGTTTTGAAAATAGGGTTACTTTGCTTAGAAAACCTGTACAGGGCCTGTTGAGTTTTCGATAGCTTAGCCGCCTTGGTGGGTCGCCGCTATTGGACCCTAATAATTTTTTTGAAAGCTCGGTCCAGTACCACCCCTTTATTCCCCCTGGAGAGTTTAGGGCTGTATTCCCTATCAGAGTCTTCCTCTGAGGAGGAGGAATCAGACTCCCCTGTTTTGCGGGAGCTTGGGGTAATACGCAGTACCCTCTGGGCTCTCTTAAGCAGCTTAGGACCCTGATCTGAGGGCAGCTCCCTGCCTGCCTCCTTGTGTTCGGAACTCAGTATAGCCTCCCACTCTGGGGCTCTCTGTTGTTCCCCTGCCGAGGAATACTCCTCCTCCATTGACACGGCTTCCGACGGGGAAGGCCGCGGTGGGGATTTAACCCTGTGTCTTTTGCGAGGTGGAGGCTGAGGGGTGTCTAGCTGGTCTGACGAGGAAGATTCCTCCAGCTCCCCCTCCTCCGAGGGGGCCTTGCCCTGATCACTCCCAGAGGAGGAACCCAGGAGGTCGCGGAGGGAAGGGCCCTTTGGCTTGCCGATAGCCCTTTGCGGGCCAGCCTTCTGCTTCCCCTTGCTCGCCTGCTTGGAGGCTCCCTTAAAGGTTTCCCTGGGGGGAGGGGCCCTCCGCTTTTGGGCTTTCTGCTGGTTCACCTCAATGCGGGCCAGCACCCCCATCATAGACTGCAGAGCGCTCATTTGGAGCCTCTGAAAATCCTCAGCTGAGAACTCCCCTCTTACTTGAGAGGAGGCAGAGGATTCTGCCCCCTCCGTGTCCTCAGCTGCAGTGGCGCCCTCACGCTCCTGGCCACGTGGCTCCTCCGCGGGTGCTGCGGGGGCCGTGGCCTGGCCCTGTTGCTCCCTCGCGTTCCCGCTGCTCACTCCAGCGCTGGGTTTTGGAGCCGGTGCGTGCCGGGTGACGGCTCTGCGGGTTTTCGCCGTTTCCACCATCCCCACCTGGCCGCTGGGTCGTGTGTGCCCCGCTGGGGCCGCACGCCACACGCTGAGCCCTCAGGCCGTACAAGCTGCTGGCTCTGGGTCGAGGGAGCAGCCCTGTTTGCGTCACTGTAGTAGAGTCTAGCCCGCCCCCCCCGCCCCAAGCGGAGACCAGGGAGGCACGAAAGCACGGGGGGCTCAGTTCGGAGGCAGACTTTCGACTGGGTAAGCGAGGGCGCGCTCTCCCTACGCATGCCCAGTCAAAAGTCAGTGCTGCCTCCTACTGGTCGGAAGGGAGAACGCTCCCTGGGTCTGAATAAACGGACCTAGGGCTATAGAAGGGTTAGCTTCTCAGACTAATGAGGAAACAAAGCCACATGCTGTATCTTGTTAACTCAGGTTTCTATATCCAATAAGAAGTCTAAGAGAGAGAGCACTAACTCACATTCTATTTTCCTCATCTCAGTCTTCGTGTGGTTCAGTAGACAAAGAAGAATTATTTAAAACATAAGTTGTTTGTTTCTGAAAAACAAAGGTACAGGATCAATAATAAAAGCTAGACTGTAAAAAAATAAAAAAAATAAATAAAATGTTAGGCTGAGAGTAATTCTGAACTGCATTTCTCAAGAATTTTTAGGAAGCTAGGATTACCTATTTTAAAAATCCAGTTTTTCCACTAGCTCTAGCAAGAATCTAATGTGTTTCATCTCTAATAGATTTCCACTGGAAAATAAGACTCTTTATTATAATACTAACCACTTGTCAAATGCCTTGATGATGGCTTTATGTACAGTACAAGCCAAAAGCATGCCCTGCACACCTGGAATGTAGGATAAACACAAGGATGATGGGATGTCAATCAGTCTTGACCGCTGGCTACCAGAACCAGAGTTCCTGGTACACACAAAGATGAAAGAAATGGCTTTAAAGATTATATGCAGTGAAAAAATGTGTTTGATGACAGCATACATACAGAGTCTGTGATGCCTTGAGCTCTGCATTTGTGGCTCTGGAAGCCACATAAAGAGAAGCTAGGAAAGTGGGCCTGAAGAGCTAGAAAGAGAAAGAGCCGTTTTGTATTTTCACCTTTTTATTTATTTATTTATTTATTTGGGGCTGGATTTGATCACTTGTGCTCCTGCTGAGTGGCAGTGCTTTAGTGCACAAACAGGCCAATGAAACCAATGAAAATACTTGTCTAGGAGCCTTATGTCATCATTATTACTCCCATTGTGTAGTATGGAGCTCAGTTAGCAAGGTACTTTTCAAAGTGAGCAACACAGGCACAAGGTGTTTTTATATATTTATTTATTTTCTTGTATTTCTATGCCGCTCCCTCCTGCTCACGCATCTCGAGGCGGCTCACAACATCATAAAAACAATCCATTAATAAAACAATTAAAACCATAAAACATTAAAAGAACCCTGGCAGAGCAGCAGACAATCCCATCCCTCACCCAACCCCTCACCCATCTCCCTCACCAAAGGCCTGGCGGAACAGCCAGAACTTACACTGTCTACAGAAAGAGCGGATGTCTGAGGATAGGCGGACCTCCAGCAGGTTAGACGTGATGGTGCTCAGTGCCATCACACTTTGATCCTGCCCAGAGTGAGGGTTTGCCCAGGCCACCACTCCAGGCAGGGTTTGCCCGGGCCACCAAACAAGAGTGAAGGCCTGGACTGGGGAGAGGGCGGGGCAACACACAGATGTGAATCTGCATGGCCCCACCCCCACGCTGCTCGGATCAGCCAACCCCTTCTCCCTGATGGGCGGTTGGCCACTGAGACTGCCTGAAAGCATTGTAGGCCCAGACCGTGGTAAGTCTGAGTGGGACGGTCTGGTGGCTGTAGCACGGGCCATGGCAGCGCTTAGCCCAGGTTTTTCCTCAGGGATGGTCCCAAGGAAAGTCCCAGGCTAAGCGCCACCACAGCCCATGCGACGACCCAAGCCAACATCTGGAGGCCCTTTCAAACATGACGTTGGGCACAGATTAATCCATACTACAGTGGATTCATCCATGCTCAGCGTCACATCTGAAAACACCCACAGTCTATCCTACAGAAAGTTACCACCCAATTCCAAGGCATGAATGAGCTAAAATAGAGATTCAATTAGGCCCAAAACACATAAGCATGGCAGAAGTGGACTCAGAATTTATGAAGAGTGGTTAGATAGTATAATACTATATAGACTAAAGGAAATTATTTTTAAATTGCCTAAACTACACCTCAAACTTTAAAAAAACCAAAAAAAAACCACCACCATTCTCTTATCAAGCATCCAGTAAAGAAAGCCCTTATAGTTCCTTGCACAATGTTTCTATGAATTAATTACCTCTTTAAAAATATTAGATAATTGTAAAATAGAAAAATATACATTTAAGCAATAACAAAGTTTGGGGGAAAGGCAACAACAGTTAAGCAAATGAAAATGATTCACCCACAGCTAAAAACAGCACACATTTATGAGAATGAAGGGGAAATGGCAGCTTTCACTGTAAAATTTCCAGCATTTCTTAAACTTGTCATAACCTCACTGTATTTACAGTAAATGTAACTTGAAGCATTTGGATTGTTAAGAAATAATGTTTCCATCTTAAGCTCTTGCTACTGGGTGCACCCATATATTGCTTCTAGGTGGCACCCATATATTGATTACATTGGTTTGCCACTTCCCAGAGTTTGCTGCTGAGAACATTGAATCTAGTATTTCTGAGAAATCTTTAAAAATTCTAAAGTTCCAGTTTTGGACTCACTATGTGCAATGTAAAAATCAAAGTCACATTTCCACAAAAAATGTTCTGTCGACTCTCATTCTACCAAATCCTGCTTATAATGAACCCTTGTTTATACCAATCCCCCCACATCAAGAACCATTTCTATTAATTACATATTGCCAACCCCTATTATAGTGAACAGCCAGATAGAATGAATTTTTTCTCTGGTCCCTTCGTTATACTGAAGTTATATTGTAGCTTTAAAATTCTGAAACCTTTGAGCAGCTTACTTCTAATATGACTCAAAGCTGACACTTTTTTGTAATAAATATACAAAATTTACAGTTTTCTTCAGTATTCAGCAGTGTGGATGCATCACTCCCTTGCTTTTCCTATTAATGCACTCACGCCCTCACAACTCATACAATGAAGTTCACTTTCCATATTAAGTGGCATTAGGCTTACAGAGCACAGCTAAGGAGGTACTGATATTAACTTACGGAAATATTTACTAAGAGTTAGCTCCTGCAGTTGTTTAAATCCATGGCCAAACTCAAATTGACTTTAATGGTGCAGGATTGGCTTCACTTCATCCTATGCCAGTGAAGTTAGAGAGCTTTTCTATTAAGTTCAATGGGCTCAACAGGCCAATAATTATTTTTCAAGCGCAAGGCATAGATAACTCTTTAAGAATAATTCCATAAACTAAATACCCTCATTTATTTATTTATTTATTACAGACAAACATCTTTTTAAAAAACCTACTCAAAGAAGAAAAAAAACTTTCAGAAAATATACATTTTGCCTTAATTGTCTTCTAAATAAGTCAGATTCCATATATCTCTAGAAAATGTAAATGTATGAAATTAACATTCAAAAAGATGAATTACGCTTCCCCAATAGAAATGCTACCAATGTTTTCTGACACAGCCAGAATTTTAGAGTATGGGCCGAATCCTGCTTTCCCTCAAGACAAAGGAAGTTTAGCTCCTTAGGTTAGCGGAAGCAGGAATGACCTCTGTAAATAAAAATGTTCTTTGGGTGATTTATGGTAATCTTTGAAGTGCAACATAAACAGTGTCTTCTACATCAAACTTTACAGCAAGCTTACAAGTATTACAAACAGCGTACAGAAGAGGGAAATGACTCTAGACTGCTGGAGAAATCCTGGAGAGCCATCTGTCTCTACTTTGCAAAGACCACAGTCACTTTCACAGAAGACACAAGGCTGCAAGCGTTGCATCACTTTAGAGTTATAGCTTCTCACCGCTCTTCTCCCTGTTCAGAAAAGTTAGTAAGAATTAGAATACAATCTCAAGTGGTGATCAATCATGTCCAATAAACAGATTAATGGGGAGACTTGTCTATTCAGAGTAGACAAGACAGATATATTTTTGTGGACATATTTGTTAAGGTAAATGTATGTGATGAACTACACCACATGCTGATGTGCTGCGTGACCTATAGAGTGAAATACTACATGGTGTATATAGTGGATTCCAGACTGAAAAAACAAGGCTTTTAGTTCAAAGCTTTCATTAGCAGTTGGCTAGTATTTTAAAGGGGGGGAAATACGTTTCATTGTACATTGAAGCTACAAGCTATAGTAACAAGAGAAAGATGAAAGACTGAACACTGAAAAGGACTATATAGACGATAAATAATGTGAAACTAAGTGCTTTACAATTCTTATCTACTTCACCCTTACAAAAACCCAGTCAGGCAAGTCATTAAGATTCCCATATTATACAGATGCGGAAATGAGACCGAGATAGTGGCTCACTGGCTACCCAGTGAGTTCATAGCTAAGGACACTTGCTCGCAAATATTTGCAGAAATTCATTTTTAAACCTGCTCTAGCAATGCTCGTGATGCAGCAATACTCGTGATGCTTTTGTGTTTACTATGTGCAAAATTAAACTGACTACATTCTACTCACAGACTCTTGCAGAAAACTAATTTTAATTCAGGGTAAAAACTAACATGACAGCGCTCAGGCACCACCATGGACTTAGCCCACCTGGGGAGAAGCCACCACTGCACCTAGGACTCGGCCAGCCCCCCAAATTAATTTTTTATTTATTTTTTTATTTAAAACTTGTATCCTGCCCCTCCTGCCCTAAGGCAGCTCAGGGCAGCGAACACCACAAAAAATTTAACAATAAAACATTTTAAAACAAATCAACAAATTTTAAAACAAATCATAAAACTCACCCTCACTTTCCAAACCCCACCCCACCCCCCACTCTTCGCCAAAAGCCTGGCGGAACAGCCAGGTCTTACACAAACGTCGAAACGACAAAAGGGTGGGGGCCAACCGAGCCTCCTCCAGGAGCGAATTCCACAGCACAGAGGCAGCCACCAGAAAAGATCTCACATCAGTGGCCACCCATCTCACCCGGGGAACCTCCAAAAAGGCCCCCACGGATGATCTATGGGGTCGCACAGGCACATGGGGAATGAGGCGATCCCACAGATAAGCAGGGCCCAGGCTGTGAAGGGCTTTAAACCAGCACCTTGAACCTGGCCCGGTGCTTTATAGGCAGCCAGTGCAGAGCCTGCACAGGTGTCATATGCTCCCTGCAGCCCACCCCGGTAAAAGAGACGGGCCACGCCATTCTTCACCAGCTGCAGCCTCCAGACCAGCTTCTCGGGCAGCCCCACGTACAGTGCATTGCAGTAATCCAGCCTCGAGGTGATGAAGGCATGGATGACAGTGGCGAGGTCAGAGTCTGAGAGATACGTCCGAAGCCGCCGGACAAAATGTAACTGCCAAAATGCACTCCCCGACAGAGTCACAACCTGAGATTCCAGGCTGAGCCGTGAATCGAGGCGCACACCCAGACTCCGTACCTGCGAGACCATGGGAGGGCGAACTCCACCACCACCACAAGAGGAGATTCAACCACTCCCAGGTCCACACCCACCAACATCACCTCCGTCTTGTCAGGATTCAGCTGTAGATGGCTCAACCTCATTCAAGCCCCCACAGCCGACAGGCAATGGGAAAATAAAGAGACTGCATGGCCTGGATAAATGGAAAAAGAGAGGTAGAGCTGAGTGTCATCATACTGATGACACTGCATGCCCTGAAACCCTCTCACGATCTCCCCTAACGGCTGCATATAGATGTTAAACAAGATGGGGGACAGAATGGCACCCTGCAGGACTCCACACGTGAGGTCCCGGGGGGAAGACATACACGCCTCCAAGACCACCCCGTGAGTTCTCCCAGCCAGGAATGAACAAAACCAGTCCAAGACCGTCCCGCCAATCCCGGCACGGTCCCGCAGGCGAGTCACCGACACCTCATGATCGACTGTGTCGAACGCAGCCAAAAGGTCTAGCAGGACCAGTAAGGTCTGACGACCCTGGTCCAAC
>QEPC01001041.1:8335445-8349839 GCA_003113815.1 Sphenodon punctatus | reverse complement strand
CTCAGATTGTAAGCCCTAGGGGCAGGGACCGTGTCTATTTTATTACTTTGTAAAGTGCCAGGTACACTGCTGGCGCTATATAAATGTTTGTTAATAATAATAATAATAATACTCCCTGTTGGGCAGCCAGATCCTGACCGTGGTGCAGGCTTGCAACTCAGAGACTTCCCCAAGTCACAGCCCAAGCTAGCCCCCACCATGGTCAGGATCCACCCACACTAACGTCTGGTGGGTTCAACCTAATGTGATGGTGGCCCCTGGTTAAACAGGCACTAAAGCGTGCTAAAGCACCCTCAGACAGTCAAGTATTCCCATTGAATGATTTTTCCTATGGTGTTTTTACATGAGCAAGGCGATGGAGCCACCGAGTGGCACTACCGCAAAGCACCCACGCAGGTGGAGTGAGTGGGGAGTTCAAATGAGTAGCTCCCAGAGTGGCACTGGCTACCCCTGCCACGGAGGCAGCCACCATACATATCACTTCCCCGCAAGGAGCATTCTGGATTTCTTGGCAGTGCTCTGTGCATGGCCATGAGTGGATACTCCCTGGCTCACAGGAGTGCGCAAGGTTCTCCACCTTCAGATGGGCGGGTGGCTCTTGGGTGGCCATGCGGGGCTGTATCTTGTCTGAAAACATCCATATAGGATAAGAAAGGCTTGACAAATTCAGAGGATAAGAATTCCCCAAGCTCCTGAAGAGAACTCTGCCATAGAGGCAATTAATCAAGGAAGACTAAGGTCAGACCACACATTTGAAAAGTAGAGACATGTACAACAATTCTCTGTCAGTGGCTATGTGGTGATGGCAGAGGATTCCAGAGTAAATTAATGGAATGGACACCTGTTAGATGGGATGGAACAGCAGGAGTCACAAAACTCTAGTTGCAAAAATCCTGACACTAAAATCGTTAGAGGGACCAATCTCTCCAAATAGGAAAAGAACTGTATAGAATAATAGCCTTCCACAGAGTATTTGGGTTTTTCCTGTGCTTTGATAAGTGCAGGAGAAACCAAACTGGACAAAGTGGCTGTTCCAAAGCCTTCAGCTATTCCCTTTTAGAAAGTTATTAAAGTTTAGATCAACTTATGTAATGCAAACTCAGACCTTTGCTGTGTTCCCTGGCCTACTGTTAACCTGTCTCTCCCCTTCCCCTGTGCCCCGTACTTTACTCAAGAGCTCAGTATAGCACTGGCTTTCTTAAAGCACATTCCATGCTTTCTTTTTTTTTTTTTAAATAGAATTATTATTGCATGTACATCTTTTTTATATAACCAGTGAAATCCAAATACTGGCACACTCTAGTTTTAAATAAGAAACAGATGGAAGAGCTTCTTGAAAGACAATCATTAAATGAACCACACTGAAGTTCATACTTTATTCTGGTAGCTTTGGAAACACATTGGGCCAGTTACCTACCTAGTGCAAATTTGCACAACTCTACTGGCTTCATGTTATGTTGATTTATATCAGCTGAAGTTCTGTATCATTAAGACTAAAATAATGTACAAGGTACCAATATCACTTTCTTTACAACCCATGACATGTTATAAGAACACAAGAAGTGCCATACTGGGTCAGACCAATGGTCCATCCAGCCTCCTGTCTCCGACAGTGGCCAATCACGGTGGCTTGGGAGAAGCACCCAACAGGTCACAATGGGAAGATCCATTCCCTGTTGTTTTCCCCCAGCTCCCGTCATGTTCCCTGATCCTGTCTGGCTAATAGCTGCTAACGGACCTATCTTCCAGAAACTTGTCCAAGCCTCTTTTAAACTCAGCTATAGTACTGGCCCTTACCACAGCCTCTGGCAGTAGATTCCACAACCCAATTATATGCTGAGTGAACAAATATTTTCTTTTATTTGTTTTAAACTTGCCACCCATGAGTTTCATGGAGTGTCCCCTAGTTCTAGTACTAGCTGAGAGGGTAAATAACTGCTCCTTGTTTATTAGTTCCACCCCACTCATGATTTTATAGACCTCTATCATATCTCCTCTCAGTCGTCTCTTCTCCAAACTGAAGAGCCCCAACCTACCAAGCCTCTCCTCATACGGGAGCCCTTCCATGCCCTTGATCATTTTTGTTGCCCTTCTCTGTACCTTTTCTAGTTCAGCTATGTCTTTTTTGAGATGGGGCGACCAGAACTGCACACAATATTTGAGGTGCGGTCGCACCATTGATTTGTATAGAGGCATTATGACATCCTCAGTTTTATTCTCTATCCCCTTCCGAATAATTCCTAACATTCTGTTTGCTTTTTTGACTGCTGCTGCGCACTGCGCTGTGGATTTCATTGTATTGTCCACAACCACCCCCAGATCCTTTTCCTGAGTGGTAACTCCTAGCTTAGTACCCAGCATTGTGTACGCATAGTTTGGATTATTTTTCCCTACGTGCATCACTTTGCACTTGTCCACATTAAATCTCATTTGCCATTTAGATGCCCAGGCACCCAGTGTCATAAGATCCCATTGCAGTTCCTCACAGTCTGCTCATGTTTTAACTACCTTGAATAACTTGGTGTCATCTGCAGATTTGATCACCTCACTCTTAACACCCTTTTCCAAATCATTAATGAATACATTAAACTACATCAGTCCCTGAGGCACACCACTTATTACATCTCTCCATTGTGAAAACTGACCATTTAGTCTTACCCTTTGCTTTCTATCTTTTAACCAGTTTCTGATCCATAGTAAAACACTACCTCCTATCCCATGACTTTTTAGTTTTCTCAAGAGCCTCTCATGAGGGACCTTATCAACTGCTTTCTGGAAATCCAGGTACACTATATCTACTGGGTCTCCCTTGTCCACATGCTTATTTACACCTTCAAAGAATTCCAACAGGCTAGTGAGGCAGACAGAATGTTTGTGGACAGAATGTGTTTTCAGACATGACAATAACCTGCATTTCCACACTTTGACCCGCATGGAAATGCAGGCTATCGTAATGCCAGAAACTGCCACCAGATGTTAGCCCGGGCTGTTCCCCAGGTGGTGTTGACACTTAGTCTGGGCTGTGAGTTGGGGAAATCCCCAACTCGCAGCCCAGGCTAAGTGCCAATACCGCCATGGAACAGCTGCCTGACTGACTGTAAAGTGTGCTGTAACTTGTGCTTGGCCGCTTTATGCAATGCGGTCCAGGGTGGTAGTGGGAGCTGGGCGCCATGGCAGCCATTATTAGCGGCTCAGGCCACTCCACGTACTGCGGGGACATTTGGATGCACGTTCATGCATTTTCCCACCCTGGCCACCATAACATTTGTTCAACAGCCAAGCCAAGTCCTGGCCAGAGTGACAGCTCCCGCCATTGCCCAGAGCAGTCCATGGCATCAGCCGTCACATTTGAAAACACCCAATGGCTGAAATTCACAAGCTACATTGGTCATTTTTGCATGGATGCCCCACTCCCCTGCTGGGTGTGCAGGCAGGTGTGCATTGGGGGTTGGGGGGTGTCCATGCAAATGCCATGGTGGTGGGGGGGGATGGGTGTGCGTCCGTGAAAACAGCACAGGTGGTGGGTGGGTGTGCATGTGTATTCCTATGCAACACCCACCTCCACCCATCACCCACCCACACAGCTATCTGTAAAACTGGAGGAGGCTCCATGGGTGGAGGTGGGTGTGCACCCGTGGAAAAGGCTGCACACACCCCTCCACCTACCGTTGGCACACACCCATCCCCCCACCCACTGCATCCATGCAAAAACAGCCTTATTCCCAAGTAGCCCCAATGAATTTAGGTTTCAATAGGGTTTCTCTGGACTAAGTGGTTTATGGATCATGGCTGCAATGTCCATTCACTTCTATGTGGTTTATATAGTAGAGTGATTTTCAGTTTATTATCACTTTTTCCTAGTTAAAAACTTCACTGCCTCCTTCCATGAATCCAGAAACTGCATACTTTAGCTAGTGGACCACAGTGATCTATCCAGAAAGTTTGACACTTACTGGGTTCATAATAATCCACTATGGTCACAGAAGCATCTTGGGTATTTGCCACTTTGAAGTCTCGCACAGCAGGAATATCCACACAAATCTGTGTTTCATTTAGCTAGAAAAAATACAAGAGAGACATTCAGAGCATTCCAGATACATCTATGATGAGAGGCATGTGGGTGAGAGGGGACAAACCTAGATTATTGCTTTAAATTCTCACCTAAGGTTCATAGTCTGGGTTTGGTCACTAAGCTGATCTCCTTAGTGGAAATTTGTGCCTACCATAAAGCACTTGATAAATTTGACACAAATACACAAGCTACTTACGGTGAGCCTGATGCTGCCTAGTCAAGGGCATAGCTAGGTTAGAATACATAGAATGGAATAGGTGTGGATGGAATGGAATAGGCAGAATGGGGACCCCGTCCTTCCATCCTATCAGCAGGGGACACAGCTACATCCATGTGCCTGGTCTACTCTTAAAGTTGCCTGTTGCAGCGAGTCCTTTGCTGGGCTCCCAGAGGACTCTGGGAAGCTGCTCCCCAGCTCCAGCCACGAGGTACCTACACTTATTGGTCAGGCCTCTCTGGCTTGGCTTCGACAGACAGCCTGCGCACCAGAGCCTGGATTGCACTTCCAGCTCCTTTCCTTTGAGGCAGTCTCAAGCCCAGAGACAGGCTCTTTAGCTCTGCCTTTCGCTAGGTAGTCTCTCTCCAGCTCAGCCTCAGAAACTCCTCAGGGGGCTTATAGCTTCCTGACATGCTAAACTGGGAGTAATCCAGCCATGCTAATTGGCCCTGTTAATCCCTTTGAAGCTTTCAGCATTGCCTAACTAGGAGGAGAGACATCCCCACAATGACATATGGGCCTGCAATGACTCAGCAGGACCCATCACAATTAAGAATAAATTTCCTTAGTTTTCCAACTTACAGAGTCTAAGTATAAGTTGACTTTGCCATTGTCCTTCTCCACTTTCTTAACTGGGTCACTTAATGGAATAAAATCAGGTGACACAGAGAAGCCACTAAGTAAGCCAACCTCCATGAGGGCCATACCGCTCTTTGAAGATGCTTCAGTCCCCAAATACCTAGTAAGAAACAGAAAGAAAAGAAAAATTAAAATAGAAATTAAAATGCAGTAAAATCTCACTATGATAAATCCTGCTTATAATGAAACTATTTATAACAAACCCGATATCAAGTACCATTTCAAGCCATTATATATTCCCAAACCCTATTCTAGTCAACACTCATATAATGAACTTCTCTGGTCCCACAGGAGTTTGTTACACTGACGTTATAATGTACTACACAGTTAAAATATTCTGTTAAAACTCCATATCATAATGTAGAAAGTATAATAGACTGATTAATCAGGGGAGGAGGGGAAGGGAATTATGACCTACAATTGACAATTTCTTATTGTAAGCTGTTTTAAATACTCTAAAATTAATAGTAACATTGCCATTGCCATCCCTATTCCTCCCAACAATCCCAACCACATGTCCAAAGATCACTTTGGGCAGCACTGCGGTCACTTAGCAATACCCAGTGACCTAAGCCTGATCATGGGGAATTTTGTCATTGGCTTCCATGGAGTCCACGGTTGGGCCCCCAAAATATGAAAACATATTATTATCATTGCTGTGTGCAAGTCTCACATGTCACCATTCAGAAAAATCAAGCTATATAAAGTTACTGGAATTATTTCACTATGTATTTCTTTTTCATAGTTTTTGTGTAAAGGTGTACATTAGATTATCTCTCTGATAAATATCAGAAGCTCACAATTCCACCACCACCATCACCTTTCCCATAGTGCTTATTACAGCAGTTCTTTCCAGGCTGAGAATCTCATGCTGAGCTAGAAAGTTTTACTCTGTGTAATGAAGCTAAACTCACAATGGAACAATCAGAATAGATTTATAGTATTTGATTCTGCAAACAACACTTATGTGCCCTGCAAAGAATTTGTCTCTTTAAGTAAAGTAGGTGGAAGAAGTAGCTTCCTTGGCAAGAGTGTAAGCCACCATTGTTCTCCTGGAATGGAGCGTGTCTCCAATCCGCATTTTGAATGCCTGACAGTAGTTGAAAGTAACTGAATAGAAAGTATTTCTTTGTAGATTGGGACGGTTTAGAAAGGGGGGGGGGAGGGGGACTCACTTTTCAAAGTAATGCTATTAAGCCTGGCAGCATGGCTGATTGAACACAGATATGACTTTGAAAGAAATACTGCACAACTGCTGACTTTGGTTGGCTTGTGAGATTCAGAAACAAATGAAACCATCTGTTGGAGGATGCACTCTGCCAAAGTAGCTGCTATTGAAAATAAATAACTGAATTGGAACTGGATGCTGTGTTCTAATTACTAATGAAAAGATACAGAAAAATTCAACCCATTGAGCTAGTTTGGTTGCCACTAAAAATACCAGTGGGTAATAAACCAGTCTGGTACCCAAAAAGTCACAGCTAGAAATACCCTTAAAAATTTATCCACTTCTGAGACAGAGACAAAAAGACACAGCCTAGGAATTGTACTGCACTACTGTCTCTGTGCTCCTATTAGAAACAACGAACGCTCAAGGAGGAGAGGGAGTGGAAAACAACGAAATATATGTTCCTATCACCTAAAACAGGGTGGAACTTTTCCCTGCCAGGGGCCACTTTAATAATTAATACAAGCTCTGCATAGAAGTTGAGGACGGGGGTGATTGAGGGGCATGCTGAAAGTGGTGATAGGGAGGGAAGGGTTCAGATCATGGAACTATGCCCTGGATCCATGCCCTGGCCCATCCTTGTGTGCATGCCCTCATCTCTGCTCCCTTATCCAGAGCTCAGTCTTTCACTGCTTGGGGATAGGAAACAAGTCCAGGGGCCAGATTCAGAAACAGGAAAAGAACAAAATAAAAAATAGCCACATCCCTTATTTGGCCATCAGACCTGAGGCTCCCCACCCTGACCCAAGGACAATAAGGATTGTAAATTACTAATATGAGAACATACTTTCAACAATCTGTTTAAAGAGTTCTGCTTAGGTACTACTCTGTTGCCATCACTGTGCCTCTTTGCAATCATTAGAGACGTATTGCAGGAAAACAGGAATGTTATTTAACAACAGCTTCTACTACCTGCTCACCAAATGAATCTTCTGTGTATTTACCTTTGGTTAACAGAATCACAGAGCTGGAAGCCCCCTGCAGGATCTACAATACCTACCATATTGTTATTACTATTCATTATTTTTATCTTATAACACTGCCTTGAAGCCAGAACTGTGTCTGTATTGAATCAGTGTAAGAACAATCACTGCCACAGAGAGGTTACATTCTAAAATCACAATCCTGAGAACTCTTACATGCACACTGCAAACACTTGCCAACAATCCCAGTCTCACTGACAAATCTTTCATTGGCTTTAGTAGATCAGGACTGCAAGCACAGTCCTATTAAAGTCAATGGAACCATAGGCAGATACGTGTTAATAGTGTGTGTGTTTTCAGGATCAGGATAAGAGGAGGAACAGAGAGAAAATATGGAGAAGGATCAGGAGAATGCTTCAGAAGTTTTATTGTTATTGTTTTCATCACCAAGTCCATGGTAGAAAAAGAACAAAGGAAAGGGGAATTGTAAATTATTATTATTATTATTATTATTATTAACAAACATTTATATAGCGCCAGCAGTGTACCTGGCACTTTACAAAGTAATAAAATAGACACGGTCCCTGCCCCTAGGGCTTACAATCTGAGAGACAGGAGCTGGGGGAGAGACTTAGGAAGGGGAACAGAGGGAGAGACAAGGGGTCTAACATTCATGAAGATGCGAGGTCTCAAGTGCACGTACTTGGCTTGGTTACGATGAGAATGACAGCAGGCAGGTCCATGTTGCAAGGATAAGGGTAAACCGATCGTAGGTATAGGAATAGTGGCTCAGCAGGATAAAGAGTCAGACAGAGCAGAGCGAAAGAGGTGAGTTTTAAGGAGAGATTTGAAGGTATGAAGGGAGGGGGCAAGGCGGATGTGGACAGGGAGGGAGTTCCAGGCATGGGGGGCAGCAAGTGAGAAGGGACGAAGGCGCTTAGGGGAGCAGGGAAGGCGTGGAAGGGTGAGAGAAGGGACAGAGGAGGAGCGAAGTGCACAGGCTGGAGTATGGACGGCGATAAGTGCAGAGAGGTAGGGGGGAGCAAGGTTGTGAAGAACTTTCACAAGATGATAGATGAATAGATGATAGACAGGAACAATGTCCTTTATAGTTTTCTGCGAAGTATCCAGTGCAACCTCAAAAAGATGCATTGAATGAGAAATCTGTAAGCAGAAGAAACTTTATCTTGAAGTACTTCCCTTAGGACACCACAGATTTTGAAGGAGAAAAAAAACCAAATTAAAAAGGACAGTAAATCCAAGTAGTAAAGGAAACCATCAACATAATGAGCAAGAAAACTATTCTGTGGGTGATCATAAAAATCAGATACTAATGAAAAATATAATTTATCATTTAGATAGTGCTTTCAATGTTCAGGGTTTACAATCCTAATCTAATTCACCCATATGACAACACTGAGTCAGGCCATTATTATTCCCATTTTACAGATGGGGAACTGAGGTCAAGAGATACTGAGTAAAACCAAACGAAATAGGGAGAGCCTGACTTTCCAGTAGCCACGGGAAGGGTAAACGCAGCTGCCACACTTTGGGCTGGTCGGGACAGCAGCGCAAATGATCCCCACACCCCGCAGGGCAACCAGACAGGCTGCTGCTGTCACATGTCTCACCGTGCCCTGGGGCAGGCCAATGAGCCAGCCATACACATGGGCACCCAGCCCCACCCCACCCACTATCCCGCCCCTGCCTTGACACAGACGCACAGGAATGGCGAGTGTGCCTGCTGCTCAGTGGTGCCACTGGACCTCACCGTGGGGCAGGGCAGCACAAGGACCAGCCACAGAAGGGGCAGCCTGTTATCCCACTTAGGGAAACGTTAACATGCGATGTATCATTGGCCTTCTCCGGCGGACGCATCACATATAATTCAACTGCCCACACTGGAGCAGGGCTGGGTGAACATCTGGCAGCCGCTGGCGACACAATTTGCTGCATTGGGTGTTAGCGCTGCCCAGAGTGGGATAACACTGCCCAAAGTGAGATGACGTCTCATGTGGCCTCACCCAGTGACTTCCCTAAGGCTACACAGTGAGTTCATGACTAAGAACTCACTAAGGCAGATCATTTTTACTTTATTATATAAGCTGCCCTGAGCCTTAAGGGAAGGGCAGGATAGAAATTTGAATGAAGAAAAGAAGTTGAACCCTGGTCTCCCAAGTCCAATGCCTAATTGACTAGACTACGCTAAAAATTCTGTTACCTGCTGGCTCAAATGTAATGGTTGTTACCATTTAATGGCTTATGGGAAGTGGAATTATTCCTTCAGGTGAGTTCCTTTAAAAAGGGCAATTGGGATTCTTACCGGTGAATTGCCCTTCTGTAGCCCTCCAGGGAGTTTATTTGGACCCAGGGGGAGCATTCTCCCTTCCGTCCAGTAGGAGGCAGCACTGACTTATGACTGGGCATGCGTAGGGAGAGCGCGCCCTCGCTTCCCCAGGAGTATCCCAGCCGAGGAACTGGAGCTGGAAAAAAAACCAGAAACTTTTCCCGACACCTCGGGGTTAGCTGAATGGGGTCCCCTGGAAGGGGCTGAACCCCCACAACGTTTCAAGAGAACCAGACTTAAAAAAAAAAAACAGCCCGGGCGGACCGAATAAACTCCCTGGAGGGCTACAGAAGGGCAATTCACCAGTAAGAATCCCAATTGCCCTTTCTATAGCCCTAGGTCCGTTTATTCGGAGGTCACAAAGCAGTATGGTTTATTCGGTAGGGGAGGGCCCAGTTTGGCTAGCACCCATCACCCCTTGGAGAATCCGCCTACTGAAGGTGGCCTCCGCAGATTGCTGTACGTCAATTTTATAATGCCTAGTAAAAGTATGTAGGCTTTTCCAGGTAGCCGCCTTGCAAATCTCAGACAAGGGGGTTCTGGAACAGAAGGCCGAATTGGTGGCCGCACTCCGAGTGGAGTGTGGTAGAATTGGCCTAGGAGGTTGTAGCCCAGATGCCTTCGTAAATACAGGACGATATCCAGCCCGCTATGACTATTTGAGATACCCTCTTGCCCCTGTGGCGTGGATGGTAACTCACGAGGAGACTAGAGGAGCGTCGGAAAGGAGCTGACCGCATCATATAGATTTTTAGAGCCCTACGCACGTCCAGGCAATGCCACCGCTTTTCCAGCGGGTGGCGTGGACGGGGGCAGAATGAGGGCAGGATTACGTCCTGTGCTAAATGGAAGGGGGAGGAAACCTTGGGTAAGAATGTCGGATCCAGGTGGAGCAAGACATACTCCTTCCTGAAAGAACAGAGAGCCGGGTCAATAGATAGTGCCCCGAGTTCTGAAACCCTCTTAGAAGTGGTAATTGCTATCAGGAAAGCCACCTTGATGGATAGAAAGAATAAAGAAACCTGATGCAGTGGCTCGAACGGGGCCCCCGCTGATTGAGGGCATCGGTGGCTTCCGCGTTGTGGCAGAGGTGCCTGGTGAAGAAGCGTGCCAGCTTGTGGTTTGTCGGGGAGGCGAATAGATCTACTATTGGCTGCCCGAACGTGTCCTTGATCAGCTGGAAGGCGGTCGAGTTCAGTGACCATTCTCCCGGTTCCAGCTTCTGACGGCTCAACCAGTCTGCCTCGATGTTCTTTGACCCCCTGATGTGGAGGGCTGACAAGGATAGCAGGTGGTACTCCGCCCAGTTGAAGAGGCGGGACGCCTCGCTGTGTAGCGACTTCGACCGCAAGCCGCCCTGATGATTCACGTAGGCCATGGCGCTGGTGTTGTCTGTGAATACGACCACGTGACGTCGCTCCAGGATCTGCCGGAACTCGATGAGCGCAAGGCGAATGGCCCTCAACTCCAGCCAGTTTATGCTGTTGTTGGCCTCTGTGGCTGTCCACACTCCCTGGCCCAGGTTGGGCCCGACATGCGCCCCCCAACCTGACAGGCTGGCATCCGTCGTCAGCACCACCCTGGTTGGCTCCATCAGAGGTACACCCTCCAGGAAGCGGTCTGGAGCTTCCCACCACTGGAGAGATCGTCTGACGCTGTCCGGGAGCGGCAAGGACCTGGGGACCCTGTGGATGATCTCCAGCTGCCAAGGGCGAAGAAGCCATTGGAGGGGACGAGCATGAAAGTGCGCCCACTGCAGATGGCGAGTGCAGGCAATCATTGATCCCAGCAGGGAGATCAAGGACTGGAGCGAGGCCTGCGGTTGCGATTGCACGCGAGCTATGAGCTCTCTGATCTTGGCCTGACGTGCCGGCGGAATGAATATCCGGTTCTGCTGGGTGTTGAAAATTACCCCCAGGTGTTCTAGCTGTTGGGTAGGTTCCAGGTGGCTCTTGGCGAGATTTATTTGAAAGCCATGCTCCTCGAGATATACAATGGTGTGCTGCAGGTGAGCCCTGGCCGAGTCCCTCGATGCCGCCCGGATCAAAATGTCGTCGAGGTAGGGGAATATCGTGATGCCCTCAAGGCGCAGATTTGCGATGAGGGGAACCAATATCTTCGTAAATGTCCGTGGGGCTGAGGCAAGGCCAAATGGAAGGGCCCGATACTGCCAATGTTGGGCGTTGTATGCGAAGCGGAGCCAGCGGCGGTGTGCTGGCAGAATAGGGACATGCAGATACGCGTCCTTTAAATCTATGGAGCATAGCCAGTCGTTCTTTGCTATGGCGAGGGAGATGGAGGTCACTGTTTCCATCTTGAATCTCCGCCGCTAGACACATCTGTTCAGCCTCTTGAGGTCCAGCACCGCTCGCCACTCTCCGCTTTTCTTTAGGACTAGAAACAGAAACGAGTACATCCCCTGCCCCACTTGGTGATACGGCACCCTCTCTATCACCCCCATTGCCTCTAGCCTGCGTAGCTCTGCTAGCATTGCCCTGTGATTGTCAGGCATGCGAGATATGGGGGATATACGAAAGAACCATTTTGGCTGGGACTTGAGCTCTATGACGTATCCCCTCTTTACTGTTTGAAGGGCCCATGCATCAGATATGGTCCTGTTCCATTGCTCCGAAAAATAAAGGAGCCTTCCTCCCAACCGACCGGGGTCGGGGAAGGAAGAAGTGCAGGAGTCAGGAATCCTGTCTGCGGGCGGGAGATCCCGGTCGCTTAAATGGACCTGAGTGAGGTGTCTGCCTGCCCGGCTTCGCCCCTCGCCCCCTCTGCCCCTTGCCTCGCTGCTGGTTGTACCAGGGGGCATATGATGAATAGGGCCGCTTGTAGCCTTGGTTCGGCTTGTAAAATGGGCGAAAAAAGGTTTTAAAAGGCTGTACCTGGGAGAGCGTGTGCTTCCTATCCTTACTGGAGGCTTGCATCAGGACCTTATCTAGAGCTGGGCCGAAAAGCTTGCAGCCCCTAAAATTGCCATGCACCAGGAGATTCTTGCCATGTGAATCCGCGCACCAAAAGCGCAGCCAGAGGCGGCGGCGAGCCGTGACATTAGCCGCCATCCCCCTAGCCGCCCAGGTCACCATATCTGCTGAAGCATCCATTAAGAAAGCGTGGGCGAGGGTAACGTTCGCCGCTAGCTTACAGGACATGGTTTCACAAATGGCAGGGTCATTAGACAACTTGAACCATTTCATTATGGCCCAGGAAGCATAGGATGCCATGGTGGCCATTTGTAAGGTATGTGCTAGCGCCTCATAATTCTTGCGGAGGCCTATCTCTATGCCCTTATCCGTAGGATCCTTCGGGAGAAGGTCCTCGGAGGATGGGAAAACTGACTGACGTGCTAGGGAAGCGGCCGCTGCGTCTACCTTAGGTGTCTTAAAAATAGGGTCACTCTGCTTGGAAAACCCGTACAGGGCCTGCTGAGTTCTGGATAGCTTAGCCGCCTTAGTGGGGCATCGCCACTGGGCCCTAATTATTCTTTCGAAAGCCCGGTCCAGCACCACCCCTTTATTCCCCCTGGCCAGCTTAGGGATGTATTCCCTGTCGGAGTCGTCCTCTGAGGAGGATGAATCAGACTCCCCTGGTCTACGTGCTCTTGGGGTAATACGCAGGACCCTCTGGGCTCGTTCAAGAAGCTTGGGCCCCTGATCAGAGGGCAGCTCCCTGCCTCCTTGTGTCCTGCACTCAGGATATCCTCCCACCCGGGGGCATCCTGTTGTTCCTCGTCCGAGGATCGCTCCTCCTCCAGTATCATGGAGGCCTCTGAGGAGGAGGAAGGCCTGAGCACGGTTTTGCCCTTACGGTATCTTTTACGCAGTGGGGCCTGAGGGGTGTCCAAGAGGTCTGCAGAGGAAGAGTCCTCCAGCTCCCCTTCCTCCGAAGGGGCCTCTGCCTGCTCTGCCCGAGGAGGAACCCAGGAGATCCCGGAGGGAAGGGCCCCGTGGTTTGCTGCTACCCCTTTGGGGGCTAGCCTTTTGCTTCCCCTTGCTCACCTGCTTCGAGGCGCCCTTAAAGGTGTCCCTAGAGGGAGGGGCCTTCCGCTTCTGGGCGCGTCTCTGGTTCGCCTCAATGCAGGCCAGAACCCCCATCAGAGATTGCAGAGTGTTCATTTGGAGCCTCTGAAACTCCTCTGCAGCAGTAGCCCCTCTTACTTGAGAGGAGGCAGAGGATTCTGCCCCCTCGAGGTCCTGAGCCTCGATGGCGCCATCGCGCTCCTGGGCACGCTGCTCCTCCGCTGGTGCTGCGGGGGCCGCGGCCTGGGCCTGTTGCTCCCTCGCCCTGCCACTGCTTGCCCCAGCGCTGGGCTTCTGAGGCGGTGCAGGCCAGGTGGCTCTGCGCGTCTTCGCTGGCTCCGCCATTCCCGCCGCCTATACGGGCCGCGTGTACCCCGCTGGGGCCGCACGCCACGCGCTGGGCCCTCAGGCCGTACACAGGTGCCGGCTCCGAAGCGAGGAAGCCTCCCTGGGTGATTGTCCGGTGTCTCGCCGCAGCGAGAGAAAAGAGTAGTAGCCCCCCCCCCGCCTCAACCCGAGACCAGGGAGGGAAGTTGAAAGTCAGTTGGGAGCAGAGCCCCTGCGCTGCGTCCTATCCGTTCGGAGGCAGACTTTCGACTGGGGAAGCGAGGGCGCGCTCTCCCTACGCATGCCCAGTTGAAAGTCAGTGCTGCCTCCTACTGGACGGAAGGGAGAACGCTCCCCCTGGGTCCAAATAAACGGACCTAGGGCTATAGAACAGGTATAGAACAGATGCCCTCTAGTCTTTCCCCTTGCTCTTACTGTCAGCCCTCCCCTGCTGACTGCTGCTACCGACCACCTTGTAACCAAGCCAAGTACACGCACCTGAGACTTCGCATCCGCCTGAATGTTTGTTTGTCTTCTCCCATGTCTCTCCCGCTGTCCCCTCTCCTTGTCTCCCCCTCCTTGTCTTTTAGATTGTAAGCCACAGGTAGGGACCGCA